>LUGF01029996.1:63490-75724 GCA_001625245.1 Calycopis cecrops
AGTTCCTGTGTCCGTAGACAGCCTGTAAGTGTTGAAATTATAGATATACAGATAGTATAATTTAAATTTATTATGGTCGAATTTCGACCATTGGGCGACCATTAGTTAATTTAAACATTAAAGCTCTTTCAAAACGGCATTGCCGCAAAAGAGATGAAATGCAGCTCGATAAAGAATACTTAAACTTCATGTGTCTCAAAAATTTTGTGTACAGACTCAATAACGATGATATACCTTTTTTGGTAAAGGTTCAAGACCGTAAATGCGTAGCTCTTTCTGCTCAGGGCCTGCTAGGAACCGGGGCCATGGCATCTGCCTTCAGTTACACTACTGATGAAAGGGATCATAGAGATTTTATTTAGAAATTATTGCGCCTGATTTAAAAATCGAGCAATATGATTTAAGTAATATAGCATCGTGTATATCATCTAGCATCGTGTTAGTACTTCATTTCTTCATCTATGGCTTTCTGGGGCGGACTGTGAGTCCCTGGGGTCCACGTGCTCTATAAAAAGCACTGACAGTTGGTAGCTGAATGATTCTGGAAAGTCCCGAACGGGTCACCCGTAACATAAAACAGTAATAACAAAACTAAGAGAAAAAAGTAATAGGTGGTGCCACGCTGTATTGTTTCCGAATTGGGCCGGCACGACCGGGAAAGTACCTCACGCTTACACGATACCGGCCAAAAGTGACAACTGTGCTATCGCTTGACGTACGCGGTGCTAGTATCCGGTGGCCCACGGAGGGCCTTCCTCGCGAGGAAACCACGTTGTACATATTTCCCTGCAGAATCGTGTTCGATGTTAAGTAGTAAATTCCAGTCACTTTACACACATTTTTCTTTGCCCCTCACTCTTATTAACATAATATATTTATCGCTAACATTCATACATGCCTGTAATGCTCTGTATTAGCCGCACACTTGCCGCCTGAAATGAGAACACAGCCTCTTTTAAAGTGTTGCCATTTTATAATTTCTACTTAGATTTTGGGATTACTTTTGTCACTGTTTACTTTTGTACAGCGTTACTGTTTGGTTGTTTTTGTCAACTATTTTGTGAATTCAACGATATAAAATTTATATGCATTTAAATATCTTAGTACTTGCCTACCTAGTAAAAGGTCAAGTGGCACTATTATTAATCTGTTGGCTTTTAACTTTCAGACCCCCCCTTCTTTCCCAGACTAATGGGAGAAGGCAAACCGGATTTATTGCGATTAATAGGTTATACTATTATTATCTGGCCGAGGACAACGGGTGTCCTCAACTCCCCACCTTTAACGGAGGGGAGCAGCAAAATAATATATATTTGGTAAATCTCTATTACTACTATTCAAGTAACTAAAGTGATTGGATTAAACTAATCATTTTAGCAAATATCACCCAATCACAATAAGTCTAAGTACACTTTTCTTTTATATTCCAGTTGTAAAATAATAGGAACATTTATTGTATACTAAAATTTAATTTGCCCTCAAATTTTGAGGGAAAGTGATATTGTAGATTGGCAACATTAGCGATCGCAATTCTCCTCACCAGTTTGGCCTCGCATTTTCTGAGAGGAACTCGCGTACGGGATAACAAAGGAATAATTTCAAATACGCGCGCGATTTATTTTGATAATTACAAAAAATATAAAAATGATTATAATATTTGAAAACGTGATTAAAATTATTTTAATTTTTGAAACGTAAAGGTTAACCTACTAGAAGAAAACATCGAAATAAGAATCGAAATATTTGGGTACGTATTTTTAATAACATATGTAAATATTACATTTAACAAATTTACAGTACATTTATTTACTTTATTTAGATAAGTTAACAACACTTTTATTCATAAAGACATTTATATAAAAGATTAACTGTACACCATCTGTTGATTTTAAGGTTTATGTGTAACCTTTTTTTTTATTTGTTTTTATCTTCCCTTTATTGGAAGACCTTCAATTTATTTACATGGACTATGATATAATTCTCTCTTTTCAGAACTTTCAAAACTCTAACAAAACAAAAAAAAATTGAATAATTCCACAAATTACGAAAAAGCGATGAAATCTGTTTAGAGAATTATAATAAAACAACATTCTAATAAATACAATCAATATACAACGTAAATATTTGTTTCTTTTTCATTCTTTCTTGTTTTAGTTTTATTTTTCTTTTCTTTTAAGTGTTTCATGTAATCTGCTATATCCTTTTGTGAATATTGAATAAAATTATTTCTATTCTTTTCTATTCTAGTCTATTCTATTCTAAATATTATAAATAAACTTTGAGATATATTGATGTGCAGGGTGTTCATTGAGCCGGCTCATCGATTTCCGGGGCTCGCTCATTCTTGCCCGGCTCAGGGTCTCAATGAAATGTTTATGAACTCAATGGGGGGAGAAGGGGGGAGGGTTTTGACGTAATCGCGCTACGACTGTCACGGGGTGTAGGTTGATAGTAAGTCGTAAAGTCGGAGTGGACTTATCAAGTTTGAACGAAGGTTTTCTATGATTTTTAATTTAGAAATTGATTTCTTGACGCGTACTACTTCAGTTATTATTTTAGCTATGTAAGTGTTACATAAAGTGAGTGATAATCTTATGGCGTATTGTATGCTAGCTGTAGCCCGTGTTTAGCCACATAAGGTCTATCATACGATACCCATTTTTTGTGTAGGTAATATTAATTTATAGCATAAGGGAACAAACGAGCAGTCGAAGCCATTTCCATGACTACAGACGTCCGTTGCCCTCCTTCTCCCCTCCATGGGCCACCGGCTATTCAGTATAAAAAGTAGATTTTATGTTGTTCCAGATGGTTATGTTTATCTGAGTCAAATTTCAATCCGTTAAGTAATTTTTGCGTGGGGGAATAACAAACAATTAAACTTTCGCATTTAAAAATTTGTAAAGGATTAGGAGGTTTAGTACAAGGCCATTTTATAAAATTAAAAATATACTATGAATTATATATTTTGTAGTATAATAGTGACTTAGCTGTTTTTGAGGATATTATTTATTACAATAAAACCATTAACGGATTTTACTGTCGTTTATTTAATTACTTCGAACTCGAAGATCATCAATAGTTTTCGACTGCTTGTTTGTCTCCGTAGATGTAAAGAATCTCTATATTATGAACATTTTAAGTTCGAGTCGATAAATAAATGCAACTTAATTTCCAGTATGTAAGTGTAACTTAGTTAACGGCAAGTATATCTATCTTACTTGTAAGGAGTTAGGGGTTTGTTGTCACTTGGGAAGACCTGTCCAGCCAAGCGTGTTTTAAAGGTTAATTCCCACAAAGGTAGATACTGACCTATTATTATATCACGTGTTTTACATTTGTAAAGGAAACCTAAAGGGCACTGCCCCCCTATATATCTATATTAAAATTATAAAGAAGAAAGATTTGTGTGCGTGAGTATGTTTGTGCGTGTGTGTGTGTGTGTGTTTGTATGTAATGAATAGGCTTCGTAAGTACTGGACCGATTTCAAAAATTCTTTCGCCATTAGAATGTTACATTATCACAGATTAAGATTTTTTATTACCATGGGAAAATGCTTCATTCCTATGGGAAAACGGGTAAATTTCTAATCTGTCGTGTCTATGTCATTACATCTACCTGCATTGGTTGGTGGTTTGGACTGTGTGTTGATAGATCACCATGTTAGTCAGTACCCTTTGAGTTATATGTACAAGGTTGATAAAAGCGAGAAGCATTAAATAAAACCACATATTTAGTGTATAATTTCCAGGCTACACAACCAAAATTAGATCAATCGGAGCAATAGTTTAGCCACAGGTGTTTTAAGTTTTTTCTCACTTCGTACACGCTGTATCATCAGCTGATCGAGCGCCCGACGCCCTGCCGACCTGCGCCTGCGACTGCCCTTAGTACGCCGGGGTCATTCACTCCGTGCGAGGTGTAGCCGCCCAGTGCAGAGCATTATTACATTTTTTCGCTATTTAACTTGTCTGAAAAAAGTATTTTCGTATACTCGTAATCTTTTTTTAATAGTTTCGGATTAACTGTAGTTACTTATAGAATATGTCGTTCTCTCTTTTGTCAACCTTGTACGAGTATATAGATTTCGATATTTCAACGGCATCGAAACTTACATGGGTAAAACCGTGGAGCGCAGCTACTTTCCTTGTAAAAAAGGTAAATTGACTCTCAGTTTAGAAAACTTTAAACAACTTAATAAAGGACCAACAAACAAATCCAGTGTTTAATTCGATGTATAATTTAGTTGGAGGCCTTTGTCGGAGGTATTGTACGCGACTGCCAAGTGTTCTGTGATGTTTACAGGCCTCCAGGGACGCGGCAGGGGTACTGCGGCCCGGGGCGGTCGGGGCGGAACAATGCTCGTAATACTTTACGCTATTTAGTTAAGACGATTAGACAAAAATACAGAGGTAGTGCCACGCTGTGATGCAGCCGGATAGGGCACGAGGAGGTACCTCTCGCTGTCATGGTACCGCCCTAAAGTGACTATGTCGCGCTTTGTACGGTTTGTGAATAGCCGGCCCATTGAAGCAGACGTTTGGAGACCAGCAATGGCAGCGCTTCTGTATAAATTATACGAATGTCTTCTGGCGCTGGTAGTCATGGAAATGCTGAAAATGCTTGTAACAAATAGTATATTATGTAACTAGTGAATAAAGGACGGATTTAAAGCGAGGGCCGTAGATGAGTCACGAGCAAGTGAAGGATTCTAGCGATTGAAACACGAGCGCAGCGAGTGATTTAAGATGATTGAATCACGAGTGCAACGAGTGATTCAACTATTAGAATCCTGAGCGACGCGAGTGATTCATGGCCCTCGATATAAATTCATACTTTATTCAGGAGTTGCATACTATACTTTATACCATATGACTACGAGAAAAATACATAATTTAAGCGAAAATAGAAATTTAATCAAAAAAGAAATGTTACATTAATTGAAATGGACATTAAAAATCAGAGCAATGGCTGAAATTAAGCATAATTGTCTTATCAATCAATAGGGTCAACTTGTGAAACAATATTTATTTTTAATCTAATGCCAAACTCCTTGTCGCAAATATCGACCAATCAAATCTCGAGAATTTATTTGCACCAAAGAGTTTGAATTTCGAATCTTAGCGCAAGGAGTTTGTGTAAGCATTGAAATGGAGATCGGATATATTATTGTGTTCCAAATTCAAACACCAAAACAGTGAATAAAAACAAAATAGTGAATAAAAGGCCTTCTTATTCACTGTTTTGCGTGAATAAAATAAGCTTTTTAGAGTAGGTATGGTATAAAAGTTATTTTGTCTAGTCGAGCGTGCAACATGCACGAGCAAGACGTAATAACTGTTTTGTCTGCGTTCACGTGTTTGAATCCCGTCTGGAAAACGGATATTTATTTATGCATTTTGAAAGAAAGAATTGTTACACGTTTGGAATGATGTTATGTATTTATCCTAATTCCTACTAATTTTGTAAATGCGAAAGTTTGTTTGTTTGTTACTCCTTCACGCAAAAACTGCTGAACTGATTTTCACTAAATTTGGCACACACATAAAAGGTAACTTGGTTTAACACATAGGATAGTTTTTATCCCAAAAAAATGTTCCTATGGGATGCCATGGGATGTTTTTCTATTTACCACGGGACGGTGAAACCGCAGGGCGCATTCTACATAAATCCTATAGATATATACTACTTTCCACCTAAGTAAATAATCAGTTTGATAGCTAGATTAAATTAAGTTGGTTATTTTAGGTTGAATCAACCTCAGTTTAGTAAATAAATTAAGGAATCGTTTCCACAAATCACACGCAAACAATATCAGATTACGGCGGTATTTTATGAGCTAGACACTCCAGTGAAACTGACCTAATTCTGACGGAATTGAATCCATTTTAACCCCTAACAGATAATTTCATGATTAACGACCGTAAAACTGAACCGAATTACCATGTAATTCGAACCTGAACCGAAATAAACCGAATACTGAACCGAATTACCATGTAATTCGGTTCAGTTTAGAGGTCGTTTGGAAGCGAAGGCTAAATTCACCCTCCTAGAAGGTGCACTGGTTGGGTTGTAGCAGAACGTCACAAATCTATCAGCTGCAACGTTACCAAGCATACCAGACCGCTAATATTTATTTGTTCATTTTATGTATTTATTCTAAAAAAATACTATAAACTTTGCATATCCAAAGCAAAACGACTTCAATTGCCAGTTTCTAAATCCTTTTCAGCCAGCTTGGTACTCTTGCCGAGATAGCTGGCTGAGATGTGAATTTACTGAGCATCTTTTACCGCATTTTCACGGACAGTATTTTTAGGACAAATTCTTGCAGCTGCATTTCTTTGCCAGAGTTAAAAAATCCATCGTTAACATTTCTGGACTCTACTACTATACGCAGTAAGTGGAAATTCGCATTGTTTTTATGGAACTAGCCTTCCTCTCGGTTTTTACAGACATATGCGAGTTAATGATGATAAAAGTAGCTTCTAAAAATAAATAAAAAATAAATAAAATATACTTTATTTCAGATTCTTCATCCATATTACGTAAGCAACAATACGCTTACGAACTATGTTAGTAATAATTTAAATATCTATTTTTTTTCATATATCTGTTGCACTCACGTGGCGCACCGGCTACATGTAGATGCATGCGCCCAGTGCGCCATGATAGTGCAACACGGCTGGTCACTGATGACCTTCAGAATGCTGTTGGCGCTCCCACGCACTCTGCACATCAGGGACGCAATCCTTTTCCGTACGACGGCATTAAACCCATCCGTGTCTGTTTCGGCAAACATTCCTGATGCGCTACAGTAACATGGGAGCCCCAACAACATAACATAACATACCTAAAGAGCTTATCTACCTCAGGAAATACGAACAATGCCCCTACGAATCTTTCGGTACTGACTGACAAACCCTGATGTTAATAAAATTAATTAAAAATATAAACTTCGTTGCCGTAGACATTCTACGGCTGTCGTAGCATATGTAACGGGCATGCCGCCGTAGCTCCACTGTGTAGGCAGCCATTTAGTTAAATGCTACGGTTATCGTAGCATAGTTATATTATGATACCAATTAGCTATGCCAGTGGTAAAATTTGCTATTTTAGTTTCGCAAAATCTATATCCTACCTACTATACTAGACCACATCTTGGGCTGGCTCCTCCCAGGCTGTTTCTGTACCATAATTATTGCAAATTCATAAATTGTATATCATTTACAATATGCAAATGTATTTGCATTTTAAATTTTTTACTTTTATAAATTCATCACATCATGAGGTCCGCTGAATTTGTTTCGCCGGTTCTTCTCAGGACAGGGCTAGGGTTGAACCGGTGGTAGATATAATTGTTGACGTTCAAAAAGTAATTTCTGTAATTCTATTTTGAATAAAAACTTTTTCATTTTTATTTTCAATAACTTAAAGCTTCAATAAAATTTGATATTGATATTAATTGAAAAAATTGATATTAAAACCCGACAATATTTCTTTTATCAATTAAAGTGCAAGAATTTTGCAGTGAAGTATCAGTTATAGATGTAATCGTGTAAACTAAGAAGGTATGTTGATGACTGAAATTATGTATATATGTACATACGTTTTTATTTTCATGTGTCTCAATCACTAGTTAGCCCTTTAATGGAATAATAGCCAACTCGACAGGGGAGTTTCTTATAACATATGGAAGCCTGCACATACGGAAGCCATATTTTTTTAGCGATAGTTCAAGTAAATAAAGTTCCTAATTCGTCAGGACCAGTTCCACAGGTAAGCTACTATTAAAGTGTTAAATAACTACTGAATACTTAATTAACATCTCTAATCTGCATCTGTTTAAACGGTATTCATAATTCCCTTCATAATAGTTTCTGAAAAGCTAGTCAGAACTTTAAATGAGCCTGTTAAGCCGGTCTAATCTCTCAATAAGAAAATCTATTTTAGGGTAGGCTACTGAATAAAATATAAACCTTAATTTACTTATTCAACTTAAATTCAGAATCGGTAAATAAAAGTTTCACCCACAAAATGAAATTACTTCAAAATCGGTTTATTGCCATTAAATTATTGCTTATAAATCGTTTTATGTCAAAATCAAAATAGAGTTCGTGATTAAAATGATAATCTTGTTTTCGCGCCTTTTATTATTACTTAGGTTTAAAATATAAGTGTCTAATCTAAATATTCCATTTGATTTAGTTTAAAAGAATTGTCGTCTATCTAATAATACAAAAGAATCAAAAATTTGTAAAGTTAAAGATGACTCGCGAAAGTAAGAAACAAGTAAAAAGCCGGCCAAGGCCTCTTATTTTAAAAGTTAAAGTGGGGGACGAAACTTATTATTCCACTTTGGAAGCGTCTATCTTTCAAACAATAGATTTTGACGAAAAATTGTCTTAGCAACCTTAATGTCATTAAAAGACCTACTCACAAACCTCACATACAGGTTGAATGAAAAAAAATATTTTTAAATTCAGTTTTATGTATGGAGTGCCCGCGCTTAATTATTTAATTTATTTATTTTTATTCAAAATTCAAACAGCGGTTCACAGACTAAATCAACTCACAAAGATTCAACTACAAAGACCCAATATTTTCGGAAAAAAATGGCTGTTTCATGCGGACGGACGGACGGACAGACAGACAAACATGACGAATCTATAAAGGTTCCTTTTTTTGCCATTTGGCTACTGAACCCTAAAAATGAACTAATAACTTTAACTGATCATAGAGGGATATTGTTATTAGGAATGAACTTGAAAAACGTGAATTAAACAAAACGTTACAAATGTCGTTTAGTTTTAATATAATGAGTATTTCTAGAGAGGCTGAGCGAATAAGATAACTTTACAGCGAGACTGACACTCTCCCTGCTGTTCTCATATCTCACGACAGCTTTGAAGATAGGACGCCACATTGTAAATTTATTCAAAGAAATGTCTCTTTATGTTTCACTATCTTATTCTGGTATTTCAATAGGACACAAATACAATTCATGTCGAAGGAATAAAACGTGATTACTTTGGAATATTCTTCTTTTTTTTAAATCTACAATATAACACTAACATAACTTTTACAAAAAACATTATTTATTATTTTATTACAGAATGTTTTCCTAACAGCGATGAAAATGGGGTCGAGATTCATTCTCTGCTCTTCCTGTTCTTACGTACAAACTAAATATTTATGTATATTTTTAATTTGTAAGGAATTATACATTAAAACTCTGAAATCTATATATTTATACTAGCTGCGCCTCGCGGTTTCACCCTCGTAAATTTTGATCCCGTGGAAAATCATCCCTTGAAATCCCATAGGAGCATTTTTTCGTGATAAAAACTACCCTTGTTAATTCATGTTACTCTCTATGTGTGTGCAAAAATTCATGAAAATCGGTTCAGCAGTTTTTGCGTGAAGGAGTAACAAACAATCAAACAATCAAACATACAAACTTTCGCATTTATAATATTAATAGGATAATAGGATGTGAGGAAAAAATGTTATCTCCTTTTTACAGAATAGCGTGAAAGGAGATTAATTTCTTAGATCATTTAGTAATAAATGATGAAAGATATAATTCAAAACGTGGTACAGTCGAAGATTCTAGAGGGAAGGTGTGCAGAAAGCTAATATCAGCAACATGCATTGAAATTTATGGACTTAATACATAAATTGATTACCGTAGCGACACTATCTGTATAACATTAAACGACATGCATTAGAGTTTATGTAGGTAATACTGGACCGATTATAATGAAAATTGGTACTTATCTGTATTTTTCCACAGAGGTTTGTATGATATGTTCATTGATGCCCCTTGCAGGGGCGCTGCAGAGTAGCAACTTCTGCCCCGTTCAACCGATTATGAAAATCAGTATGATGATATATTTTAAATGGGTAATAAATTGTTGGCGGAGCAACGCGCGCCGGGTACAGCTCGTAATATTATATAGCATGCGTATGTTTTGTGCACGTAATATATAAACTGATTACCGCAGTAACGCTGTCCAACATAATGCGGCCTGGACGGCAGCGTCTAAAGCAGCTTGATGAATTGCACACAACGCAATTCATCAAGATGCTTTAGACGTTTTAGACGCTGCCGTCCAATCAGCAGGCTCATATATAATGCTTTATATTTTATGCAGGTTGTATATAAACTGAATTACTATAATGACGCTCTAAAACATTATCATCTAACGCTCTTCTTTTTTTTTTTTTTTTTTATGGTATAGGAGGGCAAACGAGCAGTCGGAGCCATTTTCATGACTACCTACGCCCACAAACATCCGCATAGAGGCTATACGGATGCGCTGCCTTCCTTTCTCCTCCCACCTCCATGGGCCACCGGCTACTTACACACCGCACGAAACGCGACACCACAGCTGTCACTTTACGCCGGTCTCGTGTAAGCGAGAGGTACCTCCCCGGTCGTGCCGGCCCAATTCGACTGCATGCAAGCATGCAGTGTGGCACTACCTCTTACAAAACTTCGTTTTTATCTAACGCGTCTATGTGATTTTAGACTGAAAGATATTTTCTTTATATCACATCTTCAACTACGCAATTAATTATTGCTGAACATAATCCCATTATACAATTGGAAAGTAACATAATATACAACAACAAAAACCACTTATAATGGAAAATTAAATTCTAATCTTCTCTCAGGTTTTATTTTTTCAAGGGTTTTAATAAGAAATTAATCTTGATTCTTACCAAACACCTTAATATTAGATATAAAGATTAAATTAATTTGTGATTTAAAGAATTACTGTCTATCATGATGTTATAAGGATTGTATTTCGCTTTGTAAAGTTTGGCAGGTAAAGGTAATATTTTAATCATATCAGCCTTTATTCATCTGCTTACGTCTCAAAATAGTGGGACAAAAATCGGCTACGTACTAATGAATTTATTAAGATCAATGAGTCGCGGGTTAATTCCCACAAAGGTAAATACTGGCCTATTATTATATCACGTGTTTTACATTTGTAAAGGAAACCTTAAGGGCACTTCGCACCCATATATATAAACCAGCTGCGCCCCGCGGTTTCACCCGCGTAAATTTCGATCCCGTGGAAAATAGAAAATTATACCATGGCATCCCAATAGAATGTTTTTTCGGGATAAAAACTATCCTATGTTTTAATCCATGTCACCCTCTAATGTGTGCTAAATTTCATAAAAAATCGGTTCTGCAGTTTTTGCGTGAAGGAGTAACAAAGAAACAAACAAACATGCAAACTTTCGCATTTATAATATTAGTAAGATAGGATTCTCGTGTCACAATGTTAGTTACCCTCCTCCGATACAACTAGACTTATTCTCATGAAATTTTGTGTGCATATTGGGTAGGTTTAAGAATCGGCTACTTACCTACACCTATTTTTCACTAGCTATTCGCCGTGGTTTCACCCGCCCACCCTATTTCATCCACTTAGGTATATAATTTCTAAAAATTCTTTCTTCGCGGATGCCTACGTCATAACATCTACCTGCATGCCAAATTTCTGCGGCCCGGGGCGGACGGTGCGGAACAATGCTCGTAATACTACATACGCACTATTTAGTTAAGAAGATTACCCATAAATACAGATGTAGTGCCACGCTGTGATGCAGCTTAATAGGGCACGAGGAGGTACCTCTCGCTGTCGTGGTACCGTCCTAAAGTGACTATGTCGCGCTTTGTGCGGCTTGTGAATTGCCCATTGAAGCAGACGATGGAAGACCAGCAATGGGAAGCGCGTCTGTGTAAATTATGCAAGTGTCTACTGGTGCTGGTAGCCATGAAAAAGTTGAAAATGCTTGTAACAAAAAAGTTATTTCGTTTTGTCGAGCGTGCAACATGCACGAGCAAAACGACGACGTCGAAGAAGACGAAATAACTGTTTTTTTCTGCGTTCACGTGTTTGAATCCCGTCTGGATAACGGATATTTATTTATGCATTTAGAAACAAAGAAAGAAGACAGAAGATAATTTATTGATCACAATCAACATATTGTGATATATGAAGGTGGTCACCCCGCATTTGGTACAATCACTATTCTCATTGTTACACGTTTGTAATAATGTTATGTATTTATCCTAATTCCTACTAATTTTATAAATGCGAAAGTTTGTTTGTTTGTTACTCCTTCACGCAAAAACTGCTGAACTGATTTTCACTAAATTTGGCACACACATAAAAGGTAACTTGGTTTAACACATAGGATAGTTTTTA
>LUGF01029996.1:84901-96907 GCA_001625245.1 Calycopis cecrops
TGCAAGTGTTATAAATATGTAGCTGTTTGATATTTAGAAGGTTGGTCCGTTTATATATGAGTGTTGTAGGAGTGAGATGAGGATAGTGAAATAGTATTTTTATTATCTTGTTTTGTAACATTTCGATTTTAGTTGTGTACTACAAATTAATGAATACGTGTGTCAGATTTTTCTAAAAATATGCCTTCAACCCTTTCAAAAGTGGGGTGGTAGATTGTGTCTTAATAAAAATTTCAAGACAGAAAGCTGAAAATTTGTAAATATACTCTTTGTTATAAAATATTTTTTTTTGTATTTATTCAAATATAATCATTAAAAATTTTGGTGTGAAAATTTATATTGGATTTTGGGTATCTCCAAAACCACTGCTCTGATTAGAGTCAGTGAGTTATTACTACGTTACATTAAGTACGTCGTATATATAACTCAATGATTAGAGTGCGGTTTTTTGTGATGAGTTTTTATTTGATTGCTGCATGTTCTTAGATATTACGGTAACAACTCGCCTGGAGGTGCTGTTATACATATTTGTTACCATTTATCCAAAACCACTGGTCCGATTGCAAAGCGGTTTTCATTGATGAGTTTTGATTTGAGTGGTGTACTGTTTTAGATACTTACGTGTATTTTTTTCAAAACCTGATTTTATGAGATTAATCTTTTAGCATGTTTTATTTAAATTGTTATAGTTACATTATTTTAATATTTGAGTATGTTTTATTTAAATTGTTATAGTTGCACTATTTTGTTATTCGTTTGTATCGGGGGTTTTTAAATTATATTATCCTTTTTTCAAATACATTTTTACCGTTGTGTGTAATTTTGTTTTTTATTTCAAACTTTATACAAAGCATACATCCATATTCAGGCTTAGACATAGTTTTTATTTTTATATTATTATTATTACACTATATTTATAAGATATCGTCGTTAGAAGTAATTTACAGCGAAACATTTAAAGTTCGGCGAGCCAGCGTGCTTTCCTGGAGATGCCCAAAAATTTAAGGCGATAATTTTCCATCAATTTCACCAGGATCCCATCCTCAGATCCTGACTGGACAATGGGACCACGTGAATAACACTAGACATTAAAAACATCTCAAAGAATTGAGAATCTCCTCCATTTTTGAAATCCGAAATCCACGCGGACGAAGCTGCGGGCGGAAGCTAGTACCTATATAAAACTCAAAGGTGACTGACATAGTGAAGGAGAATAGGGTTAAAATTTGGCACGCAGGTAGATGTTATGACATATGAAAAGACATATGAAATTCAAACTAAGGAGGTGAAATAGGGTGTTGAAGTTTATATGCATTTCTTAGAAATTAAATGCGGCTGAAACCGCGGGGCACAGCTAGTATCATCATAAGTAATAAACGCCAAAAGTGAATTAAAATGTTGTTACTTAGACCGAGAGTGATAAGTCTGAAAATAGCACACGTTATTTTTTTGTATTTTTTTTTTCAAAGGAATGTCTCTTTGAATTTCACTACCTCACTTCTTATATTATGTCCTCAGGATACGAACACAATTCACGTCGCACGAACACAATGTGATTGCTTTGTGATATTTTCTACAAAAACCTACCCGACGAAATTGGTATTCGCAACACAGACGAAAATAGGGACAAGATTCATGTTGTCTTCTCATACCTACATGTAAAGCATTTATATTTTTTAAATTTGCAAGAAAATTAAATATCGATCATAAAATTGAATAATTTTTATATTATTATATCAGAGGAGTTCTGGGCCAAATGTATTTTTCTTGGACTGCCCAGAATGGCCGGCGTCCACGCGTCAAACCCCGTCGACGATGGCGAGATGAGGTGGACTCATTCTGGCCTAGATTGGCGCTATCTGGCATATGATAGAAAGGTGTGGAAAAAGAATAAAGAGGTATTTGCCCAGCAGTGGGATACACCAGGTTGATAATAATAACAATATGTCAGGAAAAATGCCATTTCTTTTTTATAGAATAGCGTGAAAGGAGTAATTTGAAATTCGGTACAGTCGAAGTTTCTATAGGGATGGTATGCAGAATGCTAATATCGGAAACATGCATTACATTTTAAGCAGGCAGATATAAAACTTAAGTTTACAGTAGTGAAGCTGTCAATAATCTATACCTACATATAATAAAACAGTAACGTCCGTGTGTCTGTACATTGAATATATTTACTAAAAACTAATCGGGGGCGATGGTAAAATAGTATAAAAACACTTTTCTGTTGTTTAATTTTTTGTCCGTCTGTTTGTCTATTTGTCCAGGCAAATCCCCAAAAGTACTGGACGGATTCGAATGAAACTTTTTGTGATGTATAGATACTAAGCCTGATCAACATCAAGAACACTTTATACTGCGAGAAAATCGCTCATTCCTAAGGGAAATTCAGTATTCACTCTGCCCGACGGATTTGAAAATTTGAAAGTAGCAAACAATAACAAATCATTTTGATTATAATTTAACTATGCTACGCGAACGAAGTCGGGGGCACCGGATAGTCTCAATATAAAATGTAATAGCTTTGATGTATGTAATACCTGAATTCATATCGTAGTGACGTCAAACATAATAAAAAAAATAAAATAAAGAATAAAAATAAAATTACGGGGTGTTTTTATCGCGCGTCTACGTGTTATTAGACGCGGTGATATTGTTTTCTTTATATAATACACTTGTGTAATTACTTGATAATAGGAAAATAATCCTATTAGATAAATAGAATGAATACACGAAAACTATCATTATGGAAAATGTGATATGTGCGTGTCAGGAGTTCTGCAACGAAGGGTTCGGTACTTGCCGATTACAATAAGAATATAATCTATATTAGAGATATTTTTTTTATATTATATATCTATATTTATAATAAACCTGTTCATGACGTCATACTGTCTGTGTTTTGTGCGGCTTTCACGCAAAAACTACTGGACGGATTTTGATGAAACTTATTTTGTTATACAGGGTTATTTTTTGGTCACCGGCCAAATTTTATAAATATGGAAGTGGACATCATTCCAAGAGTGTGTTTTATATTTTATCGTCTAATTGTAATATTTTGTTATTATAAAAATCGAATTGAAATGGTCCTTAAAAATACATCGAATTGTTGTTATTACACGAAATGTATCGACTTCAAGGTCAGTGACGTCGGCCTACAGTGAGTCGCGAGTGTGGTGCACGTGGTGACCAATAAATATGTTTTACAACATGGGACAAAGTAATTGTATCTATTTATTTTTTTATATTTTTTATTTCATAAATTGAATGTGTTATTGATTCTGAAACAAAACATGAAAATTTGGCCGGTGACCAAAAAATAACCCTGTATAACAAAATAAGTTTCATCAAAATCCGTCCAGTAGTTTTTGCGTGAAAGCCTAGAAGAAGAAATAATACCTTTAATTTATCAACATATAATATAATGCTGCAGTCGGTATCTCAACTTGAAATACACTATTGTAGGGCAAAATAAAGAATTTACATTCCGAATTCCTCATAACACACGTTACCATGACAACATATCCAATAATGGCAGACAGCAGCTGTCGTCAACTAGCGAGCACATAAAGTTCGTTGACCGGCTCACGACGTCTATTAACCTATTCTTCGTTATTTGCCAAGTTTCTATATCTATAGTTATACTATCTATTTATTATCTTCACAAGTGTATTGAGCAATTTTCATCGTACAGCGTGTAGATTTTTATTTCCAGCTCCAGCCTATATGTATGCTCCATCTAGTATAAGATTTCAAAATGCATATGACAATTTTTAGCAAGCGGTAGTGCCACTGCATGCATGTTGCCGACGACCGGGGAGGCACCTCTCGCTTACACGAAACCGGCGTAAAGTGACAGCTATGCTGTCGCGTTACGTGCGGCGTGTAAGTTGCCGGTCTCCATGGAGGTGGGAGGACAGGAGGGCAGCGCATCTGTATAGAATCAGAGCGTATGTCTATGGGCGTCGGTAGCTTTGAAAATGCCTCCGACTGCTCGTTTGCCCCCCTAATCTATAAAAAAGACAATATATAAAGACCTATATAACAAGACCTTATACCATTGAATATAAAAAAATGTAAATATAGTTCTGTTTTGTTTCCGTCGTGGGTATATTTATGTACATGCTAAGCTACAGTTTATTATACGCACGGACAGACAGAAATCGCAAACATAAGAGTTTCTTTTATATCTACTAAGGAACCCTAAAACTGAAAGATAGTCTTAGATATAATTACATTTCTAAATATAGTCAGATTAATTAGATATTGGACTCGTAAGCCACCCCAAGTTATACACATACTGTGTTAATAATTCTAAGTTGTATATAACAAATGTAAAATAAATAGATAGATATGACTGTTATTAAACATTATGTAAGAGACAGCACACACGCGACTTTTAGACGCGGCCAACGGCGACTTCGCGACTACATCGACGACGATGTACTCTGCGACCGGTCGCAGTAAAGTCGCGCAACTGCATTGAGACGATAATTGGCATTAATTGACATACTATAGCTTCAAGCCGCCGCGTTTGGCGTCTTGTAGTGTGCGCTCCCCGCGTCTAGTCGCTGCATTCAGCTTCGAAAAAGCGACTAAGTCGCCAGTCGCCGCGTCTAAATGTCTCGTGTGTACTGCCGCCCTTACAGACAGTGATAATGTTGGATTGCATCTGAATGAGAGTAGTGAGTACTGAGGTGAGAGGTAATGCCACACTGCATGCTTGCATGCAGTCGAATTGGGCCGGCACGACCGGGGAGGTACCTCTCGCTTACACGTGACTGGCGTAAAGTGACAGCTGTGCTGTCGCGTTTCGTGCGGTGTGTAAGTAGCCGGTGGCCCATGGAGGTGGGAGGAGAAAGGAAGGCAGCGCATCTGTATAGCCTCTATGCGGATGTTTGTGGGCGTCGGTAGTCATGAAAATGGCTCCGGCTGCTCGTTTGCCCTCCTATATCATAAAAAAAAAATGAGAGTATCACGACTGTGCATAGCTGCCATGGCTGATATAACACAGGCGAGAAGTATATGCTATCGCATGTGTTTGTTGCTCCTGGGAATTACTCATCGTGGGGATGGAATAATATAAAACATATTATGTGACCTGGCTATCGGTATGTTTGTACGTATCGGTAGTAAGCAATAAGTAATCGACTGCTCGTTTGTACATTGTTTTAATTTTATTATAGATATACTTTTCTGTAATATTTTTTCTATTATTTATATAGATTTATAGAGGCTTGGGCAAAAATTGCCATTTTATGGGCCCCAGACTTGCCTATACCTGCCTGATTGGCGTGATGAAACTCTGAACAGAGAAAAATGGGAGGAGGCCTTTGCCCAACAATGGGGCACAATATAGCGCTTGACATAATATAATATTAATAATTAAATATCCTTTTCTAAACTGAGTAACCTAGAATAATTTAGCATACAAATTATGTACTTAAAAGCACTGTATCGCATTCAGGGTAATTCGTAACCGTCCCGCTCCCATTTTGGGCATTCAGAAGCGTTTCGCTCCCTACTTATCTGGCGCCAAAAATACGCGTATTAATGCCTCGTTGTGCTGGTTCTGTCGGTGATTAGAAATAATGACGTGATCCTGTTAACTTTGTAGATTGCTTGAAGTATTTCTATTCGGCGAAGGAGAGCAATGCATGCATTATAGTGAACCGTGAGGATTTTAATGGGTGTTCGTAAGGCGTTATGAAAATATAAGCGTACCCAACAATACTTTATTAGAGGTGGTGATAGTTTTTTATGAAACATTTTTTAATGATCTTAAATAAGTTAGTTGTAATTTATCTATACTGATAATATAAAGCTGAAGAGTTTGTTTGTTTGTTTGGACGCGCTAATCTCTGGAATTACAGGTCCGATTTAAAAAATTCTTTCAGCATTACTTAGAAGACTTTTTAACAGACTGCGGCAAAAAAAAACTGATTCACGTAAGCGAAGTTGCGGGCGTCCGCTATAATAATTATAGTTAGGTAACATTAATTAAGTTGACAGTTGTTTGTCAGTAATAATTTACTTTAATTAAACTCCTATTATTTTATTAATTCTTTTAATTTTACTTTCCCACTTTTTATTTTTCTGCACTTATGGCTCGAGATCTTCAAGATGAGACCATATTTTTGTGTACCACTTTCATCCCATAATCACTGGGATAACAGCCGGCTTACGGTTTTAACATCTATACATAAAACAAAACTGTAGACGTCATTCTGTCTGTGTTTTTGCGGCTTTCACGCAAAAACTACTACACGGATTTTGATGAAATTTTTGTGTTATGTTATCTACATAATTATATATATTATATAATTATAATATATTCAAAATAAACGTCAACAAAACCAAAACAATGGCAACATCCACGAAAATTCTATTAGAGAACAATTAAGAACACTTAGCCCGCCATTGGTGACGTCAATTTGACTTACATCATTGGTGACCCCGGTCTCACGGACTGGGTTTTTCGACCTAAAAGTTTGCCTATAAATAATTATTTATTTGACATATAGTTAGTTTAGTTTTGATTTAACATATTTGTATGGCAATTAAACACAAGCATTTGTAAAATCACAGCGTTTATTGTTACTAGAGAGTAATACTTAGGACATCAAAATCAACATGTTTATTTTTCATATGTTTTATATAATTTAAAATTAACAACAAACTTACACATTAACTTATTGAATCAGCCTTTTCCAGTCTTATGACAATAGAAACTATTAAGAAATAACAAAAAAATATACTCATCTAATAAAAAATACACCTACCAAAAAGAGTGGTCGTTTACCTAAAGATTCTCGGTCACTCAAATTCTCTTCGCTGTCCGAATTTTTATCTGATACTAGATTTTCTGGTTCTACGTCGCTTCCAGCTTCGCTATTCGATGATGTTTTTGATGGATCTTCATCAGATGGCATGGGTTCTTGTAGGAGCGTTTCAAGAGGACGTTGTCCATTTTCGTAAGACATTCTAAAAGAAAATATATTATGTATTTATTACATAATTTTGTAAAATATCAATAAAATTATACAAAAAGCTGAATAACTAAAAGTCTGTATAGTACTGTAATCAAAATAACAGTAAATGTATCACTTACCTTTGCTTTAATTACAAAATTTAAGAAAAGTATAAAAATTCAACTTTGAATAATTTACTTACGTAGTTCGTGACGCCGGTCTCACGGACCGGGATGAGGCTAAAACTCCTGGACCTCGCCCGCTACGATGCCGCGGAGAGAACTAACGGTGAGGGCGTAAAACGGAGCAGCTACTCGAAACCGCAACACGCTTCGATGACGGGTCTAAAAGTTACTCAGTTTTTCATCACATCACCCGGTCTCCCAGACATGCATGTCACCAACGTGCAACGGCGGGTTAATAGCACTAATATAGAGAACGTGAATAAAGGCGAATGGCAGGTTTGTTTGGGAGTTTCGTACACCTAATAATTATCGAGTTATGTGATATTTTTGTTTTAATGGGTAGATAATATTATATATAAACCCATTTTAAATTCTTATATTTTTAGAAGTTCGGAAATAAAAGTTAGAACCAGTTTAGTGCAAGCCTTATGGTACGTCAGTGTGTTCCGCATAGGCACGGCCGCATGCCATACGCCCACGTAAACATTATATTGGCTCTTTCGTTCGGCTTGATACTTTTATTTTATTTCTATTTCTAAATAATTCATCATTTCGATATTAGTATTATTTTACATATGGCAACTTTTTAATGCATAACTGCGTTTAGTTTTATGCTTTCATTGCGTTTGATTATTCAATTCTTTTAATTATTTTTTTAATAATACGAACTTTTAAAAATAGTACACTTATACGAAATCAAATGTCTTAATTGCCTTAATAAATGGTACAAATTATATTACATAAGAACAAAAAAAGTAGGTTGCACGAAACCTGCCGTTCTTCTTTAGATTCCTAGGCAGCCTTATTTGTAACGACTCTAGAGCCACATCAGACATTAGGTATATCCCGCATATCGATGGCCAAAGCGGCGTTCAATTAAAAAAAAAAACGTCTTCACATCAAAAATAAATAAAGTCACAAAAAGAGGTTTTTTAAATCTTATATATGGAGCATAGCCTATAGGGCTATGCTCCATATATACTGGAACTGAGGCATGGACGTTACTGAAACGAGACGCCGAAAGACTGGAAGCTTTTGAAATGTGGTGCTGGTGGAGGATGGAGAGAGTAAGCTGGAAGGAAAAAAACGGAATGATGAGATTTTAGAACTTGTAGGAGAGAAAAGAACTCTGCTGAAGTGAGAAGAGGAAAGATGTTTGGCCACCTAGTGCGGCACGATGATTTCATTAAAACTATTATGGAAGGAAAAATAAAAGCGAGGAGAGGAAGAGGGAGGCCAAGAAGGGCATATGTAGACCAACTAAAGGAGGAGGTTAACGTCGTGACGTACGAGGAGCTAAAGAGATTAGCAGAGGACAGGGACATTTGGAACGGACTCCACCGACAAGAGATGTGCTCTTAAGAATTTGTAGTAGTAGTAGTAGTATCTACATAGTCGTACATTAGTCGTCATTAACATAATGCCTATAATTTATCAATACATATAATGCTGCAGTCGGTATCTCGACTTGAAATACACTAACGTAGGTCAAAATAACGAATTGACAATTCAGTCACATAACATTACACGTTACCATGGCAACATATTTTCTAATAATGACAAGACAACGGCCTATTATATAAAATAAAGTATCTTCACAAACAAGCTAAATGTCGTTAAATTATGTCCTTTGTTTTTGGCCCGAGGATTGAGACGAGACGAGAGAAGGCTCGCATCTACTGTATTATTTATTTCCCTGAAGTGTATTATTCATACAGCAATGTAATTACACTGAGGACCCACTGGCTCAGTGGGTAGCAGCGGGGCTCCGCCCCGGTTATGGGTTCTTAATTGTAATTGTTTATAAGAGGTAGTGCCACACTGCATGCAGCCGAATTGGACCGACACGATCGGGGAGCTAGATGCGCTTAAACGAGACCGGTGTAAAGTGACAGCTGAGCTGTCACGTTTCGTGTCGTGTGTAAGTAGCCGGTGGCCCATGGAGGCGGTAGGCGAAAGTCAGTGCATTTGTATATCCTCTATGTGTATGTCTATGGGCGTCGGTAGTTATGAAAATGGCTCCGACTGTTCGTTTGCCCGACCCTACACCATAAAAAATACCAATTTTTAGTATTTGTTGTTAACAACACAACATCTGGTGACAACTGTGAAAATTTCAACTATTTTGCTATAATGGTAACTGAGATACCTACAGCCTAGTGGCAGAGAAACGGGCAGATTGACAGAGAGAAAAGCAGACTGACAGAGAGGTGGGCAGACTGACAGAGAGAAGAGCAGACTGACAGATAGGCGGGCAGACTGACAGAGAGGTGGGCAGATTGACAGAGAGGCGGGCAGACCGACAGAGAGGCGGGCAGACTGACAGAGAGGCGGGTAGACTGACAGAGAGGTGGGCAGACTGACAGAGAGAAGAGCAGACTGACAGAGAGGTGGGCGGACTGACAGAGAGAAGGGCAGACTGACAGGGAGACAGCGGAGTCCTAGTAATATGAACCGTATTTAGCCTGTGGGTACGGAACCCTGGAAAACACTTTAAATAAACGCCAACTCATCTGAAACACCGCTACTCACATTACCATTTTTATACCTCACTATATGTACTTTAGCAAATATCCTCTATATCCGAACGAAAAATACGCAGTTATTTCTGAATCCTGGAAACCTCAGGCGATTTGGGTCAAATTTCATATTCAGATATGAGTTAGAATACTGTTATGTGTATTTGTTTATTATATTTATCAGTTTAAAGCTACTTCCACGGGGTTTGATAAGTATTTTATATGGTAATAAAAGACCGAAGTTAGGAAGTTAGCGTACCTATTACTCTCGTGCCTCGGAGTGCAGTAAGCTGCCAGTTCTGCACCTGTTAGATGAAAATTGTATGAACATCTTAGGTACAACTGAGCCTCTTCAGGATTGATTATGGAATTCGCATGTTTCGAAATTATTTTAATACTAGCTTCCGCCCGCGGCTTCGCCGGCGTGGATTTCGGGTTTCAAAAATCCCAGTAAATTTTACCTTATTAAGTTATTCTGATATGAAAGCTATATTGCTGTAAAGTTTCATGAAAATCCGTTCAGTAGTTTTTGTGTGAAAGAGTAACAAACATACAAACTTTCGCATTTATAATATTAGTAGGATTTTCAATAGAACGGCTGCAGCACAAATACATATAGACATATACATACATACATACAAATAAACTAGAAAACGTAACCCACTTTACGACATAGTCGAGTCATTCGTGGTCATTAGTTTAGTAATGTTTTCGCATCCTTTATCCATCGGTAATTATATTTACCAACATTTTGAGCCTCTTGTTCAAATACAGCACGGAAAAGGTTTATGGGGGCATTAAATCATTTCTATACAAAACGCGGTGAGGTTTATAAAAACAGGAAACAAGGCTGTTTTGTTACGCAGTTTGATGTATTATCTTTATCCTGAAGCGTGGCGTAATCAAATAATATTTACGAAACAGGTGGCGTCATGCTTCATAGCAATCAAATTTGGCAAGCTGTCGCGCTTGGTGCGATATTTGAATTAGCAACATACATATATGTATATGCATAGTCGAATTATGTATGTATGTTTTCTTTCACCTCTTCCTATTAGTGCCCACTTCATATACAACAATAATAGTAATAATAGCATCATAGCATATCACCATGATAGAAATAATAAATAGGCAAACGAAATCACGCCATAACCATAGCAAAATATCTATATCACTCTAGAAAAGTACATTTTTTTCTAAGTAAAACAATTTTGATTATTGAATCTTATTACTTTAGATTACCCTTGGAAATACTGTAAGCTGTATCTTACATCTGTTGGTAAGGATAAATAAATATATAATTCCCTCTTTAAATATTTATAGGCCCTGTTCAGATAAAACGTCTTATGACCTGCGCAGACGAGGGATTTTAGTCCGCAGCGTAGAAAAAAGTACGCTTCGCGAATAAAAAGTCCCCTGCGGATTTACTGCGTACTCAACGAAGAGGATGTGCGAACATTTGATGCCCGGCACGTAGCTCACTCTCGATCGCACAACGGGGACTAAACTCCTCACTAGAGTTCTATTTCTTTCGGGATCTCCCGCGTATTTTAGTCCGGTTCGCTCTCTGCATGTCCTCGGTTATTCGGGAGACTTTTAATCCCTCGTTTGTGTTACTCCATACAGTTGTAAGCGTTATATTTTAGCGGACAAAAAAGTCCGCGGACTAAAAGCCCTCGTTCGCACAGCCCATTACACGAGTGTCGACGTCAACGTCGTTCAGGACACAACAACAGAGCCCGAGTACCGCGACACGCCGAAATGCTCGCGCGTTTTACGTGCGAGTGATAGACGCATCTGGACACGGTATATGTAGCTCTAGTATCTCGGCAACGTGCGAGCGCCTACGCGCGAGTCGACTCGCGTAAAACGCTTAATCTGAACAGGTTCTAAGCAATTCGAGAGCTTAAAGGGCTCACCAATGCGGGCTTGTTACTCGCATCATTTTCCAACCGTGAATGAAATATTTCTTGCTTCTTTGCGATATTCTCATCATTAGTTCGAGTGAAATGTGGCGTAGATAAATTTGGGTTAATACCCTCCTCCCAGGATGTGTCTGTACTACATATAATTATTGTAAATTGATAAATAATTGTATATCATTTATAATATGCGAATGTATTTGTACTTTCATACTTTTAGAATTTAGATATATCATCACATCATGAGGCTCGCTCAGTTTGTTTCGCCGTTCGTTAGTTTATTTTTATAATTCTATTTTAAACTTTTCACTTTATTTCATTTGCTAGTCAGGCGTAGTGATAGAATTCCATTAAATAAACTAACGTTGATTGAAACCGTTTTAGTAGTTGGTTACACAATCTCACG
>LUGF01029996.1:103639-115627 GCA_001625245.1 Calycopis cecrops
TATTTTTACATAACTTAAAATAATACGTCTGATTTATATTGTTATAACTTATAAGTTAGCTAATTGAAACAGATTTGTGAATTTAATTGGTTATAACTGATTCAATCGGTCAGCGCCGGGGAAACTTTTCACGTGGTGCCAAACGTGACTTTCTAATTCGAATTTGTCACGTTTCACTAATACGTTCGGGTATTTTTTCAAATTTGTTTTCAGCCACTTTGAATCCGGAAGGAATCAGTGAAAGTATTTGGGTAACATTTATTTTTACTGGAATTAAATATGTTTGTCAGCTTCGTCACGCGACTTGAGTCTCCTTTTTAAAGGCTGTGACGCACTAAGCAGATATGACTGCCTCGTGGTCTAGTGGTAAGCGTGTTCAACCACAGACGTGAGGTCCCGGGTACGAATCCCAGGTCGAATCAATAATTGTTATTGTGATTTTTCTAATTCTAATAACAGTCCGGAGTCAGGAAGTTGGCGGTGTTACACCCCCGTGCCTCGGAGAGCACGTTAAGCCGTGATTTCTCTCCGGTCGTGTCGGACTGCTGTCCCATTGGAATAAGAGAATGATACCCTCATTGAAAGAGTCCATCAATATATTATGTCTGTGCGTACAGATACTTCACGGTAAAATATAAGTTATCTGTCTAGTGTGTGGTGCTCCTTTTAGTATAGAGTGATATTGACAGATATGCGCTCAAACATAGACTAAATACTTTTTATTAAGTCTATGCGCTCAAATACAGATATCTTATCGCATATCTTAGATAGGTAATGTTGTTTAGTTTCTAAACATACGATATATGTAGAAAATAATATGAAATCGTGAATTTAAAGTAGTTCGCGCGGCGGATCGAATTACGTGCCAGATGGCGGCGGACAGTTTGATATAAAAATTGAAATTCGGTTGCTCGAGGGTTTGAAAATAAAAACTATTATAGAGATAGGTTACGTCTCTTGATCAAATGAAAACATGGTAAGCGTTTTACTGGTGTTATGCTTCTTGAATCGCGGTTTTATATTATTTTGACACAATACACACAACATAATATTAGAACCATCTGGACATACACACAAGAAGATGATATAAGTAGATATGGGATAATCTAATATACTACTCGGAGTGAGCGCTCCAATGTAATTTGTATGTAATATGTATGTTAATACAGCGAATGCTAATAAAGCTGCCATGGAGCCGCGTTCTACTTTAGGAAATTGGGGGTCACTGTATATACTATAGTGTAATGGATGTCTAGTATCGACAATCGACAAAATTTCTTTGATCGGTTTGACAATTTTTTATTTTCATTCCCTGTGGCGTTGGGACCGCGGCAACCATTATGAACTAGAGGAAAGGCTTTTGTAAGAGGTAGTGCCACACTGCATGCATGCGGCCGAATTGGGCCGGCACGACCGGGGAGGTACCTCTCGCTTACACGAGAACGGCGTAAAGTGACAGATGTGCTTTCGCGTTTCGTGCGGTGTGTAAGTAGCCGGTTGGTCATGGAGGTGGGAGGAGGAAGGAGGGCAGCGCATCTGTATAGCGTCCACGCGGTGGTCTACAGGCGTAGGTAGTCATGAAAATGGTTTCGACTGCTCGTTTTCCCCCCTATACCATAAAAAGCTAAAAATAAAACTGGAACCTGCAACGAATCTAATAAGAAAAAATGGGAGGTCTAGGAAGTATTTGCAATTTTCCTTCCTAACTAAAGCGGGAGACAATACAATATTTCAAGACAGGAAGAAAAGAAAGCAAGAAAATAGATTTATTTATTTACTTGCTGACCCGACAGACGTTGTCTTGTCATTATTGGAAAATCTGCTGTCATGGTAACGTGTAACATTATGTGGCCGAATTGTGAGCCCGTTACTACCCTACCTACAGTACGTAGGGTAGTCATGAAAATGGCTCCGACTGCTCATTTACTCCCTTATAGCACAAAAAATCTCTTTGCGAGAAAAGTAACTGGTCGCATTAAAACCGTTTTTAACCGAAATTGTGAGATATTGAATATGCAAATTAGAATAGAGAATTATCTTTTTTTTTAATTATTATCAATGTTTTTTTTGCAGCAATTGTTCAGTATTCACCGGGACCGCTTACGCTATCAATATGAGAGATTAATTTCACATTGTAACATGATACACCAGATTATCCCATCTATTAAGATGACGTCAAATGGGAAATTCGTATGCCTTTGACGTATAATCTTATGGATAGCAAAGTGAGCCAAATTTTTCGACGAGAGATTCCTCTTAAAGAATTTCTCATCGTGATGCTTAATAATCCAGATAATCTGATATATTATGTATGCTACAACGTCGCAACATGAATTTAATGATTTCTTAATCTCACAAAAATAAGTGCACAAAAAGGAACACAAATATTTTTATAGGCACTGGTCTACACAATCATGTTTGCTCTCTATTGTAGGGTATGTATGTCCGAGATAAACTCAAAAAGTACTGCATGGCTTTACTTCCAATTTCGTATGAATATTACTAACAACATATAGAGCCAGGTTACAATATATAAGATACATCTACACATATTATCATGCTACCACCTACTGGGAGAACTGTGAATTTTTTTTCATTCGGAAGAATTGAGAACTTCCATTTTTGAAGTCGGAGATTCACACAGACGAAGCTGCGGGCGGAAGCTAGTAATATAATAATGTTGCTCTATATATTTTTGTTTAGTATAGGTATAACTAAACAAAAGTAAATCTTTAAGTGATTGTAACATGTTAACTTTTTCTAATGCATAAGTAATTTGTTGATGAAGTAAACAAAAACAAAAAACAAGTTATCAAAAAGTGTGTTAGTCTGTATAAAATAGATTCTGCTATAAATTCTAGCCATCTCCAAAGATAAATATCTTTGGATCGATACCTGCATATGATCGGTGGAATTTCCATTGCGTCGTTCTCCTAAGTATTTTCTTTTCGCTGTCGTATCTCTGACACTTGTTCGAGGTCGCTTTGAAATTTGCGAAGCATTTTTATGTAAGTTTTTAATCTCGGAAAGTAAATGTAGGAAGAAAGTAAGAAATGTAAAAATTACAATTTTAAAAATAAACAAAATATCCAGGGGTCCATCAAGGGGGAAGCAGGAAGGAGGGCCACGCATTTATGCGGATGTCTATTGGCGTCGATCATGAAAATAGTCGTGAAAATATCTCTGACCGCTTGTGTACTTGTATTATAGTTACCTTACGGCTGGAGCCACACGGGCGTAATTTTTTCTGTCGTGAGTCGCAGAATTTCGGCCGGGCCAACTGAATTTCTGTGGAGCTGCCACACGGACGTAATTTATTCAGTTACTATTGAGCGTTAGTACGGGGTGTTTGTGTCATCAAGTGCGATGGATCCCGCCCCTCCCTCGCCCCGACAGAAATTCGGTCGAGTTTGTGCGTGTGAGTCAGCAGACAACTCATTTTGCGTCGTCGTGTGGTACAAACTGCATTTTTGTATGAAACTGAATGCAGCAGAATTTACGCGACAGAAAATACGCGACTCAGAACTCATAAAATTACCCTCGTTTGGCTTCGCCCTTAAAGTCATATTTGATTAACTACATACATCTGCACCACGGGAGATATATTATTGGACTGCGCTAATTAGGAGGACGAGGCTGAGAAAAGTAACCAAATATGGCATACCATTTTGTTTTTGTATCAAAAATAAAAAAAATAATTCATAAATTAACCATTTATTGTTGTAAATATAATCATATATTTTTGAAAACCTACGTAACAGTATTATGTTCTTAATATTATAATATATAATTTAATTACTATTAAACTAACTTGCATAATAGACGTTAAATATGGAACATGTAAATATGGGCTACACATACCAACTTGTAATACTTGTCTGAAACTTTCGCGTTTGTTACACATATTGTAATTACTTTGCGAGTTTTAACACGGTAAAATATTAAAGGGAAAAAATATATACCTTTTGCTCGATGTTTCGACTGGGTTACACCAGCCGTGGTCCCAAGCGACTGCCTTATTTAATTATATTATATTTTGGGTTTTAATATTTTACCGTGTCAAAACCCGTAAAGTAGATAAAACTTGTAAAATCTCGTACGAAATAACTATTATAAATGTTTATCTTATAAGAGATTAAATTTCTTTGGTAGCTCGAAGAAATGTGTAAATTTATCATCAATCAAACCGAAGCAAACCGGGTGTTTTATTCGCCTTCACTTTCTTCACTATCCCTGCTCTTGGTTTTGTAGTTTCTTTTATTACTTTTCTTCTGGATAAAGTTATAAACCACAGCAGCTTCTCTCTCTATTGGATGCCCATATTTACTTGCCAATATTTATGACCCTGGTTGTAGCCTATATTCGAAATTCTTCACCAAAATAAACTCGATCTATACGATCGAGTTTATTTTGGTGAAGATACACATACTGTGCACTATATATGGCTTTACAAGCCATATATAGTGCACAGTAAGCAGTAAATTAACCGAAAATTATAAAATTAAACTTATTTACTCATAAAACACATAGTTAGGTACAGTATTTAGACCTGTTAATTAATTAAATAACACATGAATACATACCTACCACAGAAAGTTTCAAAAAGATACGGACTAGGTCGGGTATTAGCCACTAAAGTTTGGCTGGATCTAGGTCTAACTGGAAAGATACCGGCTAGACCTAATTTTACCCGAAAACAATCGGCTAAATTTAGATTTAGCCTAGACAGATTGGCTAACTAGATGTAGCCGCACTGCGGGTTTTAGCCGTAAATATATATATAGAGATTTCACATGCCAGTCCACATGTTATGTCAATTTTAATTATTGCCCTAGAAGTAGTTATTTACTTTTCTTTATAGCATAAGGGGGCAAACGAGCAATCTGAGCCTTTTGGTGACTACCGACGCCCATGGACATTCGCATGTTTGTTACGCAGATGCGTTGCCCTCCTATCATCCCCCCCAATGGGCCACCGGCTACTCACAAACCGCACGAAACGCGACAGCGACGCTGTCACTTTACGCCGGTATCAAGTGAGCGAGAGGTACTTCCCCGGTCGCGCCGGCCCAATTCCGTTGCATAGGAGGATGTAGTGTCATGCACCTTGCATGGCACTACCTCTTCCTAATTACTATCTCCGGATGGAGATGTGGATACATACCGTAACACTAGATACATGTTCTTTGAACGTTCTAATCGTTTTAATATCAGTGGTATAATCAATTTTCACGATGAAAGTTAGAGGTCTTATGACAAGAACGAATAAAGAAAAGTTAACCGGAAAGATCTTTTCCGAGTTTCTGATTTATATGTCATGTCCTTCAGGGGAAAGAGCGTTATGATCTTTCAATTTCGTAATAAAAAATAACTTTGTTATAGGGTTCTGGAGAGTTTTATATTTTAGGATAAATGACAAACGAGCAGAGAGTAGATGTCTACCGCCGCCCATAGACATCCGCAAAACTCGGTCGCAGGTGCGTTGCCGGCCTTTTAAATAAGAGTAAGCTATTTTCTTGAAGAGCCCCAGGTCGTATCGGTTCGGAAATACCGACTGTGCAGCAGGTGCCACAATGATGTGCGCGGTAAGAAGTAGTGAGAGTTATGTTAAGAAAGATGTAGGACAATGTCACTGCACGAACTGTGCCTGCACTACTGTACCTTGGGAGTGCCTCAGAAAACTTCAGTTAAACTTTAAAGCAATTAGTTTATAATAAATAAATAAATAAATAATCATTTATTTCACAAAATCTATACATCAAAATTTTTAAAATACAATAATATTATAACACAATACATAGATTTTGTAAAATGGGTCTCAGCTCGACATCTGCTGGCATAAATGTCAGCGCCGATCTTCCGCTTGAGCCTTCAATTGACAGCACGGACACGTAAACGATTACACTAATATATATATCAAACAGCACAAATAATATATAAACATAAATGACACAAATGAAATCACAATTCATTACGTCACTATACATTTTAACAATTTTTCACAACACAACATTAATCTTAGATTTATTTAATACTATTACGACACATTGTTGTACAACTATTATCTATTGCCTGTATGGCACATTGGCAGAATGTTATGAGATGCAGAAAAAACCGAAGAAGAAGAAGAAAAACTCATATTTTACAAACATTGAGTTATTATTACTACGTACGTAGTACATATAACTCAATGTTTACAAAGTGCAAAATACAAACGTCAAATACAAAACAACATTGAAAGTAGTAGGTACCTACATAAACTTGGGAAAAAAAAGTTTAGTATTATAGTTATTATACTAGTTGTGCCTGTGGTCATATGTTCCATTCTTTTTTTTTTTTTTTTTTATGCCGTAAAGGGGCATACGAGCAGTCAGAGCCCTTTTTTAATGACAACCGACGCCCATAAGCATCCGCGTAGAGGCTATACAGATGCGCTGCCCTCCTTTCTCTTGCCACCTCCATGGGCCATCGACTACTTACACACCGCACGAAACGCAACAGACAGTCTCTTTATGCCGGTCTCGTGTAAGCGAGAGGTGCCTCTCTGGTCGTGACGGCATGATTCGGCTGCATGCATGCATGCACTGTGTCCCTACCTATTACTAAAAAAAAATCAAACGGCACCATTACTTTTTTGTCTATGTTTAAATGTGTTCTTTCAGATTATAATCTACATCTATGATCATTTCAAATTCCTAATCATGTTATAAACAAAACTACTGAGTTTCTATTTATAAAATGTATAGGAATACGATTTAACAAAACGCGTGCTGTTTCTTTGTAAAAACAAGAATTGAAATCTTTTAAAACAAATTCAAATCTATTACCGCATCTGTCTAGTAACCAGTTAGGGCCACAGCACATACGAGACTTTTAGACGCAACGAGCGGCGACCTTTGCGATGGCATCGATGCAGTTGCAGGATTAAGCGACTATGCGACCGGTCGCAGTAGAGTCGTGCGACAGTATCACGATCTCGCGATTGCATTTAGATGTTAATAGACATTAATTGACATACATTAGCGACTAAGTAGCCGCGTCTGGCGTCTTGAAGTTTGCGCTTCCCGCGTCTAGTCGCTGCATTCAGCTTCTAAAAAGCGACTAAGTCGCCGGTCGCCTCGTCTAAAAGTCTCGTGTGTGTTGTCGCCCTTATACAGAAGTTCAACGTCGATATTAAAACGTGAGATAATCTGCCAATTCAATTCCATTTACTTGGTTCAAGAATTCCCGGAGCGCTACTTGAAAATATATAGTGTTAAAGGTTTTCTCATACACTGCTGTATCAATATAGAAGTGCTACGTAGCATCATACACGAGAAATTTTAGCAAAAACGTTTCACTTACAAAGGCGAAGCGCGGAGCATGTCCCTAAAAATGTCCGTATAAAATCCTAAATTTGTTAAACCTTTCAACGACTTCAGTCGGTGGGTGACATTTGCACTGCGCCGCTTTTCCATTTTCATTTCCTTGCTGCTCTAACACTTGTTCGGCGTTGGAATAAAAATTCCAAAGCATTTTTGGCCGTGTTCTTTTGTTTTCTATTCTAGCATTGCGCATATTTAGATTTAAGCTACGTTGTTTCAACCGCGATCAACGTTGTTCAATAAATTATCGAATGAGATGTCGTTATTTTTTTTTAATTTTTAAGTCCCATGACATTTTATACGATAATTGTGCGAGTGAAACTGCGAATATTTACATGTATTTTAAGAAGTCGGGTTCTGTTTTTCTATTTCATTTGTATATTTTATCTAATACTAGCTGATACCCGCGGCCTCGCTCGCGTGGTCGAAAAAAAATTCAGTCCTTCAACTATCTCCATATTAAATAACACATCAATTCGTTGATCCATGTTTGAGTGAAAGAAGGACAAAGAAACAAACAAACAAACACACTTTCGCATTTATAATATCATGGATCTCCATTACATACACATTTATCTTTGTTACGACGTATGTTCTGACTGCCGTAGTTGCACCACTTGTCTGTTACTTATAGGAATGTAATCTTTACTATTTGTATCTCGTGTGTTCGAAAAATTTTCCTTGTGTTATGAGATCATCTTATGATCATCTTATGATACCTATTCGTGTAGATTAATCAATGTAATCTCGAACCTCAGAAAGTGAACAGTGGTATGTGGTGTGGTGGAGAGTGGGGACCGAAGAGCAGGAGGAGGCACTTGCGCGCACGAGCGCTGCTGAATAAGGTCGTCTCTTGTCCAACGCCACTTCGCCAGATCTCTTAGTTTATCCAGTAAATTAGTCTCAGACCCCGAACTATATAGTAGTAGCAACTATTGACAACGCATTGTCATTAATTACATTTAACGAAGAAGGAGATTAGTAAATTATCGAAAAGGGCTTAACTATTATATTCGTTAAATCTCAGTGGACAAGTTTTAACGAGCATTAAGTCGCAGTAGGAGAATTTTCTTTGTATTTTTGCTCGTGTATTAAAATTCTATCTCGTATTAAAATCTTCTCTTTGAAATAAAATTTGTTTTTACGAAATGTTATAACACGGAAATAAAAACAGTTGCTGCGTAAAAAGAATATTAAATAAAGTAACATGAATACAGAATAAGTTAATAAAGAATTTCATTTTTTAAAGGAGCTGTTTAATTTTTTAAATATACATATTTGCGGGACTCTATGCAGTCATTTTGAAAAGAAACATGCAGATAGTATCTACGGTTAATCAGATTATTGTTCTTTTAAAAAATACTTGGTTGAAAATACTTCTATCAACTACTTACTTCTTCTATCAAGTGTAACGCTCAGCAGCGCTTACATCTTGAACGCCTCTTGCGCGACTTTCGCTTCAGGTCCATGTACTACAGAGCTGAAACAGTTATTACGTTTTTATTTTTTACATTTTGATACAAAAATAGCTGCGCCCCGCAGTTTCACCCGCGTAAATTTCGATGGAAAATAGAAAATCATCCCATGGCATCCCATAGGAACGTTTTTTTAGGGATAAAAACTATCCTGTGTTATCCAAGTTACCCTCTATGTGTGTGCTAAATTAAATGCTAATTAAAATCTGTTCAGCAGTTTTTGCGTGAAGGAGTAACAAACAAACAAACAAACAAACAACAAACTTTAGCATTTATAATATATAGCTGCGCCCCGCGCGCTAAGTTAGCGTGTGTGCCAAATTTCATGAAAATCGGTTTTTGCGTGAAGGAGTAACAAACAAACAAATATACAAACGTTCTCATTTATAATATTATTAAGATTAATGTTTGTCTGTATGTTCTTTATAGAATCGTAAACAGTACATTTGATCATGTGATGATCTTTAGCAAGATTTCTAAGTTGGTACGACCAATTTTCGACAGACGGCGCCACGTGTAGCAACGCACGCTGGGCACAGCTTGTTAATTATTATAACTGAAATAATAAGTCAGATTTTTGTCGTTATAAGTTGACTAATTGTAACGGACATCTAATTGGATAATTTGACAGATTCAATCGGCCAGTGCCAAGGGAATTTTTCACGTGACGCCAAACGTGATTTTTTAATTCGAATTCGTCACGTTTAACTAATCCATTCGGATTTTTTTTCTTTTGCGGTGTGATTTTAGCCGCGTTGAATCAGGAAGGGATCAGGGAAAGGATAGATTTAGGGAACATTCTTTTGTAGCGTGTTTTCTGTAAGAGGTAGTGCCACATTGCATGCTTGCAGGTCGCCGAATAGAGCCGGTACGACCGGTGAGGTACCTCTCGCTTACAAGAGACTGGCGTAAAGTGACAGCTGTGGTGTCGCGTTTCGTGCTGTATGTAAGTTGTCGGTGGCCCATGGAGGTGGGAGAAAGGAGGGCAGCGCACTTGTATAGTCTCTATGCAGATGTCTATGGACCGGTGCCGCGGTGGTCGGTAGTCATAAAAACATGAAAAGAGCGACTAGAAATGTGTGTGTCAGCTACGAGATGCTAGTCTTGAGTTTACTTTTTTAAAACAAAAATCATTACCAAGTAAAGGCTTCCGTCTCTTGATCAAGTGAAAACTTGGTAAAGTATAAATGAAGCTTTATGCTATAGCCTCCATATTGCCGTCGGGTAGACATGTTCGACGACCAGGCTGGCGCAGTGGTGCAGGGCTCGGATAAGCAGAGCATGTTGCGTCAGGGGTCGCTCGCTACCCCCGAAGTCGAGTGGTAATGACATTTTCCCCAGCAAAATGTTTATTTATGCTTATTTATGTATATGTATATTAAATATTAATGCTTATTCATGGACGTTTATCTATGCATTATATGTATATATAATAAAAATCTTAAATTTATAAAACATAATAAATATATTGTCCGTTGTCTATTACCCGTAACACAAGTCCTTGCGGTACTTACCGCGGCGTAGACTAACGTAGTGTGATAAGTCCACAGATAGTATATTATCTCTTAGCGACAGCAAAAAGTAATTAAATTCATATTGTAGCATGATACACCAGATTATCCCGAGTATTGGCCCGACATCAAATGAGAAAGTATGCCTTTGACATCTCATTTTATGGACAACAAAGTGAGCTTAATTGAAGAGAAGAATCCTATAATGACAAAGGAATGAGAGCTTTTTACAAATTTCTCTCGTACGATTTCGGCGTAATAACGGGGATAATCTGATATTATATATAAATTTAATTTTACAAAGCGACTAGTTGTGCTTCGCAGTTTCACCCGCGTACATTTCGATCCCGTGGAAATATCGATGAAAAATAGATGTTGGCCACTTCTCAGACCTACCCGATATACACTCAAAATTTCTTGAGAATCGGTCTAGCCGTTTCGAAGTAGTATGAGTCACACAACATGTTAGTTACTAACATTGTGACACGATAAATATATATATATATATATACAAGGTTGATGAAAGCGAGAGGCATCAAATGAAACCTCGTATTTAGTGTGTCATTTCCAGGTTACACAACAAAAATCAGTTTTAGTAGTAGTTTAGACACAGGATTTTTTTTAAGTTTTTTCTAACTTTGCACACACTGTACGACGTACGTACGTCCACTGCCTCCCCCATAGACCCCAACAGGTCACTGCACCCAGCAGCTCCGTCACCGTGGCCAAGTCGTCAGTCCACCAGTTTGGAGCCCTTCCACCACTCGGCCTTCTCGTAGACAAACATACATACATTCTTTACATAAATACAGGTTACACTGAGAACTTTCTTTTTCTTGAAAATATTCCACTCCCATACCAAAAAGCTGTGTTTAATGTAAAACATACAAATTTGTAGGTTATTTACCAATCGAGCAAATAACTTTCTTTATTCTGAGTAAGTAGAAACATGTTAAATCCGAATGTATGTAAACAAATATTATGGAGCGCCAACAAAGGTATTTGGACTTCCTCGGCAATTCCCGCGTTTTTTAGCTATTTTAACACGCTGCCTGTCGGTATATTTATTTGCTTTGATTATATACACGTCTAGATACCGCATCAACCACCTGAAAGCGCCGTAAAATGTCTCTACTAGATCTAGTAGAGACGCTCTTCGCTTAAGTCAATGTCATCTAGACCGTAACGCGATTCTGAGCTCTCAATAAAAAAAGAAATATGCCGGTTTGTTCTGTTCAACTGTGTCATAACCATGCAGGAAAATCTTATAACAAATAGAAGATCTTATTTCACCGGTTAGTTTTTAAATTTACGTAAGTATTGTTAAGAAAATACGAATATTAATTTCACAATTTACTAGTGGTACGGTGTTGTCACTAGAAAAGTAGGGTAATTTTCCAAAACTAAAGGGAAGTTTGTTTAATACATAGGAGTGGAGTTTACACACTACGTTATTCTACCCCCCGTGCTAAGTACCGTAAGGACTTATGTTACAGGTACTAGACAACGGAAATATATTTTAAAAATTGAAGAAGTTTTATATATTTAAGATTTTTATTACTGAAAAATACATATAATACATAGATAAACATCAATGACCCAGGCGGGATACGAACCCGCGACCCCTGGCGCAATATAT
>LUGF01029996.1:124554-142890 GCA_001625245.1 Calycopis cecrops
ATGACCAAGACGGGATTCGAACCCGCGACCACTGGCGCAACATGCTCCACTTATCCGAGCTTTGTACCAATGCGCCAGCCTGGATGTCAACGTCATATTAAATTTTTTTCTTGTTCGTTGATTTGTTTACGCGCTGTAAAAATCCGTGATAAACTAGGTGCTTGTAAAATCCCAGCTTCCAGCGTGTACGATACCTGCATATTATGATCAGAGGAATTTCCATTGCGCCGTTTTTCTTTTCCTTTTGGCGGCCGTAGCTCTGGCACTTTTTTAATGTCGCTTTAGAATTCTCAAAGCATTTCATTTTTATAACTTTACGTTCCTAACTCAAGACCAGGACACGTATTCGGTGCTAGCGGACGCCCGCAACTTCGTTTACGTGAATCCGTTTTTTTACCACAGTCGGTTGTAAAGTAGTCTACAGCCTTCCTCGATAAATGGACGAACTAATACTGAAACAATTTTTAAATATGACCAGTAGTTCCAGAGATTAGCGCACTCAAAGAAACAAAAAAACAAACACTTCAGTTTTATATTATTAGTATTGAAGTAATTATAATCGCCAAAATAACAAGAAGAATGAGCCCACGAGACGTCGACGATATAAATGAAACAAATCTATACATACAATAAAGCTGTAGAAGATTTTTGCCTGTCTGTCCTTCTGTGACTCACGCAAAAACTACTGGAAGGATGTTGATGAAACTTTTTTGTTATATAGCTATTAGTCTTCGGTAGCATATAGGCCATAATTTATCATAATTCTGCAGTCGGTACCTGGACGTGAAATTCACTATTGCGGAGCGGGTTGACAATTCGGCCACATAACATTAAACATTACCATGACAACACATTTTCCAATAACGATAAGATAACGTGTGTCAGGTCAGTTAGTTAACAATATAATTATAGGTAATGTCAATTAAGCCGAATTAATGTATAGAGAGAAAATTTATTTCTTACTTTTAAATATTTTTTATGTCAAGGAGTTCCAAATTCAAAAATATATTTTAAGTTACATCGCATATTTCATTCATAAATGAGACGTGGTTTTTTATTTTTATCATTTGCATATTACTGTTACTTGATGTTCAAAGAATTAATTAAAGAATAATAAAAGAAAAAAAAATAATGGGCATGTGAGTTCACATGTTAGATCAAGTATTTTTATTGCAGTACAAGTAGTAATTTACTAAACAACAACCACATACCTACATCTAAAACACTGGAGATCTATTTACCATTTTCATTTCAGTGTGTTAATCAAAGTCCATTAGGAAAGTTAGGGGTAATCTAATTACAGGCAGAGATTGAGAGAAAAATACCAGAAAGATCTTTTCCTCCCGATTTATAATTAACGTGGTCCAGCACACACGTGGTTAGTAGCATCAATTTTCATTATAAAAGTGAGAGGCATTATCATTAAAGGAACAGATAAAGAAAAATAAGTAAGTAACATACTTACTGGGATTCTGGTTTATAATAATTAGCTAGTCATAAGTTTGATTACAAATGAAAAAAAAAATAATTGCAAATAACAATTATTAATTTTAGAGTGTGTTAGTTCAATCAATATATATATAAAACTCAAACGTGACATAGCCATCTATCAACGCACAGCCTAAACCACTGGACGGATCAAGCTGAAATTTGGCATGCAGGTAGATGTTATGACGTAAGCCATCAGATAAGAAAGAATTTTTGGAAATTCAATCCCTAAGGGGGTGAAATAGGGTGTTGAAGGTTATATGGATTTCTTAGAAATTAGACGCGGATGAAACCGCGGGTCACAGCTAGTACACAAATATAAAACAATTAAAAATATAAAAAGCTTATTCGAAGTGGTCTCCATTGGCTGCAATACAGTATTTTACACGTTCAGACCTGTTGTCAATACACGCACGCACTGTTTCCGTGGGGAAATTCTTCACTGCCAAGCGTATGGATTGTTTTAGGGACTCCAAATTATCATAGCGTTTAGAGCAAGCTGTACTCTCTAAAAATGATCATAAATCATAATGCAGCGGATTAAGATTGCGCCTAGACGACGTGCTAATGCCTTTGTCACAAAAACATGGCTCAGTCACTCCTTCATAGCTAACACCCCACAAAATCATCTCTGAAGTCGGATAATACCCACTTTGCACTCTATCAATTAGTTGGGAAGCTTTCTTAGAGCATTGAGCATAAATGTGGTTATTTTGTTTGTTAAAATGTTGCTCAATTGTAAAAATTTTTTCATCCGTAAACAAAATTTTTCTGTGACGTCCCTTTGCGTATCGTTTTAGTATTTGTTTCGACTTTACCACCCTTTTCATCTTTAATTTATCAGTTAATAAATGGCCAGTGTGTCTCTTATAGACTGCTCTAGTTAATGTAAAAATGTAAATACTTACCTACACTGTAAAACATAACCCTCCTTCTTTACCGTACTCAGTTGGGTGATAAGTCATCAGTTTTGTAATATGTTTCGCTTCCTCCGTTGGCTATTTATTTTTATTGCCAATAAATTTTTTACAAACACTGAAGCGGTTTCTGAGCCATTAAATCATTTCTACACAAAATGCGGCAAGGTTTATCAAGACACAGCAAACAAGGTTTTGTTACGAAATTCTTTGAATGTATTATCATAAATGTGTGACGTAGTGTATCCGGGTCCATTCTCTTCTTTATATAATAGGGGGACAAACGAGCCATCGTCTTATCAAAACATTCTAACTCTCTAAATTTCTTTCTCAATCAAGACTTACAATCAGTACACGATAATTATATCGTTAACTGTGAGTAGTCTGCAAGGCACATGTAAAAACACGTATGTATGTAACTAACATCTCAAAAAATTTCTAGGGCCTGGAGCGGTGTAGTTACGCCACTGGCTATACTATTACAGCCAAGTTTACGGGTAGACATTGTTTATGTGATAAATAACTGTGTGTTTGTCCTTTACACGACAAAAGTAAATAACGGAACCAAAGACAATTCGTTGAGTACACAAGTACAAGAGAAATGGAGGGACAGAAAACAACATTTGTTTACAATAAAAACATTCATTTTGTTACTAGTAAGAGACGTCATATATTATGATGGAATTGGAGCAAGGGGGCAAACAAGCAGTCGAAGCCATGACCGCCTACGTCCAAGACAACTGCAAAGAGGTTATACAGATGCGTTGACCTCCTTCCTCCGCCTTCCTCCTCCTTCTTCCATATGCCAAAATTATTGTATTTAAAATAATGTGCCGTTGCATTGCATCATTCCAGTCGAGTGTTGTACATGTAAAATGCCTCAAATGGGCTTATTTTTATAACATAAGAAGATGACCACTTTTTTTTTTTCAACAACACAATTAATGTTAATATAATATGTACATATTAATAATATGTATATATTATATTGTTATCGTCATGTTGATAGCAATGGGACTGTATCTAAAAAATATATTTTGAACCGTCCGTTTTATATGACATGCCCACATTTCTACGGTTCTTGGCAATTTGCTGGAAAAGAACTCATCATACGATCATCCAACTACAGGAGATACAATATGTTATAGTGGATCAAATGTTATATGGAGGGCGCCAGAGGATGTACTTCAAAGAGATGATCTGACCTGATTAGAGAGGCTGTCCGTGGTCCACTACAGCGCGTAGCATACCGAATAGACAACGGAGAGGTGTATGCGATCGGGGAAGTAACGACAAAGGAGACGAAGATTTCTATACCTAAAAATAATATCTTCGTAATAACTTTTACTACGGTGGCCATACATAAAGCGAAGTTTTTAGTATGAGGTAGTGCCATGCTGCATTGCCATATTGAGTCGGCTAAGTCTCGGTCACACGATATGGCTATTAGGTGACAGCTCTGCATCCATTGTAAGATAGATAGATAGATAAAAAATTTAATTATATAAGACGATCCACACCCTACTAATATCATAAATAATTAATAAATAAATAATAAATATCTGTGGACTTTACACACCAAGTTAGCCTAGCCCCGTGCTTAGTACCGTAAGGACTTGCGTTACTGGTACTAGACAACGGAATATATTTAATATGTTTTACAAATTTAAGAAATTTTATATATTTAAGGTTTTTATTATAGAAATAATTATTATAATACATAGATAAACATCCATGACCAAGGCGGGATTCGAACCCGCGACCCCTGGCGCTACATGTTTCATTTATCCGAGCCCTGTACCACTGCGCCAGCCTGGTCGTCAAATTATAAACGCGATAGTTTGTGTTTGTTTGTTTGTTACTCTTACACGCAAAAACTGCTGAACCAATTTTCATGAAATTTGGCACACACATAGTGGGTAACTTGGATTAACACATAGGATAGTTTTTATCCCGAAAACATAGTATGCCATGGGATGATTTTCTATTTTCCATGGATCAAAATTTACGCGGGTGAAACCGCGGGGCGCAGCTAGTATAATATACATATGATATGTTACATATTTTCCCTCAAATACATTTTGTTCAAAAATACTATTAGTATAATATCCTAAATGTTAATACATAAATTCTTGTCAGTCGCTCGCTCCAACTTGAACATGATTGATGGCGGCTCTCTTAACACTTGAAACATTTTCAAACAGGCGAGATACAAATAGTGAAGATTAAATTTCTATTAGTTACAGACAAGTGGTGCAACTGCGGCAGTCAGAACATACGACGTAACAAAACTAATGAAACAAAAGAACTTAGATCATATTAATTTATATAGTACTAGCGGACGCCCGCAAACTTTCTTTTACGTGAATCCGTTTCCTTCCTTCTAAGTGGACTAACTAATACTGAAATATTTTTTCAAATCGGGCCAGTAGTTCCAGCGATTAACGCGTACAAACAGGGAAACAAAAGACTGCGCCGCTCGTCTTCAAAATGCTTTTGGGAGAGAAGCAGATTGTTTGAGCACCGCGAGACGATGGTTTGCTGTATTTGAGAGAGGTCGAGTTTCTTTACATGACGAATCTCGTGAAGGGCCTTCAACTGCCGTCAACGAAAATAATGTGGCTACTGTTAAGAAGTTAATTGAAGAAAGCCCGCGGATTACCTATGAGATAATTCGAGGACTATTTTTATGAGCCAAATTCAGAAAATTTTACACGAAGAATTGAAAGTATGGAAACTTTGTTGTCGTTGGATCCCTCATGAACTGACAGCGGAGCAGAAGCGGGCTCGCGTGGAATGGTGCTCACAGATGCTACTGAAGTACGACCACAGACATACTAATGCTGTTTATAACATTGTCACAGGAAACGAAATGTGGATTTATTGTTTTGAATCCGAAAAAAAACAGCAATCTTGTGAATGAGTGTTTGAAAATGAGAACAGGCCAAAAAAAGTAAGGCAGGCAAGAAACGTTGGTAAAAAAATGATCGCGTTTTTTTTCTCAGCTACGGGTCCCATCTGTACAATTCCACTCAAAGATCAAAAGAGTGTTAATGCCGAGTGGTAGTCTACCATTTGTTTACCCTGCGTGTTAGAAAAAGTTCTCGAAAGACGACCCAAATGCCGTGTTTTCCTACATCATGACAACACTTCTTCACACAAGGCCAACAAAACAAAATCATTTTTAGCCTCCGAAAAAGTACAACTCGTAACCCATCATGCGCATAGTCCAGACCTAGCAGCCTGTGATTTCTGTATTTACCCCAAAATCAAAGATTTGATGAGAGGTTTCACTTTTACCAACTCCGAAGAGGCAGTGATAGCGTTCAATCAACAGGTAGAAAACATGCCTTCAGATCTATGGTCCCCTGTTTTAAAAAATGGTTCGATCTCATGAAAAAATGTTTAAAATGTAAAGGAGAGTATTTTGAAAAGCAATAAACATGAAATTTGAGTTACAACATTTTGTTTTTTAAGTTACGCAAAACTTTTAGTGTGACCTACGTGTAATTGTAGATTTTATTGTTTATTGAAGTTACGTAAACCACCGAGAAACGAGCAGAAGTATGGAGGCCAGTAGCTACAGCGTCCGGTGATAATGTACAGCAATTTACGGCTTCTTTTGTCGCTTTTAATTAAAATAAATACCTACAGAGGAAACTCTTTTAAAGAATTCTCGACAGTAGCTCTTATTACCATCATCAGCTTTTCTTTTTTTTTTAATAGCAGAGCAAAAGAAACGAAAAACTGTGTTCAACCCACTGTATTCGGATACCGGTAAAGCTCCTGGACTTTTTTATACCTTATGGGGGCAAACGAGCAATCATGATTACCGACACTCATAGACATCCGCATAGAGACTATACAGATGCGTTGCCCCAGTTCCTCATCCACCCTCCATAGACCACTAGCCACTTACACACCGCACGATACGCGACAGCGCAGCTGACACTTTACGCCGGTCTCGTGTAAGCGAGAGGTACCTCCCCGGTCGTGCCGGCCCAATTAGGCTACACGCATGCATGTAGCGTGGCACTACCTTTAACTACCTCTTATTATAAAATACTAGCCGTTACACTGCGGTTACACCCACTATTATTGTGTCCTAAGGGAACCATCACTTTTATAGAGAATAATGGTCACCGCACACTTATCAACTCGGAAAGGGATCGTGTATGCGCTTCGATAGCTCATTGTGGTGATGTTTAAATAAGGCGACTCAACTCGGAAAGGGATCGTGTATGCGCTTCGATAGCTCATTGTGGTGATGTTTAAATAAGGCGACTCAACTCGGAAAGGGATCGTGTATGCGCTTCGATAGCTCATTGTGATGATGTTTAAATAAGGCGACTGGTTCTAATTTGACACAATATATTTATTGCAAAAGTTTCACATGTTGAATGTACGTTGTGCGCGTCGGACTTGACGGTCCGCGTGAAAAGAGAACGTGGACGGTGGCGCCTTGAGCTCGTCTCCTCTTGCCCCGCGCCCCGCACCGACGCAAGGATAGGCGTTCTCGCCCCGCGCCCCAAACCGACGTGAAGACGGGCTCGAACAGATCGTAACCGTATCACCTCGAGCAGGTGAGTATTATTTGTATGAAACTTCATACTGCAATGCACACTTATGGGAAACATAACGTAATGGTATCGTCTTCGCTTTTTTAGGCGAGGCGTTGACGGTCCCTTTCTGAGTTGATAAGTGAGCGGCGGCTATAAACTAATATCTCTCATCTGTGTCAAATTTCATCAGTAACAAAGTTTGTTGGTAACAAACTTTCGAGCTTATGATTGTAAGTAGGATTAAAAATAAACGTGACCGTTCCTAACACACGGTTTCGTTGTAAATAAAAATCTTTATTTTTATAGCAAACTGCAGTTAAACAATTGAACAACAATATTAAAATCTCTCACCGCATCTGCCCAGTAACCAGTTACACAGAAGGTCAACGTCGATACCAAAACGAGAGATAATCTGCTACGGCAGTTCAATTTACTTGGTTCAAGAATTCCCGGAGCGCGACTTGAAAAGATTGCGAAATTGTATTAAAAGTATTCTTATTTTACAGTTGACTTACTGTATATTACACGTCGTTGTGATTTCTAGTTTATTTCGTTTTAACTATTGGATTGCATAAGAAAACGTTTTAGCGGTAAATAGTTTTTCTATCAAGATCAAAACTGGTGCCGATTTAACTGAATAATTTTCACGTATGCAAAAATACTTAGCTACAAAATAAGTTCGTAGTGGTGGTACGACGGCGTAGCAATGCTACGGAAATTTAGAAGTGCTACGCGGTTTCTCTTACAAAAGCGAAGCGCGTAAGCTTTCAGTGTGTAGAATTTTCGAAAAAATGTCCGTACAAAATTCTAAATTTGCCGAAGTTTGAACGCAACGTCTATAGTTGATCAGTGGGTGACATTTGCACTGCGCCGCTTTTCCATTTCCGATTCCTTTCCTGACCTCTGACACTTGTTCGGGGGTTGGAATAAAAATTTCAAAGCATTTTTACCAGCATTCTTTTATTTTGCTTTTTAACTCTGCGCATATTTTATACTATCTGGACTCCGTTGTTTTAACAGCGGAAATTTATTCTATTTTTTTAAGTTAAAACATAATTTTTATGTTATTTCCGATTACATTCTGTTCCATATTTTTTCAATTCTGCCCAGAGTTTGCGTAAAAGAAAAATCAAATATACAAACCTTTGCATTTAAAATAGTAATGTTAAGAAAATATAAAAACAATGTAGGATTATCATAATATTATTTATTATATATTTATTTTTGGAGATACAGTCCCATTGCCATCAACATGACGATAACAATAAAATATATACATATTATTAATATGTACATATTATATTAACATTAAGTGATCATTTCACCTTCTTATGTTATAAAAATAAGCCCATTTGAGGCATTTTACATGTACAAGACTCGACTGGAATGATGGAACGGCACATTTTTTTAAATACAATAATTTTGGCACATGGAGGAAGGAGGAGGAAGGAGCAGCGCATCTGTATAACCTCTACGCTGATGTCTACGGACGTAGGCGGTCATGGCTTCAACTGCTTGTTTGCCCCCTTGCTCCAATTCCATCATAATATATGACGTCTCTCACTAGTAACAAAATGAAAGTTTTTGTTATAAATAAATGATGTTTTCTGTCCCTCCATTTCTCTTGTACTTGTGTACTCAACGAATTGTCTTTGGTTCCGTTATTTACTTTTGTCGTGTTAAGGACAAACACACAGTTATTTATCACATAAACAATGTCTACCCGTGAACTTGGCTGTAATAGTATAAGCCAGTGGCGTAACTATATCGCTCCAGGCCCTAGAAAGTTTTTGAGGTGTAGGTTTTTTTCAAACGTGTTTTTCCATGTGCCTTGCAGACTACTCACAGTTAATGATATAATTATCGTGCTAAGCTTAAACAATTCTATCGTTTTAAGTCTTGTCTGAGAAAGAGATTTAGAGAGTTAGAGAGTTTTGATAAGGCGATGGCGAATAGATCCGGATACGCTACGTCACACAGTTTTTTTTTGTTTCCAACAATTTTTACAAAGTCTTTTTATTTTTACAATAATAATTCTCACCAAACTCTGAAGTTTGATGACGAGATTTATGATAATATATTCAAACAACTTCGTAACAAAACAGCCTTGTTTCGTGTGTCTTCATAAATCTTGCCGCATTTTGAGTAGAAATAATTTAATGGCTCAGAAACCGCTTCAGTGTTTGTAAAAAATTTATTGGCGATAAAAATAAATAGCCAACGGAGGAAGCGAAACATATTACAAAACTGATGACTTATTACCTGACTGAGTACGGTAAAGAAGGAGGGTTATGTTTTCCAGTAATTAGATTGTTTTCCAGTGTAACTACAGATTCCATGGGCAGATGGATTACAGCATATATCCGCGAAAAACAGTGTGTACATAAAAAAATATTTAAGGAGTAGGTTTTTTTTATTGCATAGGAGGCAAACGAGCAGTTAGGTCAGGTTTGAAATAAAACTTCTATACTTATTTTTTTCAATTTTAATTTAAAAATTCAATTTTGGATTCGAATTTTGTTGTTCGTTTTCGTCTAATATCTCCTAATCTACAACTATAGCTTAGTTTTTATTACGTTAGTTCGGCCGGACTGCCGCAGTTGCACCAATTGTTTGTAGCTAATGGGAATTTAATCTTCACTATTTGTAACTCGTGTTTGAAAAATGTGTGTTATGAGATCCGCCATCATTCATGTTAGACAGATCGACTGACAAGAATTAAAGTTTAAAGTTTATATATTTAGGATACTACATAAACGGTATTTTTGGACAAAATGAATGAAAATGTAACATATCATATCCTATACATATATCGTATTCTTCTTTGGATACAAAACAAAGCTGTCACTTTATAGCGATATCGTGTGAGTGTGAGTTACCTTCCCGGTCATGACTCAATTTGGATACAATGCCTCTATAGAGCTGGCCGCCATAGCCGAAATTTGACTATGAAGATATTATTTAGTAGTTCCTTTTATGACGTACCGGTTTTATCCGTTATTTATTTTGTATGATACATGCTTTATAAATCTTTTAAATACATAACAAATTTATATACATGAGGCAAAAATGAATATAAAAGATGATGTATCTTTTATATTCATTTTTGCTTCATGTGTCTCGTGAACACACACTTTTGTTTGTGACCTTCATTTTGGTAATACTCGTGTTTCTAGGTCAGCTGTGTGAGTGAGCGAGCATCAAAATACGTACTCTCAGCCCACCCGTGCTCACTTAGTTGGGCGTAAAAAAAAATCAAAAGTATTAGACACAAATAAGCAAAACAATCTTTATAATATTAGTATACAATATATGGACACCGTGGATACAGATCATGAGTAGGGGAGCTTCGATCTCTTTTTAAAAATATCTGTTTTTAGAGGTAGTGCTACCAAGTCATTAATATATTGTAAAATATCAAATTAACCGAATTAATTAAAAAAGTCTAATAAAATATGTATAGGTTCTCTTTATTGAGTTCGGTAAGATCCGAGTATATTATATGTCCGTTTTCATACAAAATTTGTGCATAATTAGCTATAACTTTTTATTGCGTTAACTTAGTAGTGTGATTTTTTTTAAGGCATCAAGACGTAACTGACCTCCTTATTTGACAAAATTTCATTTCAGCTTAATCCTTTTGCGCGTTTTAGAGAAAAAGGTCTTGACACACGTACAGACAGATGGACAACAAAGCGATCCTATAAGGGTTCCGTTTTTTCTCTTTGAGATACAGAACCCTAAAAACAATTAGTTCAAATTACTTGGTCCCATTTTGTAAACATATTTCTTGGTCATCGCATGGCATACGACTTGCGAGTGTCGCTCGGCTGGGTCACTGACCTTGAAGTCGATACATTTCGCGTATCAACCACGATCGCTGTATTTTTAATGACCATTTCAAATCGATTTTTATTTAACAAAATATTACAATTAGACTATAACATTTCAAACACACTCTTGGAATGATGTTTACTTCCTTATTTTAAAATTTGGCCGGTGACCAAAAAATAACCCTGCATAATTGGAACTAAGCATACCTTTTATGATTGTCTGTTGATACAATAAAAAATAATTAATTAATTAATTCATTCATATATTCGAAGAGAACGAAAAATCAAAAAGGACAATTTCGGGTAAGCTAGTGCCTATTGATCCAGTCACACCGGCTCATACATCCATGGTTATCGCGGATTCAAATTGCCCTCCGACATTTTGCGATGAAGTTATTGAAACAATCAGCTGAACTCGGTCTCCCACACTCATACATCCTAAATGCTGCCCGAGCACTTTCCTGCACCGAGCGACGTTTATTGGTCTCACATTTCATACATTTTAGATGATCGGCCCGCACTCGCCGCTCGACGTTTATGACAGCTCTCGATTTAGGTCGGTTCAAACAATCGGTGAGGAATTTCAAAACTTATTCGTGATAATTTTGAGGTCCAATACAAGTAATGTACCTGAATATTTTTTATGCAATAAAAAGGATAACTATCTACCGACGTACAGACTATTTGTCCCTATTTTTTTTATCCTTTTTTTAATTAAGGACCTTTGTCACAAGATGTGATTACGACGTCCCCATCGTAATCTAAGCCTAATGTTACCCAACACCGTAACTTAAATCTTCGCTTATAACTAAGTAATATCCTGTCCCCTCCGACACTGGAGTACGCAATTTTACGCTTTGGAAACCACCCAAATTGAAAGCTTGGAAATCACACAGACATAGTAATATGTCTTTTATCTTCGTTCCTGATACAGTCCACCAAAAAATTATATACGTCTTCTAATCGCACATAAAACGCAATTAGGAGACGGAACCTTGTTCATGAGGCCAACCACCCACCACCACTTGCCAACCAAACCACCAACTTATTTAATGGAATATGGCCAGAATGAAGACGTAATGCTATAACAACTTGTCGATTTAACATAATACTACAAAACCAGGGAGGATACGAGGACGTTCACAGATAATAGTCCTGTACCAAATTTGTCCCTAAATGTCACTAAAAATGTTACATTTTTGTTTAACTATATTTTTGTATATTATGATGATAGTAAAATTATATTTTGCATGATATGATTTTGTCACATGAACGTAAATATGATCTGTACGAATTGACATTTTTACGAAGCCTGTTAAAAATATATCTTTTTTTGTATTTTAGCAATAATGTCAAGTTATTTTTACAGGCCTTGTATATGTCACCGTAAGATTGTGAAAACCGTAAGATTACAAAATAACTCGGAAAATTGTAAACTGTAAATTTTACAGTTTGCTCCGGGAACATTATAAACTATGGAAAAATAATGTGTTAAATTGTAAATTATTTGTACAGTTCACAATTTTCCGATAGTTTACAATCTTCCGAGTTATTTTGTAATCTTACGGTTTTTACAATCTTACGGTGACATATATACTTATTTCTTTGTATGGATTTGATACTCCCGATGTCACATGCAGTATAGTTACGTGTAGACTCGCCCCCGCAGTTGTTGCCGGGACGTCAACACGCGAGAGGCACATGCGTGGGATTAATATCGAATGATCTCGGAATATAGAGATATTTACGCGACTAATGTGCTCTCGTTATTATTGGTACTGAGATAGATTTTGTTAAATCTTTTAGCAATTAGACGGTACCGGATTGTATTAAATGTTGCTACTATTTTATTAAATGATACTGCGTATGTCGATAAACATAAGATATGGAAAACACTTTTAACATAAAAACAATTTTAAGTAAACTATAAAATATTTTTTTTATATTTTTTACTTAATCTAAGTTATACTTACACGAAATACACAAACAGGTAAATTAACTAAGAATTAAACGACCTCTTCATTTAATTTTTGGTATATTTACCTGTTTGTAACATAAACATGATTACCCACAGACAACATTATTATAAAATTACGGAGGAAAAATGTACAAGAAAGTAAGACAATTCAATCATTAATCAGATTATACGAGGATTAGGCTTGTTAACCTGGACTCCACGCCTTAATCCGTCTTGTTGATATTTTATTTATTTCCTAATGTACCTTGTACCTTTGGATCGAATGAGAAGGAGGGTAAGTAAATACGTTGAGAGCTTATTACTTATGTATTACTGTGCCCCTGCCACAGCCTGAAGGGTTCAGCGGATTTAGTAGTACAAGGTGTCGTTGGAATAGTATTGATGACTCTAAAATAGAATTAATAGTATGGAATGTGAACATTAAAACATAACATAAGCAGTCAAGTTTTTCTCTTTAATTTCAGGTTCTTTTTAAAAATATGTTTGTTATATTTTGCAATAATTGAATTGGAAATGATTACTTTAAATTCAATTTTTTGCTTAAAAATTAGTGCATTCAACCATGCTACATACTCTTCAGCCTGACTTATATAGACATTTTACTTTAGTAATTTCCTGGAAAGTATAAGTATGTATTAGTTGTTAATCCACACAAGATTGAAATCAAGATAATGAAGTTGTTTTACCATCGGGTAAGCCCCATTTGCCTCATAAGTAGACATTTATGTGTCTATTTATGAGGCAAAAGTGCTAGGTCTTATTACCAGCAGTTTGTAGTACAACACACGGTTGGAGCGTAGCGTAGCTGTGATACGAGTGAATAAAAGCTGTTTGCCTATGCTACTTAAAACAATAGAAATCTATACTATCTACACTAATAATATAAAGCTGAAGAATTTTTTTTTTGGTTTGCTTGTTTCTACTCGCTAATCTCTGGAACTACTGGGCCGATTTGAAAAATTATTTTAGTATTATATACTATAACAGTTAGTCCACTTAGCGAGGAAGGTTGTAGGTTACTTTTCTACCGACTGCGGTAAAGAAACGGATTCACGTAAAATAAACTTTGCGGGCGTCCGCTAGTACTATTAAAATTATTATGATGTTAGTTCTTTTTCCAGTAGTTTTGTTACGTCGTATGTTCTGACTGCCGCAGTTGCAACACTTGTCTGTAACTAATAGGAATTTAATCTTCACTATTTGTGTCTCGCCTGTTTGAAAATGTTCCAAGTGTTATGAGACCCGCCATCACTCATGTGCAAGTTGGAGCGGGCGACTGACAAGAATTTATGTATTAACGTTTAGGATATTATATAACTAATGGTATTTTTGGACAAAATGTATTTGAGAGAAAATATGTAACATATATGTATACTATATGTTAATCGTCTTGTATATTTGATTTTTTTATCTATCTATCTATCTAACAATGAACGCAAAGCTGTCGTCTAATACTCGTATCTTGTGCTTTCAATATGACAATGCAGCATGGCACTACCTTATACTAAAAATTTCTCTTTATGGATGGCCGCCGTAGTAAAAGTTTGCTTACGAAGATATTATTTAGAGGTACAGAAATCTTCGACTACTTTGTCGTTACTTCCACGATCGCATAGACCTCTCCTTTATCTATTCGATATGCTACGCGCTGTATAGTGAACCACCGACGGCCTATCCAATCAGGTCAGATCATCTCTTTGGAGTACGTCCTCTGGCGACCTCCACTTAACATTTGATCCACTATAACATGTATTTCCTGTAGGTAGAGATTACCAAGAACCGTATTCTAAGTAAGCATTAATAAAAACGAAACTCAAAGTAACACAAAAATGTGAGCATGTCATTTAAAACGGACGGTTCAAATTATAATATCAAAATAGAAATATAATTTACGAAGTTCCAAATTTAAATAGAGTTTGCATAGTTTCAAATTTAAATAGAGTTTACAAAGTTCCAAATTTAAATACAGTTTGCAAAGTTACAAATTTAAATATAGCAGACAATAGTTCCAAATTTGAAAACATGCGAAAAAAATGGATATGAAAGATACAGCCGTGACGATATTCTTTTGTTTGTGACCTTCCCTTTGCCAACGTTCGTGTTTCAAGGTCAGCTGTAACTAATGAGTGAGCGAGCATCAAAATATATTACATAACAGATCGTAACCTAGAGGCACAGCACACAGGCTACTTTTAGCATTAGATTTAGTCACTCTGTGACTGTGAGACGATAGTGTTGCGTACGTTTGTCGGACTAGTCGCTAAAACGCACGATCCGATCGCGCCATTGAACGCAGAGAGTCGCTATATGATGCAGCATCGCATGCAGTCGCAAAATCGCCAATTGCCAACGCTAAAAGGAAATTGAAATTGAAAAGTAGCGTGTGTGTTCTCGCCCTTATGGCTGCGTAGAGCAGCTTTGATCTATTTTAGAAAATACTTATTGTTAGAGGTAATGCCATGTACGCACTATGACACTACCTTATCTTAATTTTAAATTAAATTAAACAGGCCCCTAATGTCTAGCTTGGGCACCAGTCTACCACAATTTACCAATGTTTGTTTTTTATTATTTTGTACTGCTTAAATACTGTATTGAAATGTGTATCGTGGTGAGAAAATAAATAAATTATTAAATTATAATTGCATTGGAAGCGAATTGGGCCACCGCGAGCTGAGAGATATCCCTGGCGCACTTTACATCAATGCAAATCGTATAATAACCTAACAATTATGCCAATATTGATGAGCGTCGACAATCATTAAAGACTGGCTGCTAGATTTTTTAAAATGGTATAAAGCCCGTGGGAGGTGAGTAACGAGGGCAGCGCATCTGTATAGCCTCTATATGGATGTCTATGGGCGTCGGTAGTCATGAAAATGGCTCCGATTGCTCCGTATACCGTAAAAAAAAGAAATTTTTAGGGATATTCTACGAGCTGAAACTAGGTGCTTTTGTAATTGAAATAAATTTTAGTAAAAAAATAAAATATCTCGGCGCTAGCATAGTACTTCTAATTTAACGTTACAGTGCTACAATTGCCGTAGCACTGCTAGGGTTCGGCGCGGGAAAGCAATGACACAACTGATAGATTTGGATACTCTCGTATTAAACCTCCTAACAACAATATACTTTACCTTATATACTAACATTCAACATCAACATTAAACTATTACACTATAAGGTTATTTTAAATTAAAAATAGATACTTTATAAATGTGTATAAAGGCTATATAAGGACAAAAGAATACAAATATATTAATTTTGTAAGCGCAGACGCTAAAATTAATTAATGAAAACTGCTTTCGTCGTTGACACAAGTTCATTACTACTAAAGCGTTCAATTATGCGATCCAAAGTTAAAACTAGACAGCGCAACGACGAGTAAAATACTGTAAGTCGGTTGTACAAGAAGAATTAAAAAATATTTCGCAATCTTTTCAAGTCAATGATCAGGAAACTGTTGAACAATCGAGTGGATACATTCTATAATTAAGTACTTTTTAATATTTCGATCGGCTATCGACATACATAGTCAATTAATAAAATCCGGTACCGATTAATTGCTATAAGATATAACAAAATCTATTTCAGGACTAATAATAACGAGAGCACTTTTGTCGCGTAAATATCTCGATGTTACGAGAACATCCGATATTAATTCCACGCACGTTCGCGTGCGGTCCCGGCAACAAATGCGGGGGCGGTAGTACTCGTTATATTTATAATATACTGCATGTGACATCGGTAGTATCGACTCCATTGATAAAAATACATACAAGATTAAAAATTAAATGAAAATAGAAAAAAAATGCTTAAAATATATCTTAACCGACATCAGTAGACGGAGGAAGTTCTCAATTTGTCCAGATATTGTTATGTCCAGATATTGTGACGCCTAATTGTTTTACGCCGGATTTTACACTAATCCCCTAAAATTACATTAGTGGACAATAAAATTAGTACCTATTAATATTGAACTGCAGCAGACAAAAAATATTTTTGAGCTACTTTTATGGCCAAATACTGATTGTGTATCGATAATTATTTGTTATTATTGTATAAAAAGATACTTTGATACACTCTAGCAGTGTATCAAAGTATTTTTTTTATACAAAATGTAACATTTAACCTCAAAGAAAGTCACTGAGGATTTTCGATATCCCCGACAGATTATTTCAAATCTAAGTAAATTTTAGTTACGTTTGACCTAAATGGAGAGCCGTCATAATCGTCGAGCAGAGAGTGCGGGCTGCTCGTCTAAAATGTATGAAATGTAAGACCAATAAACGTCGCTCAGTGTAGCAAAGTGCTCGGGCAGCATTTAGAATGTATGAAATGTGAGGTCCGAGTTCAGCTGATTGTTTCAACGAATTCATCGCAAAATGCCGGAGGGCAATGCCGGTGGAACTGGATCAATAGGCACTAGCTCACCCGAACTGGCGGTTTATGACTTTTTGTCCGTCGTACTCGGTTCTTTTCGGATTTACTCGGCTCGTGCCGAACCAAAGAGAAATAAATATAATTTATTTTAATGACACACAGTTTATCCGAACTAGTGTTTATTGATTTATCAACTCCTTTATCGCTCTGTTGCTGAATGTAAATCTCTTTTAACTAACACCAACTCTACAGAGAAGACTTCTAATGCCGATACACGGAACATTTGGTACGAAGCTATAGCTGTCGAAACTACTCAACCGTTCATCATGAAAATTTATACACATATTCCTAGAGGACATGGATACTTTTTATTAAAAAAAATATAAGGCTCAAAATATTATTTTACAGATATTACAGATATTGGAATTCATTGATATTTATTGAAGGGCTTCAACGCTAGCGAAGTCGCGGGGATAAGCTAGTTCTATATAATTTTAGCCTTGCATGTATTTTTATCTATGGGGTCGATACTACCGATGTCACCTACAGTATAATAACGTGTACTCCCGCCCCCGCATTTGTTACCCGGACATACATGAGTGGATCGTGCGTGGAATTAATATCGAGTGTTCTCGTAATATTGAGATATTTACGCGCCAAATGAGCATTTGATATTACTCGTATTGATATATTTTGTAATATTAAATGAATACGTCTGTAGATAGACCAAAGATTTAGAAGTGTTCTCACTAGTACATTCTAAATCTATGAGATAGACATTAGGAATAGAAATATTAATAAAACCTTATTCAAGAATGTATGTCCTATTTTGCACATTAATTACTATTACGATTTGCCCCATTTGCACAATCCGTAGAACCAAAATATTAGCAGTTTGTAGCACACCCTACAATCGTAGCACCATTAGCTGTGCTACGAGTGTGTATAGCCCGGTCGCCTGTGCTTCGTTATATTAAGTAGAAATTATTTTACAGTCTTAAAAATAACACAGATTTTTGATCAAACAGGGGACAGGGTCAAACAGGGGCCAGGGCAATGGTAATACACCTTCATATTATATGGATGGGCATATTTATCAGTTTCCATGCTCATTGTGTGTTCGGCTGCACCATGAAGTCTTACCCACTTAAGTCCTTTGATAATAATCTATTAGA
>LUGF01030004.1:7808-31739 GCA_001625245.1 Calycopis cecrops
ACACAGGTTAATCTTAGAAAATCAATGATATCTTGAGCTGAGAACGCACTTGTTTCACGGAATTATCGTGTCAGTTTTGAATTTCTGATAGTCTCTAAATACGTCCACCGCTGCCGCCGCCGCGCGAGCTGTGGCATACCACCGCAACACGCGCCGCCCGCCGCGCCGCAAGTCGCAACGCTGCAGCTGTGGCCGGGCCGTTATGTGTGAGTTTAATTCAATGATCTTTTTTGATGGATTATTGAAAACGATTTGCGGTTTTTACGTGTCAAGAATCGAATCGATATTTCCGATGATTTATCGATAGAGATAACCCAATAGTTTAAATGCAACAGAACATTAATTCACTTTTTATGAAAAATTGTGTCTGTGGGAACTAGGAACCAAAATACCACGGACTCCTAGCCCGAGCACAGCCCCCAGGTCGAGTATTTTCATTAGCTATGCTTGTCTACATTGAGAGGAACGATCAGTTTACGTAATAACGACTTATGCCGATGATAGTGATGGTTCCAAATATAAGTAATACATTTCAGTTTGAGCAGCCGGGGTTCATCGAATTATGTTATGACGCTATCACGTCAAAAATGTTTATAGGAAATAAATAAAAATTGTACTAGTTATTATGTATTTATTGACGAAAATATTAAATCGTAACAAAAAAGAACAAAACTCACAAATGTGAAACAAACGTCAGTTTTTTTTAATTTATTTGTTATGGCTTCCTTGACGGATTTGCCAATATCAGAATTCATCAGGCAATAATATCTTTTGTCAAGTATTTATAACAATATGGCATAATATGTTTACAAGGGGATTTACAATAGCTCAAGGCGTTCTGAATCTAGAAAAAACAATAACCAAATCTTTTTCTAGCTTCAGAATGCCTTGGAGCTTTTTAATTATTCTCCCAAGGATTATTTTATATTCGAATTTAAGATTGAGAATGACGACGAAATACGACTATTGAAATGAAATGTTCACTAATTCTTAATCTAAGATACACATGTGTTTGAACTTGAATGCTGTCATCGGCGGATTGCAATTGCTTCTTAAAACTATTTGCGTTTACTGCTTCTCAATCTGCGTCTATTGACAGTGACTTCTGTCCTTCTAACAGCTTCTGAAATTGGTTAAGAATAAATTATACTGTAGGTATTTCAGTTTATCATTTATACTACTAAACAAATACTCATTGATATTTGAAATTATTTTTTAAAATCTATATAACAGTTGTGATGTTAGGAAGTCTACTATGTTAAAACTTTGTGACTTGGAGAGCATTTTTGGCTATTGGCCACCCCATATGTCAGTAAATTCAGATAGATCTATTGGAATACATTATGTATTTGTGCTTTAAATACTCTATACACACAAGTACACTAAATTCATACTCAATGATATTATACATATGGAGTTGATTAGTCTTTACAAAATTAACAAAAAGTAAATGGCCTCTTGGCTGTGGACTATATGTATAGATAACATATTATCTATTTACTTTACTCTTTTTCACAAATCAGCTAACAAGATTCAACAATGTAAATTGTGTTATTGATATTAAGATATAAAAAAAACACCTAGCCATCTGTTCATAGCAATAACTATAAGATCGTTTAACATGAGGTGAAAGGCAATTTTCTAGACATAGGTTTGGTTGCTAATTTAACATGTTCGTGCGAGAGATGACATGTCGTGTGGATGTGTTGGTAAGACGTCGCAATGGCTGACTACGCCATGTGTAAACTGTATTTAATATGGACAAACCAAACATAACAACACCATGCAATTTCTACCACCTACTACTTTAATTTGAATGACAAAAAGGCCATAATGATGTAAGAACTTGGTTACGAGAATGTGGTCGTAAGAATATTAGGGTATATAAATGAAAAATTAAGCTGCACTTGATTACAATATGAACAATAATATTAGTTATGAGTCAAGATTGAGTTGGTATAGTCATTCCTATATAAAATAAAAAAAGATAAAACTGATAAGTCCAAGTCCTGATAGTTAAAAAGACGCATCTAACAAAAAAGTAAAATGGAGAAAAAAATGTTTGAATGTCAAAATCGGGAATTTCATTGCTGTCTTTAAAATATAAATAAAATGAAATTTTTTTTTGGACAGAATAATGGCCAACGTATTCATCTTTGATACCTCATTTATAAAAATTTAATTTGATTAGTTTTTTATGAAAAACCTTTTCTTCTTAGCAAAAAAAATCGAGTAAAATATCTTATGCTTAATTGAAAGGCCGCAAATAACCATTTGCGTCTTTTCAATCTTGTATGATTGCTTTATACATATGTACTTTTCTTCTTAGCATCAAGATGATTTTGATTTCCATTTGCAAGAAGATAAGGCGCATACGGCTATAAATGATTTTTTATTTAAACATAGTATAGAGATCATTTAATTTTACTTCTAGTCTGAGGTAGGTAGATCATAATTTATGAAAATAAAAACAGTTTATATTTAAAAATGTGTGACGACCGGCTGGCGCAGTGGTACAGGGCTCGGATAAGCGGAGCATGTAGCGCCAGGGGTCGCGGGTTCGAATCCTGCCTTGGTCATGGATGTTTATCTATGTATTATAATATGTATTTCTATAATAAAAATCTTAAATATATAACCTTTTTTAAAATTTATAAAAACATATTAAATATATTCCGTTGTCTAGTACCCGTAACACAAGTCCTTACGGTACTTAGCACGGGGCTAGGCTAACGTGGTGTGTAAAGTCCACAGATATTTATTATTATTTATTATTATTATTATTTAAAAATCAACTTTTTAAACTAGGATAAATGAAAATGGCTTTAATACGTAAATGTGCCTTTTCAATTAAGTTTAAAGGAAATATGTCTTTTCATCTTCTGAGTAATAGAAAAAAGTTCACAAATACGCCCTTTTTCGTTATGATAACTCTGTAACGGAGCGAGACATCGCAATATAAAAAATATTAGAAGATGCGCCTTTTTCTCCTCATTCCGGCAATATATATAACTCAATTTCGGAAAAAATGTTAGATGCGTCTTTTCAACTATCGGGGGCAGAAATGCTTATAATTGTTGTAATGTTTCTTTATGAAGAAAAGTTAATTTGTATTTTTGAATTGAAAGATGGCTGATTCTACTAAATTTATACATGCTAAAGTAGAATAATACTCACTCTTTGTAGTTTTATTTTGATCAGGAGCCTCAACAGACTCACTTTTTTTTACTACTGTCTTTGTACATTTCGACCTTGTGGTGGTTTTCACTTTATTTTCACACTCAACTACTTCAGTATTTAAATCACATTCACTTGATAGAGATTTAGTTTTTTCTTTTGTTGTTTTCGGTGGATTTTTCTTAGTTTTTGTGGCCATTGACCTAGTACATCTAATTTGTGGCGTTACCTTCTTTTCTAATAACATTTTTTTGCTTTCTTCCTTCTCCTTAAGTTCATTCTTCTCTCTCTGTTTGTAAACTTTAATCATAGCTGGAGTGTAACCTTCCAAGCCAGGAGGGGGTTCTTCCATGTCTTTTACACTTTTACCGGCTACTCGTTTTCTTATATTGGCTATAACTTCTTTCATAGCATAAGTGGGGTTCATATTTTGTAAATAATCTCTCTGTAGTAACGGCGATTGTAAATTTGTTTCAGATACATCAGATGATGCATTTGATAATTTTCTTATACGGTACCTACAATTACTATCAGTGTCATCCTCGTTACAAGTATTAGCAGTCCTGTCTTTTCTTAGCAAATCTTCCGGGTTCCCTGCTAAAATTTCCGCCCATGAAAATTGTTTGGCAGAACCCATAAATTTTCCAAATTTACCAATGCTATTTCTGTGTCTTTTAAGACCCTTGCGTTTGGTTATTGGTTTCTTTTTGGACCTTAAATTTTTAGGTGATAATTTCTTCCCAAACATGTCATGTGGCATTAAAGATTTCTTCAATCGTGCTACAAGATCTGCATCAGATATAAAGAAGTTTCTAGACGTACAGGGTTTACGGATTCCATCTGTTGAAGTGTTCAATGTCTGCTTTAACAGTTCTAATTTCAGATCAGTCTCCGGAGAAAAAATATTTTCTCTTTCATATGGCTTTTTTATTCCATTTCTAATAATAAAGTCAGGTGGAGTGTTTTTTCTACCAAACTTCTTTGTCAACTTTCTGACAGGCGACAGGGGTGGTTCAGCAAAATTAACCGACAAATCTTTATCAAATGCAAAATTATTTCTCAACAATTCACTTCTAAAGAGGCTTCTACAGTACTCGTAATCAGGTTTCTCTGTAAAATCAAGCTTGTTTATATAATCAAAGTACCTTTCCAAGAATTGAGGGTAATAATCTGATTTGAAACATGTTCGTAATAAACTTTTTACGTCCGCCATGAAATTTTTCTTCAACACATGAACTAGATCAGGCTCCAAAAGGACTTCTGCAGTTTTCCACGGCAGTTTACCAGTTAGCCAATCCAGTATGTTGTAACCTAGTGTTTCTAAATCTGATCTGCGAGAATGGGCGCCAATATGGGAGTCTCTTGAACTGTATTCTAAGGTGCCATCATGTGCTTTCCTTGCATCCATACCAAAGTCTTTATGATTACCTTCTGCATCTAAGAATTTTGAAGCTAATCCATAATCAAGTAAATATATTTGACCATTGGATTGGGAGAATATTGCTTCTTTCTGCAGTTCCAGGACACTTGATTCACTAGTGTTATTACTTAGTCCATCATTCTTTGCACTCACGGAACCAAATGTACCAAAATCGTCTATAAGTTTCTGGTAAGATCTATCAGAACAGACAGAGCTATTTAAGTCTTCATAATTGACATAATTCGATAATTGTCTGAGATTGAATGCATGATGCCTATGTAAAGTTCTACTGTCTTTGTCTGATAGAATTTTTCTTAACTTCTTCTTTACGTTGGCTAGCCTTTTCTCATCGTCAAGCTCTTGGCTTTCTGTTGATGATCTATCTCTGAATATAAAATCTTCATCGTCATAGTAATTAGAACTTCTAGTTTTATTTGATTTAGTCTTTTTATGTTTTCTGGATAACAAAACAAGCTTGGTATCTTTTTGAAAGGATGGTGCAGGTTTATTGACGTTTTTATTTAATTTGTTTCCATCAAAACCCAACATCAAATTGGAACTTTTTATATCAGAATGTGTATATCCTTGGTTATGTAAATATTCTAGAACATCTAGTATCTGTAAGGATATTAATAGTACATTTCTGAGACCTAAAATTCTTGTTCTAGAAATAACCTTTTGTAAGTCAATATCATAACGAGGTAATACAAGGAATCTATATTTAGTATCTGTGGTCTCGTCTACAAATGAACCACTGGCAATATATACTGGCATACCAAGACGTTTAAGTTTTTTCTGTTGACACCATTCTCGGACTGTAATAAAAAAAAGATATATTAGTCATGTTGTTAATTAAATAATGAACAAACTATATACTAATTTTAAAAAATGTGGCATAAAATGTACATTACAAGTACATTATTTTTTATAGGGGTGGTCAAAATTTATGATCCAGAACTACAAATATATTATTTCTGCAAAATTAAAAGAAAGTGAATTTTATGGTTTACTTCTAATTACAATCAACCGAATTACTAAGTATAATTATAATTTAGATTATACAGTTTAAAGCAACTATAAATGTGACTTATTTAGCTGTTGATTTATGTTAAAACTTGAAAATAATAATATATAGTAGATTGATTAAAGAAAAATACATATATATATATTTATCTGTTTGAAGTTGAATTAGGTAAAACCAGAAAATATATTATTCAATAGTTAAACAATTGAATTAAACATAATATTCTCAAAATAAATTGACTTGCAAATTACTTAGAATTAAGCTAAAAGGCCATATAATATGTAGTTCAGGGTTATTGAATTCAATAGTTTCTTTTTTATTATAAATGTACTATTTTTAACCAAACAACATAAAGCAAGAGCATGCAGTTGTACAAACCAGATTCTGCTGCTACAATGACACTGAAAACTACAAAAAGATTCCGTACACATGACTGAATATGGGCACTTTTAAGACCATACCAAAGGATCAAGTGTGGTTGCCGGTAGCGGTAGGCCAAAGCCAGCCAAACAGTCCACAAAGGTAACACTTTGTGCCAAAAAAAAAATAAATATTATAAAATAATAAAAACAGACCTTTATTAACTTGAGATGTCCGTATTAAACAGTGCACTTCTACAAAGAGAGGGCCATTCGAATGTGGTTCTATTTTAACCACATACCTAGCATTAGCTTTTGTGACTTCCTTATCAATTTCATCTGAAACTAAATATATCCTCCCGAAGCTGCCTCTACCTAGAAACATTGATTATTCTATAGGGTATTGTTATATACATAATATAATCATGATAGGAACATTTATTATATACATTTGAACAACAAAGATATATTACATATTTCAGAAATATATTAAGGGCAAAGTGGCAATAAGTATGCCCCGACTCATTCTTAGAAACTTCACTTTCTTATTGTTTTGATTTGAACAGAGTTATTAAACATATTATGTTTTTGTAAAAATGCAGTATACTTTTGTGTTAATGTGGAAATATCTCATTTAACTCAATATTTAACAAAAATGTGTACCTGTTTAAAAGTTGTTTAAAAAAAATGCATTTTAAGAGGTATTGGCACCATCCACACTAAAAGTAGTCATATTTAGCACATCTAGCGGGAAATGTCTGTAGATGAGTCTTAATTATGAACAGTTTCAGAATAACTAGATACTATAAAGGCAAGGTAAACAGCTTAATGTTAAAAACAAAGCAAAACAAGGCAAGTCTAAGATTGAAATCTACGGTTCCTTTAGAATATCTATGTTTTGACTTTTTGTGGAAATCTTAAGGGATTATACAATAACATACTGGAAAATATCATCCTATTACATAATTTGAAGTATCTACTATTACTTAATATCTACCTATCTATTATTTAATATTGTCAGTTGTGATTACCCATCACTAATAAAATATAATATAATAACTATTAAAATCAATATGAAATTAAACATGTATTTTTATGTTACACAAACTATCTCCAGGAAGATTATAGTTCTTTTCTCTTCATGTTCCTATTTTAGATGACACGAAAACACACCTTCACTAATGACAGACAGCATTGCAGTAATAGAAAACTGGCTGCCACAAATCTCCAATTCTATCAATCAAATCGCCAAGTATGTAACTTGCCTCACTTCCTCTACATTCACTACTCTCTTCACACAAATATGCTAGTTGCAAAGACTCGACTCCACTTTCAGTCAGTACCTCATCTAACTCTCGAGTCAGTCTTGATCTTCCCTAATATATCCCCTTCACATTATATATCAGTTTTGTTAACTATTCATTTGCCATTATTTCAAATTTAAATTAAAAACTGTTCATATCACCACAAAATTAATGCAATGAATGTAAAAATTGATATAATTTCATCATTTAAAAAAATTCCATTACTTGATGAAGCAATATCCAATGTCTATATCAAGTATAGCTAGACAATTACTAAATGTAATGTGTACAGTCAATTGAATTTTGAGTAAATCAAGTTCTGAATATGTTCATAGATTACCTATTTCATTTTATAAAACATACTAGCTACATAGGTACCTGTACAATTTTGTACTTTGTTTATTGTTTTAAACTTGAAGTTTACACCAATGCAAGTAATATACAGCTATTTAAATGATTTTAGTTAAAACAATATTAATCATAGCCAAGATTACCATAAACTCTGTAGACTACATTATATTTTGGTAAAAGTTAAATGTATTCAAACTCATTAAATATCTTACCAATTGGCTTTCCGAGGCGCCATTTCTTTTGCAAGACATCGGTGAAAATTATACCTGGAGGTAAAGCCTCATCGTCGAAAAAGCTTACGTCACAACTAGGAGGCTCATCACTCTTCTTTCTCTTTAATGCTAGATTTACTTCTGTCTCGTTGATACGCCGGGGCATGGTAAACGTAGTGGACAAGAGTTCATTGATCTTCCGGAAATTCTCTGAAATATTACGATAATAATGAGCATAGAATATTTTATTGTAGCATAATCGTGAATGATGATACTTTTCGACGTGTTACGTGTAATAACATACTTGAGAATAGTCAAAACAATAGTTTCTAGAGAACCTTGCACATAATAAAACTTATTCTTACCAAAATTTGCAAAACAGCAGTGATACCGCGGTTATGCGTTATAACTTTAAATCTAAAGAAAACATAAGTGAAAAATTCTTTAGTATGAGCACTGATATTCTTTTCTTACATATACAAACAAATATTCGTGATTTAACGTCTTAGATTTGTTTTACTATTATCGCCATGTTGTTAGAAATCAACCGATCAATTCAATGTTAATTGTTACCATGTGAAATAAATATATCAGATGATTTTTTTTTCAATTGGCAATATTTTTTAAAAACTTGAACATAATTTATTTAAATTGTATTAAAATATAATTATTACATCGTATCATGATATATATACTTGAAATATTATAAAACTCAAATAGCGTAATTTTAAACACTGGACACGAGGTTTTCGAAAACATTAACAATTTGATAACCTGTAAATAATATTAAAGTAAAACCAGCCTTATATTACCATTATTTTATAAAATACAAGTATTATTGTACTTTACAATGCAAAATATAAATTTATTAATATTTTTTCACACAATACTTTAATATCGGCCACTTTGCTGTTGCCTGTTGCAGTAACTGTCATGTGGCAGCAGACAGAAGTCAGCGTCAGCTCCTCTGTCAACTGTCTACGGTCAGCTGTTTTTATTTAAACTGACATTTGTCAATTAAAATATAAATCATTTGAAAAGTATAATTATTTCATTTTTTTTAGTATAATATTATTATTATCTATGTTTTTGGTTAGATATTTGCAAAACGTAATAGAAATGTGCTTATTGACCTCTCTGATAGTAAAAATAGGAGGAGGTTATGATGTTTGAGCCCTATTATACTAATATAGGTAATTAATTACAACTCACTGGTAGTTACTTATTTTCTACCGCGTTTAAAGAAGACATTTTTTCTCTTGCTCTTGCACATGAGTACTCGGAGCCTTTTAGTGCTGCTTTAGTGCTTTTTCGCTTCGCCATATTAATCCGTCGGACTAAATACGCCTTATGAATTACTATAGAATAATCATCATGTCACTCCAGTACAGTAGGTATGATGCTAGTAAGAGGTACAGTCAACGCCAAAGGTAGTTGAATAGAACAAGTGAGGGAAATTATGTAGTATGTATAAAGTATATTAGACATGCTGTACTTGTAATCAGTACGCACAGGCCAAAATACTCGGGCTGAAAATTGAAATTTAACATACAAGTAGATGTGATGACGTAGACATCCGCTAAGAAAGGATTTTTATAAATTCATCCCTTAAGGGGGTGAAATAGGGTGTTGAAATTTATATGGATTTCTTAGAAATTAAACGCGGTCGAAACCGCGGGACAGATAGTATTATGTAAAATTTTCATGTGTGCGTTACCTACTCGTCCGATACGGCTCGACAGATCCTTATAAAATTTTGAGTGCATATCGATTATCGGGTAGGTTTGAGAAATGTCCACGTCACCTTCCTTCCCACAGAACACATATACTCAAGAGTTCTTTCCCTTCTACCCTTTGTGGGCCACCGGCTTATACGCCGCACGAAACGCGCCAGCACGTCACTTTACGCCGGTGTCGTGTAAGCGAGTGAAAATGGCTCCGACTGCTCGTTTATACTATATTTTTGTAGTCGTCTTCGGTTTTCAATGCAGATTATTGTTAACAGCTACATGACTAATTCGAGACTTAGTAAGTTAACAATTGCATCTAGTACCAATGTGACTATGTGGCTTTTGAGATAAGTAATCAGTTTAGTTGCTATTAAAGTAAGGTCTGTAAAAAACACAGCTTCTTTTATATTCGCAACGACTATAGACACCCAAATATTATGTTACTTTGTTCACCTTTACATACATATTTGATTTCGTCCAATGCCTAACAAAGTCAGCCAGACGCCAGTCTTTCTATAAGAATAACAAATGTTTTCTGTATAAATTAATGTATTCGATGGAATTTAAATCAAAGCGGAAGCGGTAAAATCAACAAATAGGAACAAGGCTATCCGTTTATATAAATAAGAATATTACAACGGCTGTACAAACATGAATAGAATAGAAACAAGTTTATTCAATGTTCCACATATAGATAAAACAGAATAGGTACATGAAACACAAAAAAAGAATTAAAAATAGCTTTAAAAGAAAATTAAAAACAATCTCTATCTTACTAATATTATAAATGTGAAAGTTTGTATGTTTGTTTCTTTGTTACTTCTTCACGCAAAAACTGCTGAACCGATTTTCATGAAATTTGGCACACACATAGAGTAACTTAGAATTTATCCCGAAAAAATGCTCCTAAAGGATGCCATGCGATGATTTTCTATTTTCCGGGATCGAAATTTACGCGGGGAACCGCGGGGCGAAGCTAGTATTATATAAGATTTTCGTGTGTGTGTGTGTGTGTGTTAGTTACCTACTCCTCCGATACGGCTCGACAGATACTCGTGAAATTTTGAGTGCATATCGGGTAGATCTGATAAGGGGATCAAAACTTACGCGGGTGAAGCGCGGAGCGCAGCTTGTTTAATTATATTTTTTTGCATATTCATGCACAGTGATGCAATGTGAGTGTAATGTATGTCACTCGGCATGTGTCGATGAATTTAAGTTTACCGGTACCGTCTTTCAGTGACATACGAATGCGACATAATATGCAAATCTATAATAATACTACAAAGCTGAAGAGTTTGTTTGTTTGAACGCGCTAATCTCTGGAACTATTGGTCCGATTTGAAAAATCCTTTTATTATTAGCTAGGCCATTTAGCGAGGAAGGTTATGGACTACTCTTTTAACCGACTGCGGTAAAAAACGGGTTCACAAAAAAGAAGTTGCTATCCCCTAGTTGCTATATATTTTCACAGGTGTAAGACATTTATATCTAAAGTTGCACAAGACCTGTATGTTTTATATACAGCCTATTTTAACAATGTCTATATTGTAAGTGTAAAAAAGTACCGGTCTTGTGGGGAGATCGAATTAGTAAGAGGTAGTGCCACTCAACATGCATGCAGCCGAATGGGGCCGGCACGAACGGGCAGGCACCTCTCGCTTACACGATATCGGCGTAAAGTGGGGTTTCTTAAACTTTTCTTCTTTTTTTGTGGTATAGGCGGGCAAACGAGCAGTTGTAGCCATTTTCATGACTACCGACGCCCATAGACTTCTGCATAGAGACTATACAGATGCGCTGCCCCCGATTCTCCTCCCACCTCCATGGGCCACCGGCTACTTACACGCCGCACGAAACGCGACAGCACAGCTGTCACTTCACGCCGGTCTCGTGTAAGCGAGATGTACCTTCCCGGTCATGGCACTACCTCTGACTTACTCTTACTTTTTGCAGTCACTGACCCCATTCTAGAATTAAAAAGCTCCGCGGACCCCTGCCAAACAATATTTAAGGAAAAGAAAACAAACTTTTATAATATACGTATAAAAATCAGTGTACGTACACAAGAATATTAAGATTTAACTGAGCTACAGCGGACCCCTGACATGTACGCCACGGGCCCCACTTAAAAAAACCCTGGCGTAGAGTGACAGCTGCGCTGTCGCGTTTCGTGCTGTGTAAATAGCCGGTGGCCCATGTAGGACGGAGGAGAATGGAGGACAACGCATCTGTATATGTCGATAGTCATGAAAAGCGCTCCGACTGCTCGTTTGCCCACTTATACTATAAAAGAGCGGCCAGCAATGCAGCAATAACATTAATTCTAATAAAACGTATATTTGTATTGACACTCTTAATACGGGTCGTCGAAATAATTAATCAAAAATAAACCACTCCTTTATAAATTTAAAACTTTTCTTACAAAAAAACATGTACATGTATTACACATGTACATGTTTTTTTTAATAAACAAGATGCATAAAGCCAAGAAATCAACGCGAGAATTATTTGGAATTTACTTGATTTTAACGTGAATGCGAGGTTGGCGTTTGTGAATGCAGTCGTTTAGAGTGCTGAGGTGGGAGGCAGAGGATTGCCGGTCGCGTGGAGGCGGAGGCGTCAAAACTTTTTCATTCACTACACGGCGGCCGGACGCGCGGCTGTATCGCGCGTTATCTTTGCCGCGACGCGATGTTTGTCAACAAACAAAAAAGTGTAATGTGATTGTGTTCCAAATTTAAAATAATCATGTTGCGGTAGCGTAGAATTGTGATAAGATGGATGGTAATGCCGATTCGGATCATTCTATGACCTGGGAGGACTTTTTCGGTACGTATTGCTGTCTATTACCACTCTACACTTGCATCATAGTATCTTAAGAGCCGCAGTAATGGGTCATTGAGAAATAATTTATGTGTGTTCGAAATATTTAATTTATTTTTAGTTCTAATTTCAAAATATTTATTTTTAAGTTATGCTTTGGATGATAGACATTTGGTTATTTCAATTCGTCCAACTCAATTTCTTATTTTAATTGTATTATAAAAAATGGATCGTGTGCAAATGCCAGTTTCCTGATTTTCCCGTGGCTGATACGGGATTAGACAGGTTTGTGCAGTCTTTCCCCATATGGCAAGTGTGCATTGCGTTCAATCGGTTCATTGCCTGTGCTTTTTATACGAGTACACCCACAGCTTACTTAGAATACACGATATATTATTACGCGTTAAAAAAATGTACATATTAGAGTTATATTATAATATATGTACCTACATTAGGTAGGTTATGACTATATTACATATTTTATTTAGGTAGTTACTATTTTGAAAATATTCGGATAATATAAATTACATATTGATAGATTATAATTTTTTCATGTTTAAGAACCGCACCTATTTAAATCATTACTTAAATAAAAAAAAAAATGTTTTTTTAGATTAGTGTTAGAGAAAATTAAAATAACATGACCTTGATGATGATGTTTCGATTTCATAAATACTTTTTTTATTGTATTTTAAGTTTTTATTTGCCTTCAACGAACTATGAACAGCCACATGGCACTTGCATTACCGTTAGAACCCGAGACCTGGATACCGAGCTTTTTGCCATTACTTGACTGAGGTATAATAATTCTAGTTGTACTTTATGTTTGACTCTTGTCTTATCACTGATACTTAGCTCCTATTTCCTATTTAAGAATGTAACATTCAGTGTCTAAATACACAATAAATATTAAATAATTATAATATACCCTTTAATTGCCCACGTGTATAACATGAACACTTCTTGAAACCCTTGTATTAGTTGCAATCTAAAAGCAAATATTGTAGAGAAACCAGATCATGATTTAAGGTACATGCTTGGACCTTGAAAGCAAATTGACAAGTGCAACATTTACTTTTATGTTTTATAGCTAAAGATTATTGGTATGCCAAAAATCTTCTCTGAAAGACGCTGCAATGGTATAAGTACTACTACTAGTTTCTATTTTTTTGCTGTCATTTTTTTTCTATAAAAACGTTGATAACACAAAGATAAGTACATTAACATGATTTATAAATAAACTGGCGTAACGGCGTAAGAAAAGTTAATTAGATGTCTATTAGAATGTGGTATCTATGCAAACGTATAGGCTTTAAATAAAAATTTCACAAATTAAGCTGCTCGGCTTAGGAAATATGAACCTTTTTTCAAATATAAACTTTTATAAATTTCATCAAAACAAGTTTCACTAATTTAAACAATAAAAATACCTACATCGAGTTTCGAATTTAAAATTACATCTAGACACACCCTGTCAATATGCGAAAAAGTATTTTTCGCAGCAGCACAGATTAATAAATAATTACTACGTAAGCATAAGTAGGCACAGGATTTTGGAGACTACTCCAATGGATAGCATGATGATGTACATAAGTTTTGTCTGGTTGTAAGTATGTTCAAGGCCGCCTCAAGGCACCGAAATTCCGTCCGTTTGCCACCTTGTGCAATAAAAAAAAAGTAATGTCACAAAAAGTGCTTACCGAGCGCGCGAGTTATCGTTCTAATTTGAAATATCCGTTGTTTTTTTTTATTGTTTAGTTATGCGATTGAGCCATACCATTAGGCAACAGCCAGACAAGGTCAGGTAAATCGATGAGTCAGTGCGTTGGAAATACGAAGCCTCTTCATTTACACGTTATAACATATCAATTTATTCACATTTTTATGTTTTATACAACGGTAATAAAACAACAATGAATATTGTTGTTGAATATCTGCCACGAGTAAGAGGTAGTGCCACTTTGCATGGACGATGTATCTCGGAGGTACATCTCACTTAGACGTAACTGGCGTAAACTGACAGCTGTACTGTCGCTTTTCGTGTGGTGTGTTAGTAGCTGGTGGCCCATGGACAGAGGAGGTAGAAGGAGGGCAACGCATCTGTATAACTCTATGTGGATGTCTATTAGGGTTGCCACCCGTACTTTATAATAAAGTATTGTATTTACGTCGGAGCGTTATTTCAAAGTTTTGTACTCTATACTTTACGAGAACAATAAAGTACGCGGAAATACTTTATATTGCACAATCAAAAATTAATGGGATTCTATAAGTGTAGACCACTGTAAGCATGCCACCGAAAACCTATGTTTTACATATTAAAATTAAATAGGCTGTAGCACTGATGATCAGCGTGATAATACTTGTGAAAAGTAGATACTACCCCTACCTATAGTGTTATTCCTATTAAAAATTATGTTGTTAGTAAGGATAAAACAAAAATGTACTTTATTTGAAAATCATGTACTTTACTTTCTTACCAATAATTGTAGCCTATACATTTTATTTGCAAGAGAAAAAGGTGGCAACCCTAATGTCTTTAGGCGTCGTCGGTCGTGATGAAATCGGCTCTAATTCCTTGTTTGCCCCCTTACCATTAAAAAGTATAATACACGTCTGCTTATACCGTACACTGTCACATACCGAAATTCATATATTAAAAAGTGAAATTGTAGACGTTTAATCAACCATTCCATTTCACTCCATATGGGTTATATCATTAGTACTGCCGCCGGATGTTCTATTTTTAAAAATTCGTATGTTCCCGCCTTTTATGGTTACCAACATAATAAACGGAAGTGATTATATTATAAGTATGTAATTCCGTTGACAGATTATTTCAATTAAGAATGTATTCTTATTTGTAAAAGCGAAATTTGACTCTTCCTTTCATTTGTGAAATTTGGCAGAATGTACACTATACCTAGGTTCAAAAATTTTTAAAATACTAGCTGGTGCCCGCAACTTCGTTCGCGTAACGAATTTTATACACTTATTAAAATTCTTTCAAATTTTCAAATTCATACCGTAAAGTATAATTAAGTACTGAATTTCCCGTAGGAATGGTCGTTTTTTCCGTAGTAAAAAGTATTCTAGATGTTGACAATAGGTACATAAAATCTATACACAACAAAAAATTTCATTAGCATCTGTCCCGTAGTTTTGGAGATTAGCCTGGACAAACGAACAAACAGACAAAAAAAAATAAAAAAATGACAAGTTTTTCGTAAATATATTCAATTTACAGACACACGGATTTTACTGTTTTATTATATGTATAGATTAACGAAATATTTCGATAACTATAAGTAATAGTTATAAGCCATAATTGAATATGTTAATATCAATGAATTTATTTATCAATTAATAGGTAATCAAATAATACTTTTGCAGCAAATTTTCTATTTATTGATAGATTTACTAAAATAAAAAACTAAGAGTTAACTATTTTGTATTAAACATCTGTCTTAATTTCACACGAATATTACTCATTGAAATAAATGTACTTTAATGGATTTTAATAAAAACTTTGTGTCAGGGGTAGTCTATTGCTGTAAAGTCTCTAAAACTTCTGGCGTGGTATTTATACGTTGAAAAAACCAATAAAATAGTTTAACTGTATAGTTATTCAAGAATATAGATATAGTTCACAGTTTAAACAGTGCTACCAACCTAATAAAGCCTGTCGTTAACAAGTCTACCAACATACGAGCCACACAAAGCACGTTTTACTCTCGATTAAATACCAACATAACGAACTTTCACCGGCTTTCTTATCCTTTAGCCATTGTGTATGTGTCTCAGCTTGACTGCCTCGTGGTCTAGTGGTAACCATGTTCAACCACAGACGCGAGGCCCCGGGTTTGGTTGCCGGGTCGGACCAAAAAATATTATTTTTCAATTTCTAATAACAGTCTGGAGTCTTGACTTCGTTGGCTTGGCCATATCGAGAGAATTGAGGAGGATCGTGGCGTGAAGAGAGCGTATCTGGGACGACCAACAGGAAGAAGACCTGTGGGGTCTCTCAGATATCGCTGGGTAGTTCGAGTGGTGTCGACGATAGCTGGCGGGAAATCGCGCAGGATAGAGGAAAGTGGCGCACTCTCTTGCCGGAGGCCAAGACTCACTCCGGGTCACTGAGCCAGCGGAGTAAGTAAGTAAGTAAGTCCGGAGTCAGGAAGTTGGCGGTGTTACACCCCCGTGCCTCGGAGTCGTGTCGGACTGCCGTCCCATCGGAATATGAGAATGAAGGAACAGAGAGTGTACTTGTGTCTGCGCGCACACTTGTGCACTATAATGTCCTGCGGCATGATGATGGCAGGTACACAGATGGCCGTCGTAGCCGAAATCCGTCTATACTGGCCCATGGAGGGGGAGGAGTAAGGCCGACAGATCTGCATAGCTTCTAAGATGTCTATTGGCCTCGGTAGTCATTAAAATGGCTCCGACTGCTCGTTTACTCCCTCATTAGTATGAGAAAAAAATACTGTACGACACTAGATGTTACTAATTAAGAGAGGATAACTTTGTAGAGTACTTAATCTCTGAATTCGTCATACATTTTTCCTATTTAACATCAAGTCATAACACGTCTATAAATAGTGTTGCCATGATTAGCCACGAACTCGCCTTGTTAATTCGATATCGCAACTGGCAACACAGAACAGGAAACGTGGCGCCAGCGTTCTACGCCTTATACGCACAGTTTTCTAATCTGTGGAAGTCATTTAAAAATACTTCATTATTGCCATGGCGGTGGCGTAGGGATGGCGGGTAATGCCACTGGACCTTAAAGGGATCCTGGACCTTAAGGGCCACCGGCTATATACGTGCGGAGGACACCAAGTTCGGGAAAATGAGGGGTTGAAAACTATCAACTCAATACTAGTAACATGCTACATAATTAGACTGCTTGCATGCATGCTAGCATGAGCGGGGAGGTACCTCTCGCTTACACGATACCTACCGACGTAAATTGATTTTAATCGGGTGTGTAAGTAGCCGGTGGCCCATGGAGGGAGGGGGAGCGCATCTGTATAACATCTCTCTGCGGATGTCTATGGGCGTCGGTATTAGTGAAAATAGCTCCGACTGCTCGTTTGCCCCTATTTAAAAAAGAATCAACTACTATGTGTAATAGTGCAGCGTGTAACAGTTCCCAAATCGGAGAGGCAGAGAGAACTGCGATTGAATGAACTGACATATTTGTTCTTTCTCCACATACTTACCTATCATACAACACGCCGGTTGAGATATTTTTTTTTTTTGTGTCTCAGGTAAAATGTATTTATGCACCTTCCAACCAGCCCTGGGTTAGCCGGAAGGGTGTGTCGGACTCGGCACCAGAAGCGTGCCCCTAAATCCTGCGAAAGCCCTCGGCCGCCGAGGCGAGGGGTATCCTGGATTTATCAGCAACAGGATACCCCAGCGACTGGCCGGTTCCCTTTGGACAGGACAGGTCTTCATCACGAAAGGGGTCGCTGCGGCTATTAGAGCGACCAACGACTTGGTAGCCTCATGGGGTCAGGTGCCCATCCTCGAACCCCGGCCACCTATTACGCCGGTTGAGACACAGCATCTTCGGACAGTATCCAATCAATCTGATGTGGGTATGTCTGTCTTGACATTCTCCTTTATACATATTTCCACATTCACACACACCTAGTAAGAGGTAGTGCCACACTGCATGCTTGCATGCAGTCGAATTGGGCACGATCGGGGAAGTACCTCTCGCTTACACCGGCGTAAAGTGACAGCTGTCGCGTTTCGTGCGGTGTGTAAGCCGGTGGCCCATGGAGGTGGGAGGAGAAAGGAGGGCAGCGCATCTGTGTAGCCTCTATGCGGATGTCTATGTTAGTTGGCAGTCATGAAAATGGCTCAGACAGGTCGTTTGCCCTCTATACCATAAAAAAAATCAGCTTTTAACGGTCCACTGGGTATAGGACTCTTATAATGAACGCCAAGAACCGATCTCCGGCTACTTGCACCCATCGCTAGTCACTCAATGGAGATTTTCCTACCTGGTGAATACTAGAGCACCCGTACCGAGTTTTAGTAAGAGGTAGTGCCACACTGCATGCTTGCATGCAGCCGAATTGGGCCGGCACGACCGGGGAGGTACCTCTCGCTTACACGAGACCGGCGTAAAGTGGCAGTTATGTTGTCGCGTTTCGTGCGGTGTGTAAGTAGTCGGTGGCCTATGGAGGTGGGAGGAGAAAGGAGGGCAGCGCGTCTGTGTACTTTCTATTCGGATGTCTATGGGCGACGGCAGTCATGAAAATGGCTCCGACTGCTCGTTTGCCCCCCTATACCATAAAAAAAAACCCGTTTTCCTAAACGCTGCCTCCACTCTAGAACCCTTAAACTGGCCCATCTGTTCTTCTGTGTGTGTTCAGCCCATTGCCACTTCAGATAATATGCTAAATAACTAAAGTATCCGTATCACTAGAAAAATAAGTTCGCATTGTAACTAACAGATTAATAAACAATTAATTATTTCCAAGACTTTATTTTCATTGATCGTGAAGAATAAATAATCTATGTACCCACTAACAAATTAATGAAATAATTATTACCCAGACTTTATGTTTATTGATACTGAGCTAACGTGTTTCTAATTAAAAAAAAAGAGCGTTCATGAGAGGGCCATGGACGGAAGTCAGTTGAGCGTTCGAAATTTAAACGAGCCAGTGAACCGATGTGTGTGTGAATTACTCAAAGACTAAGTGGGCGGGCTTAGTGCAATATTTTTAAACCCCGACGCAAAAAGAGGTGTTAGTTTAACGTTGTGTGTCTGTGGTGTCGTAGCTCTCAAACGTACGAACCGATTTCGAAGCTGTTTTTTCCATTGCAAAGTCAGTTTCCTCCACATAGCAAAGTAGTTTCCACTATCGGGATGCATCTCTTCCATCTGTAGAAAGATGGGGTTTGGTCTTCCTTTCGACACCAAACCTAGGCTCATCGCCCGACGCGTGCTCATATCAAACCGATGAATATAAAAGCTTCTCTTTGTTCTTTCAGCATTGATTGAAACTTTAATATATGCCAGAGGTTTATATTTTTTAAAAAGTCTGATTTTAAAAAGGCTGACTTTGAAAAGGTTGACTTTGAAAAGGCTGACTTTGAAAAGAATGACTGTAAAAAGGCTGACTTTAAAAAGAATGACTTTAACAAGGCAATCGTGTGAGAGAGTAACCGCACGAAACACGAGAGCCTAGCCAACACTTCTCGCTGGATCTAACTGGATGACCGGCGACAGGCCAAATAAGTTAAGCGGTCGCGATTCGATACAATGCAACATTAATGCAAAACGTATGTTTTCTATATCAGGGACAAACGAGCAGTCGCAAACCGTTGGTGACTACTATCACCCACAAACATCCGCATAGAGGTAAATGCATATGCGCTTTTTTTTTGTATAGGAGGGCAAACGAGCAGTCGGAGCCATTTTCACGACTACCGACGCCCACAAACATCCGCATAGAGGCTATACCGATGCGCTGCCCTCCTTTCTCCTCCCACCTCCATGGGCCACCGGCTTACACACCGCACGAAACGCGACAGCACAGCTGTCACTTTACGCCGTTCCTGTGTAAGCGAGAGGTACCTCCCCGGTCGTGCCGGCCCAAGTCGACATGCAAGCATGCAGTGCGGCACTACCTCTTACCGTTTACCTCTATGCAACTCATCCCATAAACTATGAGCTGTACGAAGCGCGACAGCAGTAGCTACCACTTTCGCGGTTCGCCGGTCTTTGAGCGACAGTTACCATCGTGCCCAAATAAGCTACCATGCATCAATCGCACTCCCTACTCGGTCGTAGTAATTAGGTATTTTCCAAAGAATCTACAAGATATTCCACCTTCAACATACCGACCGTAAATAAAACCGGCCCAGTGCGAGTCGGACTCGCAACGAGGGTTCCGTACCGAAGGAAAGGGCGTTGAACTTTTTTTTTTAATAGTATATGGGGACAAACGAGCAGTATGAGCCATTTTTATGACTACCGACGCGAAGCTCATAGACGCGCATAGAGGCAATACAGATCCGTTGCCCTCCTTCTTTTTACAAAAAATAATGTGCTTCCCCCATCATCAGTGTCGCCATTTCTTTCTGTCCATGATAAGTATACTTATATTAGCTACTAGCTGATGCCCGCGACTTGGTTCGCGTAGCGTAGTAATATTATAATCAAAGTGATTTGTTATTGTTTACTTGCAGTGTTCAGTGCATTTCGATTTGCTGTAGGAATAGGCGATTTTACAGCAGTAAAAAGTGTTCTTGATGTTGACCAGGCTTAGTATCTATACACCACAAAAAGTTTCATTCGAATCCGTCCAGTAATTTTGGAGATTAGCCCGGAGAAATAGACAAACAGACTGACAAAAAAATTAAAAAGCATGGAAAATCGTTTCCATAGCATAATTTTAGGTCCGAAAAAAGAAAACAACCGGCCAAGTGCGAATCGGACTCGCACACCGAGGGGTTCCGTAAGGTAGGGTATAGGTATAGGTGTCTCTGCGACATTTTTTACCACAAAATAAAATAACTTGCTTATTCGTAGCGTTTGTATGAACGAAAAAGTTGTGTTTGCGTTTTTTCGAAACATGTGTTTGCGTATATTATTTCACAAAAACTAATAACGATATCTCGCTCAAACCATTTTTTTATTGAAAGTTTCCACAGAGACCTACAGCATATATATGTTTTAGATTTCTCACTCTTAGTTTAAAAGTTAGAAGAGACACACAACACTCAATTTTCCACTTTGGAAGCGTCTATCTTTCAAACAATTGATTTTGACTTTGATTAATGCCATTTTTGAAGACCTATTCATAGACACACTGACATGCAGGCAAAACACGCACAGAAGTTACACAGATGCTTTGCCCCCCCTCCTCCCTCCTACGTGGGCCATTTGCGTACGGAACCCTAAAAATTATAGCCATTTTACAAGAATGCGAAAAGTGCAGGCAATTATAAGACATTAAATGTTTTTCAAAGGAAAACGTGTGTTTATGAAACGTAGCTATTGGAAATGATAAATAATTTAAAGTTCTCTGGAACCTGTTTGTCTGTATGTTCTTTATAGAATCGTAAACTATACGTTTGATCTTGTGATGATCTTTAGCAAAGTTGTAGTGTATGAGCCCACGAAAGTTTCTGAGTACTGCTAGTCTTTAATATATACTTTGGGACTGTTATCCTAGAGAACAATCTAGATCTCTAGATTGGTTTTTTATAGCATAAGAGGGCAAGCGACATCCGCATAGAGATAAAAGATGCGCTGCTCCTCCTCCAACCTTCATGGACCACCGGATACTCACAACGCACGAAACGCGACAGCACAGCCATCACTTCACGCCGGTATTGTGTAAGCGAGAGGTACCTCCCCGGTCGTGCCGACCCAATTCCGCTACATGCATGCATGGCACTACCTCTTGATAAATAATTTAAAGATCTTTGAAATCTTTGATCTATTATCTGGGAGAACAATCTAGATTGTTTAAACATGCCTTTAATATTACCTAAGTGCTTATTTAATTGTTATGAGGTGGTAACAATCTTTTTTCATAGCATATGTGAAGCGGGGAGGAGGAAGGAGGGCAACGCATCTGTATAACCTCTATGCGGATGTCTATGGGTGTCGGTAGTCATGTAAACGCCTCAGACTGCTCGTTTGTCCGCATATACTACAAAAAAAACATAAACGCTTTAAATGCCTGTTACGCAATATTCCATTCATATTTTTCTGAACCGGCAAATTACAAATAAATTCCAAGATGGCTGACGCAGCAGTGACGTCATAATTGCATAAGTAGTCAAATAAGCAATTAGAGTTACGCCACTATTGGATCAACACCGACCTTTGACCCTCACGCCGCTGGTCATTTAATCGATATAACGACCGAACACGAAGCTTTTTATCTGTCAGTGCACGCGTCTGTGCAAAAGCAGACATTTTTTTTATAGTTTATCTAGGCAAACGAGCAGTCGGAGCCATTTTCATGACTACCGACGCTCATAGACATCCGCACAGAGGTTATACTGAAGCTTTCCCCTCCTTCCTACTCCTCTTTCCAAGGGCTTCTAACACACCACACGAAACGCGACAGCACAGCTATGACGTAAAAAAAAATGATGCATGCACGTTTCGGTTACTTTATACTTGGCATGATATACTCGCAGGCTCTCTACGCCGTCACTATAAAAAAGGTGCACGAAACATAGAGGCAGACCTTTCGCCGCTCTAGAGATCATTTTAGGAATCAAGTGCTAGCAAAACACTAAGCAAAAGACATGACAAGTTGACATATGTCATATCATACGTACAAACGAAAATTTGCTAGCATTCGGTTCACATTTCAGCCACTAGTTAGCGTGGCAGTCTAGAAGCTTATTCCCTATTCTTAGTCAAAGATTCGTAGATATAGTCTTACATATTAAAAGCGAAAGTTTTCGTATTTTGCCGCTGGTTATGGTTAGATGATTGTGGACTGATGATGATGATTCTTAAAGATGCAATGTGCACTGCGAGTTACGTAAAAAGAACGGCTGTATTTTTTATCTGCACGTGGTTACATTCGCACGCTATGACGTCACTCGTGTACATTAATTATTTAATAAAGAACCTCTGTCAGTGGCGTTTCGCGCTGTTTCAATTAAAGACTGTTTGAGAAACGCGGGGCGATCGGGCAGAAAAAAAAGCAAAATGTCTGAGAAACACGGGCGAAAAAACATTAAGAAAAAAAACTTTGCTTAGCTTAAAAATGCCAATTCTACTATAATGCTCATATTTTTGGTAAGAGGTAGTGCTAAACTGCATGCTTGCATGCAGTCGAATTGGGCCGGCACGACCGGGGAGGTACCTCTCTCTTACACGAGACTGGCGTAAAGTGACAGCTGTGCTGTCGCGTTTCGTGCGGTGTGTAAGTAGCCGGTGGCCCATGGAGGTGGGAGGAGAAAGGAGGGCAGCGCATCTGTATAGCCTCTATGTGGATGTTTGTGGGCGTTGGTAGTCATGAAAATGGCTCCGATTACTCGTTTCCCCCGACTACTATAAAAAAAAGTAAAAGACTACGAATACAACACAACGTTGGTCACCAGTGCGACCTTACTTTTAGTACTGTACCTAAAAAGTGACCTAGAATATGGATCTACGATTCGACTACTAAACAATGTTTTGGCTGTATGTCACAATTTTGGCAAATATTGTAATAAAAAAAAATTTACGCCTTCCATATCCGTTTCCGTTAAATGTTCGTTGTTTCCTTTTAAATATTTCTATTATTTCTATGGCGGTGTTGACTTTTTTATAACTTTAAAGTCGACATCGGAGCGAGATGAAATAATTATTGTCGTGTCGGATTGCCATTTCAAACATTTTCGAATCACAGCGATAGTAAAAGTTTTCTTTTAAAACTCTGAAGTAGCCATGTCAGTTCTAAAACTTGTGGCTGCATATAGCAAGATCTTTGCCACGTTAAATACTTCGTTTCAAAAGAAAAGTTGTTCTATAGATTCACGAC
>LUGF01030004.1:44034-55178 GCA_001625245.1 Calycopis cecrops
GAGCATATTGAGTAGGTCTGAGAATCGGCCAACATCTATTTTTCATCCCGATATTCCCACGGGATCGAAAGTTACGCGGGTGAAACCGCGGGGCGCAGCTAGTATACATATAAAACTCAAAGTGACAAAGTGATCTATCAACGCACAGCCCAAACCTCTGGACGGATCGGGCTGAACTTTGGCATGCAGGTAGATGTTATGACGTTGGCATCCGCTAAGAAGGGATTTTTAGAAATTCAACCCCTAAGGGGGTGAAATAGGGTGTTGATTTGAAAATTACATACGGATTTCTTAGAAATTAAACGCGGGTGAAATCGCGGGGAAATTAGTGGATTACAAGGTTCCAACGACATTTTTACAATAATATCATCATTTGCATGTGCATGGTTCACGGTCTATTGTCTCTCGTAGCTCCACGAGCACTCGCAGCATGTGTTGAAGCTGTAGCTTCTCTTCGCTTCTGCACAAGATTGAGTTGAAAAAACTGCTATTTACCAATATTATCTGTCATAAACAAGCATGTCTATGGTCTCTGGTCGCCCTACGAGCATCATCAAGTATAGGGGGACAAACGAGCAGTCGAAGCCAATGTCATGACTACCGACGCCCATAGTCTATACATATGCGCTGCCCGCCTTTCTTCTCTCACCTCTATAGGTCACCTACTACTTACCCACCGAATGAAACGCGACAGCATAGCTGTCACTTTACCCCTGCCTCGTGTAAGCGAGAGGTACCTCCCCGGTCGTGCCAGCCCAATTAAGCTGCATGCAAGCATGTAGTGTGGCGCTACCTCTTAATAAAGTTAGCTTCCGAAAAACACTGCAATTTATCAATATAATCTGTCACAAGCAAGTTGCATGTCTATGTTTCACGGCTCATTGTCTATGGCGGGCTGGGAGCGGCCCAAATTACAATGGCGGTTTCAAGTTCAATGACATATCGATCACCGCGCCCTTACGGCCGTAATGATCACATTATACTTTCTAATGGTCCTTTTTGAATCTCGTCGAATTTCCCGTCGCAATTTGAATTTACATCGTAACATCAAGATGACTTATAATAGAAGTGATATTAAACTGGTGGGAAAGAAAACGATTCAAAATTAGAATATGTTTTGTTCTAATTTTGAATCGTTCCTTAGTCTATTATCCTAATATTTTAATTTCAAATTTTTGTGCTCTGTTCGAATCTCAAAACATCTTATTCTTTGGTTTTTATGGTATGATATTGTAATACTTATCATGCCACTAATTGACTTAGGTACTTACAGAATGATATTTTTTTTACTTTATATTTTTTTTCTTATGGTACTGGGGGGAAACGAGCAGTCGGAGCCATTTTCATTACTACCGACGCCCATGGACATTCGCATAGATGTTATACAGATGCGCCTTTCTCCTCACACCTACATGGGCCATATCGTAGCAGAAAAAAAAATGTATAATATAGTATAGTATGCATCTTCGATATTGTTTCATATTTATGACCTATTTGATCAGTAAAACAAAATGTCTAACACAATATATAGCTTTTCAAGAATTTCATTGACTCATCACCAAACAAAAGAATCCATTTTAAAATTAAGTATTACATAATTCCAAATACGTAATGAGTTGGCGATTTCTTTAACCTTTTTAAACAACAACAGATTTAAAGACACGACGTATTAAATTTCTTGAATTTTAAATACGTTCTGAAGTCAAAATTTGCCAATTATAAAAAAGAAGAAGAAGCTTATCGTTTGACAGTAAAAAATGGCCAAGGAATATCCATACTGACAGACAATTACTTGACAATTAACCGAAACGCTTCAAATTAATTATTTAATTGAGATAGTGTCAAGTGATAACAGTAAATTGTGTACGGAAGCTTTGTTCGGTGATAAGTAATTATATTAATTGTTTTGTTTGGTTGTTGCCAGTGTAAATAATTAATTACAAATAAAATGTAATAAAGATCAAGTTTATATAGGTACCTAACTTGTAGCATCTTTTCGCTAGTCGTATGATGTGTATGAACTTGGATGATGAAGGTATGAGTGAAAAGTACTTTATATTCTACTAAGGCTACTAATATTTTAAATGCGAAAGTTTGTATGTTTGTTACTCCTTCACGCAGAAACTACTGAAACGATTTTCATGAAAATTGTCACGCACATAGAGGGTAATTTGAATTAACATGTAAGATAATTTTTATTCCAAAAAAATGTTCCTATGGGATGCCATGGGATGATTTTCTATTTTCCACGAGATCGAAATTTACGCGAGTGAAACCGCGGGTCGCAGGTAGCATCTATCGTATTTCGACCACATCTGACCAGCTGTAGTAACAAACATAGAATGATTAGTCATGAAGTGACTTAATTTCGATTCCTTGAGATTCAAAATGACAAGGTCCTTATTTATAAGAGGTAGTACAATGCAGCGGAACTGAATTCCCAGGGGGAGGAAGAAGTACAACCCATCTGTATAACAATCTTTCTACTTTACTTCTATTCAAAAATAAATGTAAATTATATTTTTTATTGTAAGTATTATATAATTAAGAATGTATAATGAAGAAATTAATGAGGCCCGCTGAGTTTGTTTCGCCGGTTCTTCTCAGGACAGGGCTAGGGTTGAACTGGTGGTAGATGAAATTTTTGACGTTCAAAAAGCAATTTTTTAAATTCTATTTTGAATAAAAATATTTTAATTTTGAAAAAAAAAATCATGCAAATGTCCATGGGCGTCGGTAGTCATGAAAATGGCTCCGACTGCTCGTTTACCCCTCACACTGTAAAAAAAGAAATACATGTCCAAAGCGCAAAAATAATAGCAATGAAATGATTTATATGATCATGATTCATAGTTTGTTACCACTAAACATGGCCATTCAATGGACGACATTGTCGATTCCCCGTGCGGCGCGCACGATAGGCGGGATGCATATATGCAAACGCACGACCCGCGCTTCCCGTGCGTGCATGCACGAATACTTTCTCCGTGTAAACCTTTTAATCTGTTGCGCGGATATGTAATATGCTTTATGAGAGTTAGCAAACGAGCAGTCGGTGTCTTGATGAGTATCGACGCCTTTAAATGGTATGCACACTTATACGACCGCGACGGTTGAAGAGCAGCATGGCACTACCTCTTTTTTTTTTTTTTTTTTTTATGGTATGAGGAGGCAAACGAGCAGTCGGAGCCATTTTTATGACTACCGACGCCCATAGACATCCGCATAGAGGCTATACAGATACGCTGTCCCCCTTTCTCCTCCCACCTTCACGGGCCACCGGCTACTTACACATCGCACATGTGTAAGCGAGAGGAAGACCTCCCCAGTCGTGCCGGCCCAATTCGGCTACATGCAAGCATGCAGCGTGGCATTACCTCTTCCTTTTTTTTTGGTAATGCAGGGCAATACCTTTAGGTACGTTACCCAGGAGCCCGGGCTCAACGGGGCACAGTATCGGGCTCGGCTATTACCCCTACCGACTAAACCTGGGTGCCTTCAGCCGCTATCATTTGAGAGCCCCGGATCTACAAGCAACAGGATCCCTCCTGCGACAGGCTGCCATCGGTGAAAAAGCCAGACTTCTCCTCCTTGGGGACTGTCCGGCTGCCTTTGGACAGTCCCTACTCCACGTCGGAACCGTGCAATGAGGTCAGGTTCCCGTCCTGATCCCAATGCTCCAACGGAACACGCCAGGCCGGTGGTCCTAATCCACGCCACCATCTGCTCATTCAGAGGGACGGGTGGAAGACTTCCCAGTTGAACTGCTCTTAGTCCGGCCTCCCCAAGCCTGTTCGGTATGGGTAGCCCTCTCCGGCATAGCCTTGAGAATCATAGAGGGACGAAACCCCCAAAATTCGTTATTGAAGTAAAACTTCTATACGCGCGCTTGGAATTGGCCAATGGAAGTTCATTCAAATTCAAATTCGATTTGAGTGAATCTTTTTTGTATTTAAAAAACAAATATCATATGACATGTCATTGTCACTACAGTAATGAAAATCAATAATCAAGTTTTACTTCAGTTGTGTGGCACACACTTTTTTATTGCAATAGTAATATTCGCCTCACCTAAGACATCATTAGCCGGCTATTCGGCTGCTGATTAAGATGATTATACAAATTATATTATTGACGCCTATGGAGGTGGGCATGGGTCGGCAGGTTCATGCGTGTATGTGTGTGTGTGTGTGTGTGTGTGATGGTGTCAGGTCTCTTTGACCTCATTGAATATCCTGTTCTCTCATTATTTGCTCAGCCTCTTGACACCTACAGAGTACAGTTGGGTGTTGTGTTACTTTTTGTACTGCTCTAGACCACAGAACCACAGAGCTGGGTTCGATTCCCGGGCCGGATCAAAACGATTTTCAATTTCTAAAAACAGTTTTTAGTAAGAGGTAGTGCCACTGCGACCGGGGCAGTCTCGCACGCAACGATGACGAAGTAACTGGTACTACTAGTGAAATGGTACAACCCAGTCCATAACACTTTTGTAGCTTCGAAAGTGAACTCCGTATGTAAGGGTAACTACACACACTGTTGTCTAGCATCAAGACTGCAGGGCTGACCAACCGGTCGACGGGTCAGTCGAGTCTATCCCGGCCAGGCAAAGAGAAGTAAGGCTCTAAAGTATTACGTCCGAATTATGTAGATACTTTACGGGTTGTAACGTCGAGCAAGAGGTATATGTGTTCGCTGGTACCTTTTATAAATATTTTATAGTGTTAAAACCCGCAAAGCTTACAAAGTGTAACAAACCCGATTGCCTCAAACAAGTAATACGTGCAAAGTTTTACGGTTTTCCTAAAAAGTTGAAGAATGTTAAACGTAGAATCCACGTGGTTTCATGGGTCAGTCTTAGCCTGAGTCAAGTCAGATACGGCTGATTCTGACAGCTTTTCTGACTGACTGCCTACATTTTTTTTTAATATTTTATAGTATAGAAGGGCAAATTGGCTATTTTCATGACTGCCGACACCCATAGACATCCGAAACACTTTGACTCTGTAATCACTTCGCGCGTCGTAATCGCAGCGGACGGCAGCGTGTTGTGTACTCCCCCTAACTCTTATCCAATATCATTGTGTTCTACAAATTTCTCTGACCCCGCAGAGCACTTGTACAATTAAGATGCGAGATAAAAACGCGGATCACCGCCCCCCTGCCGCGACAGATTATTCGCAAGGTACGGACAGCAACAACGTCAACGTAATTTGGGTAGATAGCAAAAAAATCATAATAGGATTTATTGGGGGGTAGTTTCGTTATTTCCACTGGGCGGACTACGTGACGTAATCATTATGGTAAAAAGTGGATAAGTGATACCCAGGATCGGACAGAATGCGACTAGGTTTGCCACCTTTTTCTCTTGCAAATAAAGTACATAGGCTACAAATGGTAAGAAAATAAAGTACATATTTTTCAAAGTAAAGTACATTCTGTTTTATCCTTACTAACGACATAATTTTGATTTGGAAAAAAAGTATTGTTGGTAGTGTAGTAGTAGGTAGTAACTACTTTATTTCACTTCACAAGTACCTATTAATCACGCTGGTCATCAGTGCTGCAGCCTATTCAATTTTAATTTAGAACATAGGTATTCGGTGGCATGCTTACGGTTTACACTTTTAGAATTCCATAAATTTTTGGTTGTGCAATATTAAGTATTTACGCGTACTCTATTGTTCTGATAAAGTATAGAGTACAAATGTTTGAATTGACGTACAATACTTTATTATAAAGTAGGGGTGGCAACCCTACCTGCGACAAACGATGGCGTATCTGTTGACATGCTCTCTACGCCCTGTTAGATGAACATCCGATCTCTACAGATACAACAGATGATGCAGTCACCATGGTCAAATTCTTGGCCGATTTTATTGATCGCCAATGAGACGGAAACAAGAATAATAATAATAATAAAAATAATATCTTTATTTGCTAAAACACACTGAGCCAATATTAAACATATATAAACAAGTTAAGAAATATCACGCAACAACAATAACCAAATTATTAAAACTAAAATAAAACTAACAATTACATACCAATAACAAGACAAAAGTCGTCAACAGCGTGTTCTACAAAATGGTAGGACCTCAGGTTAGGTCAGACCTCACGAGCTGACACTGATTTTCAAGTGCTCCAAGTTTTTTTCCCTCTTGGCTGTAACCTACATTCGTTAACCTATACATATATATTTATATACAATACTATCTTTATATTAATATATAATTTTATTGTAAAGAAGTAAATATAGAAGTAAAATATTATTTAAATACTTACACACAATTATATTCCTCCGAAAATACAATATAATATTATTTACATAGTGATAAATAGCGAACAAAAACGAGAATATACCTACCTATACTTTAAACTAAAGCACATATCAGTAATAAAGTCAAAATAAAATAAAAATTTTAATAAAAGTAAAAATATCAGTAATAAATAAGAACACCGCATTACTACCGTCTCGACTCGAGCGTAGGTATACTTATTATTGATTTAAATCTATTCAGACTAAATAGAACTAAACAGGGCTAAATAGGAAGCGATGAGCAAATAACACAGATAATTATTTTTCTGAAGCTAATGAGGCGCTGTTATCAAATTTATATTAAAATAACAGCGCCATGCGATTTCACATGCATAAACCGCGTACTTCGCTCTTACTCGTAGTAGCGTTACGGCATTTATCTAGGAAATAATACTTTTTTCTATTTTTTAAATTAGTTCACAAGCTATACTTTACGGCAGCCATACTCAAAGTGTGTTCCGCGGAACCCCAGGGTTCCGCCAAGTCTTTGAGGGGGTTCCGCGAGAAAATAGGAATAATGAGAAAAAATATTATCCACCAATGTCCTGATTCAGAGAATCAATCGAAATCAAAGAATGCACATAACTTTTTTTTATTATGGGTTCCGTCAAAAAATTCTCTTTTCAAATGTGTTCCGCCATCAAAAAAGTTTGAGAACCACTGCTTTACGGTTTCTTTCTGATATTTAAAAAAGAAACACTGAACAAGTACACTTTCGACACCCTCTACTGAAAAACAACAATGAATCTGTCAAATTTTGTTCCTTTTTTACGTCGCACTCGAGTTAGTGAGTATATTAACATTTACAGACCGATAATAATAGCCGGCAGACCAGAAATAATAAAAATGTTTTTGTTTTTCCAAGGCTGTAGGTATGTTGGCTGTGTGTTAATAATTCCTTTGCTTTTTTCTCTTTGTCCGCTTTATTAAAATGCTACATCTGTTGTGGCGCGACATTTAAAAACGGAACAATGATTATTAACATTCACGGAAAGATTCATAGTAAATATTCACTACTAACTGGTGCCTGTAACTTCGTTCGCGGAGCGTAGTAATTTTATAATCAAAGTGATTTGTTATTGTTTGCTTGCACTGTGCCGAAATTCCGATTTACTGTAGGAATGAGCGATTTTACCTCAGTAAAAACTTTTTACTGAGGTAAAATCGCTTTTTACTAAAAAGTGTTTTTGATGTTGACCAGGCTTTTATCTATACACCACAAAAAGTTTCATTCGAATCCGTCCCGTAGTCTCGTAGATTAGCCCGGATAAAAAACAAACAGACAGACAAAAAATGAAAAACAGAACACTTTATTCTAATACTTTTTAAAGATCGCCCCCAACAATTAAGCCGATTTTTGTCCTAGTTTGGCGATAGCCTCGCATGAAAAATCGGTTCCAGCCGTGTATTCATATGGCGAAAAATAAAAAGGAAAAAAAATGCAATGAAATAAAATAAAAAATAAATATAAATAAATATAACTACATACAACTGTCAACTGAAGTAGGTATATTAAGTTCAGTTATTCTATCCTCTTATATTATTCGACATAATAAAATATAACACTTAAAAACTGTCGCTGGCAGCCATTTTGTAATGTGAATTGTTTTGCTTGCTAAGTTGGCAGTACATATTTCATGTTTGAAGCATATTTATTCAAAAAGAGAACTCTTAAAGCAGTGCATGTAATTATGTGTCGTAACCGACACAAGTGTGGAAGTGGCACCCGTCCGCCCACGCCGACTCAACATTGGCGGGAAATTACTATAGAGTATAGATCAATGGTTCCCAACCAGTGGTCCGCAGAAGCCAAAATATGGTCGGCGAATAGTTTTATATTTAGCGGGCGGTAAGCCGTTGGTTGCCGTGCATTGAGTGAGAAGAGAGATATTTCTATTATACCTACGCTGTGGTCCCCGCTATAGAGAATGATATAAAAATGGCCCTTGGCGAAAAAAAGGTTGGGAACCCCTGGTATAGAGTATATATTACTATAGAGTAAAGAGTACGGACCGTTGATTCCAAAGAGGTCCAAGGTTCTACATGGCTGGCTTTTTAATAATCCGCAATATGAAGTGCTGATGCCAAACGTATCTTTTCGTACATTATTATTTACCTTTGAGTATTTAACCAACCAGAAAGGGTTTTCCGGTCTGCAAAAGTTAAAAAAACCAATGGTCCATTTCGGAAATACACAATGAGAGGTTTATATGCTTGTGAGGCATTATTTTTGTGTGTGTATAATAATATGCCTCGTGGTCTAGTGGTAAGCATGTTCAACCACAGACGTGAGGTCCTGGGTTCGAATCCCGGGTCGGACCAAAAATTGTTATTGGGATTTTTCAATTTCTAATAACAGTCCGGAGTCAGGAAGTTGGCGGTGGTACACCCCCGTGCCTCGGAGAGCACGTTAAGCCGTCGGTCCTGTGCCTGATTTCTCACCGGTCGTGTCGGACTGCCGTCCCATCGGAATATGTGAGTGCACTTGTGTCTGCGTGCACACTTGTGCACTATAATATGTCCTGCGCATCTGGCTCGTCTCTATAGAGACGGCCGCCGTAGCCGAAATCGGCTAGGAGGGCATTTCATAGCCGAATTGCATTAGTGTTTAGCGGCTGGTAGAGGCCCCCACTGAATTTGGCAGTTTTGTGGTATAGACGGTTGCGCTCGCGGCGTCTACGTTTGGGTAAACACTCAAAGTTATTTACTACAATAGGCCGGAAAAAAGAATAAAATATAGTATTAGAGGTCACTGTAATTACAGTCTGTTAATCAGAGGTTCTTTATGCTTGACTTTGGAGGGATAAGGTTTAATGATTTTAATCATTAACAATCTGAGAACTTTTCTGAAATTTCATATATACGGTAGTATGTAGTGTTGCCAGTTTAATAATAATCGACGCATTTTAAGCTGCGTAAAGAATGGCAACGCAACTTTATTATCTGAAGAGAATATGTACCTATGTTTTAAGAACCTAATTGCTAGATGATCAGCAAGTTATTCTACTGCTTGATTTTCGTCTGTGAAGCAAAAAATCGAATTTTTGTTAAGGGTCCGATGGGGCTTATGTGAAAGAGGATACAGCTTCACATAAGTCCCGGATAAGATGCGGCATTTAATTATTTTTTTTATATTATATGGGGCAAACGAGCAGGTGCTTAGTGACTACCGCCGCCCATAGACATCCGCAAAACTAGGTGTCTTGCAGACGCGTTGCCGGCGTGATGAATTTAAATGCCGTATCTTTATGTAACTGGTGACCTAAAATTAGTTCTACGAATGTCTATAGACTACTGATCATTGAACTTCTCTGGAAAAAATGGTTACGACAAGCGTTAATGATCACGCAGACGCACATCACTCAACTCTGTCAGTTGTTGTGGATGTTTGGAGAATTTGTTGAGTGACGACTGGCAACACTGGACTTAATGAGCCGACGTACGCGTCGAAAAAAAGGCGGAGAAAGTGACAGTTGTCACTGTCACTCGGAGCGGCCGCCTCGTTAGACTGAAAGTTGTGGCGCCGAAAACGGCCGCCGTCCACTTTAGGTCCGCGGCGCCATGAGTGGACGCCATATAAAAGTGAACTTGACTATATTCTACCGTGTTCCTGGCTTACGTTTTAGAAATACAGCCTAAGATTGCATTCATACTGCATTCGTTTTCGCGAGCAGTATAATGAATACTAAATAACTACATGGACGATTACTCTGCACTACACACTGCACACACACTAGTAATAATGTAGTCCTGACCAAATTTCGGCTACGGCGGCCCATCTATATACAGACGAGACATTATAGTGCACAAGTATTTGCGAAGACTCCAGCGCACTCTATTCCTTTATTCTATTCCGATGGGTCGGCAATCCGACTGGTGAGAAATCAGGCGCACCGACGCGACGGCTTAACGTGCTTTCCGAGCCACGGAGGTGTAATACCGCCAACTCCGGACTATCAGAAGCTTAAAGAAAATGAAAACTCCCAATAAACTTTTTAGTCCAACCGGGGATTGTAACCCGGGACCATGCGACTGTGGTAGAATATGCTTACCACTATAAAACGACTAATGGCCAAATATAATATTCGTCATTAGTCATTACCCATTTACCCATAGATTTAGAATTGTTTTTACGTGAAAGATGTACAAAGCGTGGGAGCGAGACATTCAAATTAACTTCCAATCATCGGAAAAGAAAAGAGACAGTAGATGAAGTACACACGAGACAATTATTTTACGCGAGTAAGAGGCCATAGCGTTCCAATTACATAACAATGACAAAGTCATATAATTATGTGTTTTTGTAGTAATTCTGACATTTGTCAAATATTTTTTTTGTCTCGCCACTGTTCTGACATTGTGTATCTTGTACATTCTAAGTCTATGCATTTACCCATCAATCAAAAATAGTAGGTAATAATATCAGTACAAGCTTATCCTACTTCTTACACCCCATAACATTGCTTCGTCAAATCGATCATGCTGCCAAATCGATCTACCGGGGTGGGCGAAAAAAAATCTAACTTCCCGTTTTACTGGCATTATTAATGATGTGACTATTGCATCTAGCTTGTCAACCTTATGCAATATCTGTCAATGTGTCAATGGCCTCTAAATTGAATGCTGTCAAAACTCATGTTCCAAATTTGAATTTGACGTTTGAAATATCAAGGTTGGATTTGGAAAGAAAATAATAAAAATATATGAATAAGCGTGCACAATGATAAAGACGTGTAGCGTAATCGAAACAACTAAATATTTATAAATCTTAAGGTACTTTTAATAACTTGTAACAAAAGGACATCAGTTATCTCAGTTCAACCCA
>LUGF01030004.1:56101-69766 GCA_001625245.1 Calycopis cecrops
GCAATATCTGTCAATGTGTCAATGGTCTCTAAATTGAATGCTGTCAAAACTCATGTTCCAAATTTGAATTTGACGTTTGAAATATCAAGGTTGGATTTGGAAAGAAAATAATAAAAATATATGATTAAGCGTGCACAATGATAAAGACGTGTAGCGTAATCGAAACAACTAAATATTTATAAATCTTAAGGTACTTTTAATAACTTGTAACAAAAGGACATCAGTTATCTCAGTTCAACCCATCCTGTAACATTTCTGAATCATCAGGCTTGTAAAATAATAAAATAAACCGCGATAAAATCCGTTAATTTATTTTATTGTAATTAATAATTTTTGCGTAAATTTAAGACATTACGATTTGTAGCTGTTTGAAAAGACTGTGTATAACGATTGCGTTATAACGTTCAATACAATTATTCAAATTCATTGATGTCACTGAAATGTAAAATTTCTTATTAGGAATAAAAGAAAGTTGTCTTGTATATGTTTTTTATTTTATCTAGGTTAGGGCTCAAATGGGGATAGAGATCATAGTATTCAATGCGCAAGACTCAGTCAAAAAAATTTGATTTGAAAACCCATACAGCCACGCCCATGCTTCTCATATTTCCGAAATAAAATGCTGCTTTTATCATTGAAAATCTCTTATTATCTTAAAATAGTGATAAAATTCTTTTTAAATCAAAGAAAGTTGTCCCAAATATTTCTTACGGCTGGCAAGTGTTGTAACTCTCTCCCACATTATCGATATTTATCGTCTAGTGACGTCCCACGCGATAAAAATGTATCGTTCGGAAATTGTAAAAGTACTGGCGTTTAGAAGATGATGGACGACGTTATGTTAATGGTACGGAACTAATGGCTCCAAATTCAAAAGTGCATTTTAAATAAACGTTCTAGAAATTTCCATAGTAATTGCTTGTAATTTATTATGTATTATGATTATAGTAAATAGGTCGATCGTGTGTGCAATAATTGATGTTAAAAATAACCAATTGAAATATTATTTTGGTAGGCAAATTAATTTTTCTCTTACAGGGCATAAAAATAAGTTGATTTTATTTTTAAGAAATAAACTAAGAGGATTATCAAGTATAAAACCTTTAAAAATAAATATTTTCGACTTACATAAAACTTTTGTTTACCAGTTTCAGGTATTAGTTGGAGGAATTCTTACAAAAAAATAAATGTGTAGGTTTACTGTAAATTTAGGGAACGTGCACATAGAGGCAGCACTTTCGCTGCCCCAGTGATCATTTTAGGAATCAAGTGCTAGCAAAACACTAAGCAAAAGACAATGACAAGTTGACATATGTCATATCATACGTACAAACGAAAATTTACTAGCATTCGGTTCACATTTCAGCCACTAGTTAGCGTGGCAGTCTAGAAGCTTATTCCCTATCGAAATATTGATTTATTTGTACGAATAAATAGTTTTTTTAACCTCATCAACGAAACATGTCTCAAGCTACTCAGCTAAAGTAGCTGGACAGTGGACAGCATGTTAGCACTTCTAATGGAGTACTTTTTCCAATCGGAGACCGAATCGGCGCAACCACGTGGCAAGCAGTTTCGTTGCCCTCCTAGCAATTACCTTTTTTATCGTATAGGTAGACTAAGTACCCTCCTCCCAGGCTGTTTCCGTACCATAATTTTTGTAAATTCATCAATTGTATTGTATTATATCATTTACTAGCGGACGCCCGCAACTTCGTTTACGTGAATCCATTTTTCTACCGCAGTCGGTTAAAAAGTAATCTATAGCCTTCCTCGCTAAATGGACTATGTAATAATGAAGGAATTTTTCAAATCGGACCAGTAGTTCCAGAGCTTAGCGCGTTCAAACAAACAAACTCAGCTTTATATTATTAGTATAGATTATGCAAATGTATTTGTATTTTTATATTTGTTACTTTTACACATCATCACAACATGAGGCCCGCTGAGTTTGTTTCGCCGGTTCTTCTCAGGACAGGGCTAGGGTTGGACCGGTGGTAGATTTAATTGTTGACGTTCAAAAAGTAATTTCTGTGATTCTATTTTGAATAAAAACTTTTTCATTTTCATTTTCAAAAGAGCAGTTGGAGCCATTTTGTGACTTCTTCACTTTGAATTCGGTATCATATTGCAATCCGCGTGTGCGTGTATGTGTGTGTGTGTCTACCGGACAGTCACGAAACTGTGTTGCAAAAGATGATGTTCAGTTTTTATCATGTCGCCTGGCAAACATGACAGTGCAAATAATGTACACTTGATAAGGATAAGAATATGGGTCGTTGTGCGACATGAGAGGGAACTATTTAACCATTATCATCCTAGTGATTATCATAATCATTATCATCATAATCATAATCGTCATAATCATAATCATCATAATCATCATAATCGTCATAATCGTCGCCATCATCGTAATTATCATTATCATCATCATCTATGACGACCAGGCTGGCGTAGTGGTGCAGGGCTCGGATAAGCGGAGCATGTCTCGCCAGGGGTCGCGGGTTCGAATACCGCCTTGGTCATGCATGTTTATCAATGTAATATATGTATTTCTATAATAAAAATCTTAAATATATAACATTTCTTAAATTTATAAAAAAACATATTAAATATATTCCGTTGTCTAGTACCCGTAACACAAGTCCTTACGGTACTTAGCACGGGGCTAGGCTAACGTGGTGTGTAAAATCCACAAATATTTATTTATTTAAAAAAAAAACATTGTAATTATCATCATCAGTTTCGTGCCCACCCCGGATCAACTGGCTACTGCACATCCTCTTTCCGCCCTTTCTTTAACATAAGGAAGCAAACGAACAGTTGGAGCAAATTTCGTAACCTACGTTGATGCGTTGCTCTCCTTCCTCTATCCCCCCCCTTTGGTTGTAATATAATCGTAGTCGTGTAGTCCTCCATAAACTCCGGTTGTTCAGATGTTTGTGGGCGTCAAAAGTCTACATGCTGTCTACTGTAATAATATACAATTATAATAAAGTAAAATTTTGTAAAATTCAAGTCGAAAAGCCTGAATAGTCGGTACCTCGCAGTTATTGCAAAATGTTATGTAATAGTTATTTTATCAACAAATTAATTTGTTAATTATATGCTTCGTTAGATTGACATTACGACAACAGGTTGAATTAATAAGACAGAAGTGTTTAATCTTTCTTTTAAATTATATTTATGTACCTAATATGGAAAAAGAATTACTAACAGACATTTTTTTTTTGTGGTATAGGAGGGCAAACGAGCAGCCGGAGCCATTTTCATGACTACCGACGCCCACAAACATCCGCATAGAGGTTATACAGGCGCGCTGCCCTCCTTTTTCCTCCCACCTCCATGGGCCGCCGGCTACTTACACACCGCACGAAACGCAACAGCACAGCTGTCAGTAGGTATACGCCGATATAATTGATTCAGTGCACTTGCAGCACTTGTAGAGTGTATAACTGTGATAGTTCTAGAGCATAGATTCCCAAACTTTTTCGTCTAACGCCCACTTTGAAAATCAGTTACTTCGTATCGCCCCCTTATTAGTTATTACACCTTGATATTCAAAGACAATTATGTCGTTTCTGGCCCCTTACCGCCCCCCTCTGAGCATCTAGTGCCCACAAGGGGGCGTTATCGCCCACTTTGGGAAAGACTGTTCTAGAGAGATGATGATGATATACATATAGAGGTATGGAACTACCGCGCGACGCCCATAGATATCCGCACATTCTGATATTGCCCTCCTTCCTCCTCTACTAGCCACCGGCTTCTTACACACCGCATGAAACAGCTCAGCTGTTACATTACGCCGGTATCGCGTAAACGCAACCTCCCCGATCGTCCATGCGTGCATGCATCATCTCTTACATATAATTATGTCATATTCTCTTCTTCAGGTCACACAAATGACACAAGCCACTAGGTACACTACACCCCGTCCGGGGGATCCGGACGCGGACGCAGTTCAGACCACAACTACACCCTGACAGACAACAGCACACACGTTCGGCTCCGGATAGGCAGAACGACGATGTTAGTTCAGTCTTAGTCAATAACGACAGTGCTTTATTACAGAGCTCAAATCAAACCGCCGAACCGGTTAGGTTAAACACGACAACCAGTGGTGGAGGGGGGGTCCGGGCCCCCCAGTCATGATAGCTCATAGAGCTCTTCTAGCTCAAGACCCGTGTCGGCCACTTTATAGCTGCCGCGCGTGAGCTGCTCCCCTCCGTCAGAAGTGGGGAGAGGAGGACACCCGCTGTCCTGACCAAGATAATAATAGCATAACCTATTAATCTTAATAATCCGGTTTGCCTCCTCCCAGACTAGCTGGGAAAGAAGGGGCGTCTGCACCCCCATCGACCACAAATACAGAGGCTCGAGCTACCTTAGGGCACTCGCCTCTCATACAGATGAAGCTGCACTGGGCCTTCAGCCTGTTAGCGTAGAGTCTACCTAAAAAAAAAAAAACAAGTCACAATAAAACAACATGCAGTCTGTTATTACGATTAGAAATAAAACATAGATATTTGGTAGTGCCATGCTGCCTTGGCACAGTCACTATCTCGTCCATTAATACTTAAAGTGAGTAATGGCGCCAACGGTCTCTTTTTGTAACATAATCATCATAATCGGTCGGCTACTGGCATGGCACTACCTCGTCCATTTCGTAAGATTTGGTTGCATGCATGCATGCAGCGTGGCACTACATCGTCCATTTTGTGAGACTCGGTTGCATGCATGCAGCGTAGCACTACCTCGTCCATTTTGTAAGATTTGGTTGCATGCATGCAGCGTAGCACTACCTCGTCCATTTTGTAAGATTTGGTTGTATGCATGCAGCGTAGCACTACCTCGTCCATTTGGGTGAGTAATGCGCCAACGATGTCTGTTTGTGACAGATATTGTTTATGTTGGCAGTACACGTGTGGGCAAACCTTTGTCGCGGATCCCGCTGCATGCGTTATGTAATTAATGGGTCTCGTCTCATGAATAATGTTGCTGGCTGGATACTGGAGCTTTCATGGCGTTTTGATATGGATTTTACTGCGGGAATGTACCACTTTAGCTTTAAAATGACTGTACTGTCGTGTTTCGTACTGTTTGTAAGCTTACAATGATCCAATGGCGAAAAGAGAGAAGAGAACAGAGAGCTACACGTTTGCATTAAAATTGGACATAACCAGCGTAGCTAGTAGCCAAAGGCTCCGATTGCTCGTTCACCCTGGTATAAAAAAAATATTTGAATAATATCCGAGGGCAAAATATTAAAAACAAAATTGAAAATTTACAATTGCTGGCATACAAAGCGTTCGAGGTTTAAACGTATTCGAAATTCAAAATGCAATGATGGCGGTCAAAGTGTTGGGCGTCGTAAAAATGGACACAAGTTATTGTCTTCTCTTGGGGGGTCGGTTTTAATTTATGGGAAACAGAAACGGCAAGACCGCACCAGGGCCGAGGTACTGTAAATTGTGGTCACATAACGTTTTAGTGTCTTTTGAATATTGGCCCCGTAATGAGCCTATCTATGTTTCTGCCAATAAATATTTTTTTTATGATATAGGAGGGCAAACGAGCAGCCGGAGCCATTTTCATGACTACCGACGCCCACAAACATCCGCATAGATGCTATACAGATGCGCTGCCCTCCTTTCTCCTCCCACCTTCATGGGCCACCGGCTACTTACACACCGCACGAAACGCGACAGCACAGCTGTCACTTTCGCCGCCAGTCTCGTGTAAGCGAGAGGTACCTACCTCCCCGGTCGTGGCGGCCCAATTCAACTGCATGCAAGCATGCAGTGTGGCACTACCTCTTACCATCTTCAATTCCTATGGTATTCTAATTATATATTACTAGCTGCGCCCCGCGGTTTCACCCGCGTAAATTTCGATCCCATGAAAAATAGAAAATCGTCTCATGGCATAGCATAGGAACAATTTTTCGGGATAAAAACTATGCTACGTAATAATCCAAGTTACCCTCTATGTGTGTGCCAAATTTTATGAAAATCGGTTCAGCAGTTCTTGCGTGAAGGAGTAACAAACAAACAATTAAACAAACTTTCTCATTTATAATATTAATAGGATAGGATATATTATATTATACACATACGCACAGAGGTTATACAGATGCGTTCCTTCCTCTTTCCACCTCCATGGGCCACCGGCTACTTACACACTGCACGAAACGCGACAGCACAGCTATCGCTTTTTTTTGGTAACGCAGGGGAATACCTTTACGTACGCTACCCAGAGTCCGGGTGGCTCAACTGGGTACAGTGTCGGGTTCAGCAACTGGGTTGCCCCTACCGACTAAACCCCTGCGGGTGCCTACAACCTCTATAATTGGAGGGCCCGAGATCTACAAGCAACAGGGCCAGCCTCCTCCACCACATTTCTGCTCCACGCACCCGGAACACTGTCTTCGAGAATGACGTCATTAAATAGCTTTTGGAAGACTCTTAGTATCGGATTTCCTCCCGCTCTCAGAAGCTCAGCCGTAATTCCGTCCTATGGTTGATCTTCAGTTGTATCAGGAATCAGGGCTATTCGAATCTCGTAATCTTTGGCGTAATGTCCGGTAAGTTTGGCTCTGAGATCTTCAGCCAAACAACAGGCCATAGATAATACACAATACACTACAACAGGCCGTGTTGAATGGTAGCCGTCTATAGAACATCACCTCTCTCAAAATCTCATTATATCTCTCTCGCCTTCTATATTAGGTCTCCAGTTTTATCAACTGGGACAAGTCCTTAGCAAATATTTTGGAGCCTTTATATTGGCTCAGTGATCCCTAAACGCGGGTTTGTACGCAACGTTTTGAAGTTTTTCGCTTTCTGATACTATAAAAAACACGCTAACGACTAAACCTGATAATAATAAAGATTCTTAGAGCCTTATCTACTGAGAATAACACGTGCGGTGAGTACACGCCAAGATTTCTATTGTATTAAAACAATTTATTATAATTGTAATCGTTAAATACACATTTGTAATCTGCATTAGTGTTATTGTCATGTTGGTACCGCGTTATGGCGATGCTATTATTGTCATGTTGGTATAGCATTATGGTAATGTTGGCACGCGTGATGCATACGAAAACGCACGTTGAATCGAATACATACAAATCTAGATTTGTTTGTTCGTTGAAAATTAAATATTATTACACTCACATCTTTAAACTTATCATAACAACTCTTAAATAGGTCACACGGGTACAATACACGAATAATTACAGCTTAGCCATTACTTTACGGCTAAATTCAGCGGTAATATATTTATAGGTATTTCCTCGCTCGTGTCTGCACAATTAGGTAGCAATGTAGCAATGTTTCTAAGTCTTACTTTTTCATAATTACAATATCATATGGTTTCTCCTAGTTTCTTTGTAGACGTAGTGGTCACGCTGCATGCATGCGCGCAGCCGAATGAGGCCGGCACGACCGGGGGAGTGACAGTTGTGCGTTGCGGTGCGGTGTGTAAGTAGCCGGTGGCCCATGAAGGTGGGAGGAGGACTGCAACGCATCTTGCATTAACTCTATGCGGTTGTCTATGCGGCAGTCATGAAAATGGCTCCGACTGCTCGTTTAGCTTATTACCCTTATACTGAAAAAAAAATAAGTTTATTATTTGGCCACGTTTTAAAGAACTCAAAATATCCACGGCCTTATGAGCGCAAGCACGTGGCAGCGATGATAAAGAGATTAAAAAAAATATAAACATGCTTCTCATTTCGAATTCGTATTTCGAAATAATTCAAAATTAGAACTCCTGTCGGAAATGCACGCGAGCGCGATAGTGTACAGGTGCATTCAACTTAGCACGTTCCAAATAAAACCCGTAATATAATTGTACACAAATCGGAACGCATCCATTTCGTAAACGCGCATGCAACGCCTATTAACAAAAATTTCTAGACATGGCAACATTATGTTTAGATGATTTGTGAATTGCGATAAAATCGTTTCGTAAGATTTTTCTGTGTTCTAGATTTTAAAATTGTTTTTTAATTCAATCCATAGATAATATTTATAATTTATAGCTCTGTAATATTGTACCTGTTGTCATGGAATCTTCTCGAAATTTTCCTATAATATTATGGAGAGTTAAGTTTCTTTCATTTTATTGGTTGCAATAATATTTTCTGCATAATTTCTACTAGACGTAGCAACTTATAATTTTTATTTTTAATATAATTTCAAGGAAACCGACAAATAATACGAACTCTACATACGTTTTTGTCTCTACATTTTTGTTTTTTAACATTTACTTTATATGATATTTTGAAAATATAAATATTTAACAATAAACTGTTATTAATATGTCTAAATTAAAAAATAAAATAATTGGAACGCTTTTTTGTTTACAGGTAAGATGGCGGACAGTTGGTGCTATATGTATATTTGGTAACTACCTACAGTTTAGATATATAGTGTACATACCTATTATATACCTGCCTACATGCCGAAATTTAAAATGGTAATGTAAAAAGTTCATTACAAATCGATTCGTTAGATTGGTATCTCTCTATTAATTATTATTTTTTACATTCTTTTTACGTTTAATTTTTTTTTATAAACCGATTTGTTTCGCTCTAACGAACACAAAAATACATTTTTGTGTTTTTGTACCTAATAAATAGGAAACGTCCAAGATTGCTTCAATGTAATAAAATTTAATTAAATTCTGCTCTATTATTACAAAAAAGAAACGCTGCCGTTTTGAAGGTCCTGCTTAAATTTGGTGTATACGGTTTTTTTAGCATAGAAGAGCAAAAGCTAGCAATTGAAGCCCTACTATCGACTGCTACAAACATCCTCTCTGAGTATACCCAGAAACCCTATCCCTCCAGGTTACCGGATTCCCAAAAACCGCACACGATACTACCTGTACCTCACACGGCGTAAAGTGACATCTGCACCGTCGCGTTTCGTGTACGAGTTTTCGGTGGCCCATTGAGGAGGAAAGATGAAGGAAGGCAACGCATCTGTATAAACTATAACCTCTGTCCTTTACGCGGATATCCATGGACGTTAGTCATGAAAATCGTTCCGACTGCTCGTATGCCCCCCTATACTAGAAAAAAAAATCTGGCGCACCACAAAACGCCTGCCATCCCTATGTAACGTATTTCGTGTAGCCATTTGGACGTGGTACGTAAAAATACCAGATTGTACGAAGTGGGGCACCAAACCTGTTGGACCGTTGCGTCAGGTAATACCTGATTCTTTATCACAAGGACGCGGCCGAGACACGATCATCATCAGGCTACGCCCACTTGAAGAGGCCCATGCTGCATGCATGCATGTAGCCGAATTGGGCACGAATAGGGAGGTACCCCTCACTTACACGAAACCGGCGTAAAGTGACAGCTGTGCAGTCGTGTTTCATGCGTAAGTAGCCGGTGGCCCATGGAGGTGAGAGGAGAAAAAAGGGTAGTCTCATCTGTATAGCCTCTGTGCGGATGTCAATGGGTATCGGTAGTGGGTTTGCCACCTTCTACTATAAAAAATAAATATAATATAGGTACCACTGGCGGATTCCCTTTTGGGGTCACAAACATATGTACATACATACAATCGTTAAGTAAAAGCTTTTATCACTTTTATATATCTCCTTTTTAGGGTTCCGTAGCCAAAATGGCAAAAAACGGAACCCTTATAGATTCGTCATGTCTGTCCGTCCGTCCGTATGTCACAGTCATTTTTTTCCGAAACTATTAGGCCGTCGTAGTTGAAACTTTGTAGGTATTCTGTGAACCGCGAAATTAAGAAATTTCATCTAACCTGTATGTGAGGGATATCTGTGAATAGGTCTTTAAAAATGGCATTAAGGTTACCAAAACCATCGTCAAAATTAATCGTTTGTAAGATAGGCGCTTCCAAAGTGGAAAAATGAGTGTCCCCCCCCCTCTAACTTTTAAAATAAGAGAGTGAGAAATCTAAAAAATATATGTGCTGATCTCAATGAAAACTATAAACGAAAATTGGTTTGAGGGAAATATCATTATTATGTAGTTTTGGGAAATAACACATATTAAAAAACGCAAATACAACTTTGTCATTCATACAAACGCTATGAAAAACCAAGATATTTTATTTTCTGATAAAAAATGTCGCAGAGACCTTTCGTTGGTACGGAACCCTCGGTGTGCGAGACTCGCACTTGGCCGGTTTTTTTAATAGTATATGGCCAAACTTTTGCTAGTGGCAGTCATAGTCCATAGACATCCGCATAGAGCCTTCGCAAATGCGTTATTTTGCACGACAGCTTAGCTATTACGTTGGAGCTTCATGCTGGAGGTATCTCTCCTGTCGTTAAAGCCTTTCGCCTGCTATCCATGCCATCCTTTATTTTTACTGGTATCAAGTACCTAGTGTTGTAAAACCGCATTATACCGCGCGCTGTTATTACCGAGTTTACACGGTCGTACCGCCCGGGGCACAACACTAGTCACGTAAGTGGAGGCGAGTGCATCGAATGTCGATAATAACACGCCACTATAAGGAATGGCGTAGGAGTATCATGTCCTACGAAGTTAATAAAATGATCGATAAAGGCATTTTTATTAAAACGTGAAATATATACTACTAGCAGCGCCCCGCGATTTCACCCGCTTAAATTTCGATCCCGTGGAAAGTAGAAAATCATCCCATGGTATACCATAGGAACATTTTTTCGGGATAAAAACTATTCAAGTTACCTTCTATGTGTGTGGCAAATTTCATGAAAATCGGTTTAGCAGTTTTTGCGTGAAGGAGTAATAAACAAACAAACATACAAACTATTATAATATTAATAAGATAAGATTATTAAGATTAAGATTAAGATTCTTTTAGAAATAGGGAGATGGAACTGACTATGATATGGTTATGACTTCAAACCAGCGCCCTTTATTGTCTGCATATAATACTAATGCGTTGCTCTTCTTTACCCCTTTACCCTCTACCATAAGTCTCAGCATAGTCATCACTTTTAACTTTTAAGACGTCAATCATGTTCAGGCGATCTCCTCTGCCGGCCCGATTTATTCGACCGTATTAGTAAGGTCCGTTTCCAATTCGACTGCATGCAAGCAGAGTGGCGCTACCTCTTGCTGAACTTGAAGACGATATGACATGTCATAGGCTCGGCGTTAGACTGTGGTCTGTGACATGCATCGTGCAATGCTACTAATCTACTAATGCTAAAAATCTGCTGACACACCACTTCGTCACATACGTTCTCAAATTATTATCCGTTTAATTTCTAAATCGAACACTACAGCGCGTTATATCTATACTAATAATATAAAGCAGAAGAGTTTGTTTGTTTGAACGCGCTAATCTCTGGAACTACTGGTCCGATTTGAAAAATTCTTTCAGTATTAGTTAGTCCATTGAGCAAGGAAGGCTATAGGCTACTTTTTAACCGACTGTGGTAAAAAACGAAGTCACGTAAACAAAGTTGCGGGCGTCCGCTTGGTAGATAATATTTATATTTCGTCCCCGAACTCAGAAAGATCAGTTAAAATTGGTATTGTTGTGACTTGTGTCATTTGTGTAAACTTAAGAATGTCATTGTGTCGCATTAAGTGAGAGATGGATGTCTGAAAATAGACACGAAGGGGATCGACGTGTGGAATTTATTCAAACGTTCAAGACTAAGATTAGTAAAGATCTTCCACCCAGCTATCCGACTGGGTGAAGAATTACTGCGTTTTTCCAGTAGTGTATAGTGCTGTTAAGCCCTGCAAATTACTGCTGCAGGTTGCTGTACTACAATCAGTAAAAGTAAATAAACATATTCACAATTCATATATCAAAATTGAAACCAAAATGAAAATCGAGAAGCAACCTAGGAAATAGTGAGATTAATATATGAGTACTAGCACTCGTTTTCACTTATCAGTTTCTTAGTCTTGATGTATTTTGATGCCACGGAATATTAAATCAACTAATTCTAATTTCTATTTTTTTTGATTCTATGACTTCAAAATCGAAATCAAATAAAGCAAGTGTTGAAAATATTATATTTTCAAATGGTTGTTTTATTTCTTATTTATTTCAAAGATCACTATAATTATAGTGATCGTTCGAACACAAAATAGTGTTTGTAATAACAAGTTATAATTATGCTATTATCGATTTACAGATTCAATAATTAGCGCCTACTCAAAATTCAAGGTTCAATCGATTAAACAGTTTAACGTCTTTGTGTGCAACATGTCATTGCCGAAAATAATCGGTATTCAGACCAACGGATACGGATAAATATATCGGCCCCACACTACATTCTAACTTTGAATCTGTTGTTGGAATTTTACGTTTGACAATTCCAAATATAAATTTGACAATTCCATATTTAAATTCGACAATTTAAAATGCTAATTTGACAGTTTCGAATAAAAATTGATGTTCTACAGATTATAGGTAATAGAAATGACAGATTAATTGACAAACCTACATACCTTATAATAGGGTTCTTTATGGCCATCTTTATAATTTTTTTACTAGTTAATTAATAGAAAAGTAACGTACTATGTTTAGGTATTTTAATATTTTTATTTAATACTGTAAAAGTACAAAGCACAAAAAATAAAATAAAAAAATATAAATGTTGACCAACAAATCGCAACTCATAGAAAAAAAAAGTTATTTTTAAGTAAGCATATTAATAAAATATCTCTATCTATCGCTTTATTACATTTGTATATAAATCGCATTTTTTATTGAACGACAACAATTTCAAGTGTAGAGTTTCGCTACATTGCTACAGCCATAATAATAGTACACTTTTGTGTCAGCGAAATAAGATCCCTTTATAAGTATTTCTATTTCTTCGTGTACTGTTAAACTTATTGCATTGAAATGAAAGGAAATGTCTTTGTTTGAAATAGAATTACTTGCGTTTTGAACAATTACGATTTACATCTACCACCAGTTCAACCCTAGCCCTGTACTGAGAAGAAAATGAATAGCTGTGCTAATAAACTAGCCATTTCAATGTGGTTACAGGGCTTGAGGGCCGAGGGGCTCTGGATACCCACGTCGAGACGCGGACTCCCGGTCATGATCCTTATAATGAGCCAACCAATCGTATTTAGGGACCATTCATATTATGTAAGCAGATTTTTTGTAATTTTTAACCCCCTCTCCCCCAGGTCAGTAAAAATCTGTGTAAATATTACTTGTATTTGTAAGGAAATAAGCGAAGCAAGTACCCCCCCGCCCCACATCCCTGCAGTGCTTACGAAATACTGGAATGACCTCTTACACCAAGAATCCTTTAGCTATCGTGCGTGAAACGCCCTCGTCGGAGTTAAGGTTTTAGCTCACCTAGAGATACATAGTTACTTGATGATGCTGTGTTTATTTTATCTTCGTTTCCCTAATGTACCAGTCGGTTGATACAGAATGATGATGATTAGTGTCACAGGTAGGGTTGCCACATATTTCTCTAGCAAATAAAGTACATAAGCTGCAAATGGTAGGAAAATAAAGTACATGATTTTCAAATAAAGTACACTTTGTTTTATCCTTACTAACAACATAATTTTAATTAGAAAATAAATATTATTTATTTTATTTTATTTATTCTTTATGTACATAAAATTTATTACATACGACTTAATCTAATATAGGAGAAGTACACCGGTGAGCTTATCTCTATAAGAGA
>LUGF01030004.1:70809-81349 GCA_001625245.1 Calycopis cecrops
AACAATTTCAAGTTATTTGTATGCGTTGAACTACTTCCTAAATCTACATGTAAAGTGTAAAACTGCTTAAAGAGTTTTAAACAAAGACACTGTCTTAAATTCGAGGGAAGACAGTAAGAGGAATCATTTTAAATTACAATGAACCTATTTAAATATTGAAATGTATTTAACAACTTAAAATCGATAAACTATCGATTTATTCTTTCAATCATTATAACGCATTAAGGGTTATGAAGAATTAAACGGATCCCTTTTTTGTAGACCTCTTTGCTCTTGTAAACATAATATTAAATAAATAATCGATTCTGTAGTAAATATATTTTTTATTTGACTGTACTTTTCGCCAGCGTGCGAGTTGACGAATATAAGAATAGGTAAATTAAAAAATGTGCTGTCTCCCCCGATCGGGCGAGTTTATTGCGGGGGAGTTGATGAATAACTCTGTAGAGTTTCGCTACATTGCTACAGCCAAAATAATAGTACACTTTTGTGTCAGCGAAATAAGATTCCTTTATAAGTATTTCTATTTCTTCGTGTACTGTTAAACTTATTGCATTGAAATGAAAGGAAAATGTTTTTGTTTGAAATAGAATTACTTGCGTTTTGAGCAATTACAATTTACATCTACCACCAGTTCAACCCTAGCCCTGTACTGAGAAGAAAATGAATAGCTGTGCTAATAAACTAGCCATTTCAATGTGGTTACAGGGCTTGAGGGGCTCTGGATACCCACGTCGAGACGCGGACTCCCGGTCATGATCCTTATAATGAGCCAACCAATCGTATTTAGGGACCATTCATATTACGTAAGCAGATTTTTGTAATTTTTAACCCCCTCTCCCCCAGGTCAGTAAAAATCTGTGTAAATATTACTTGTATTTGTAAGGAAATAAGCGAAGCAAGTACCCTTCCCCCCCCGCCCCACATCCCTGCAGTGCTTACGTAATACTGGAATGACCTCTTACGGTAAGAATACTTTAGCTATCGTGCGTGAACCGCCCTCGTCGGAGTTAAGGTTTTATCTCACCTAGAGAGTCATAGTTGATGATGTTGTGTTTATTTTATCTACGTTTCCACAATGTACCAGTCGGTTGATACAGAATGATGATGATTAGTGTCACAGGTAGGGTTGCCACCTATTTCTCTAGCAAATAAAGTACATACACTGCAAATGGTGGGAAAATAAAGTACAGGATTTTCAAATAAAGTACACTTTGTTTTATCCTTACTAACAACATAATTTTATTTAGAAAATAAAAATTGTAGGTAGGGTAGTAGTAGGTAGTGCCTACTTTATTTACATATTTATACACTGATCATCAGCGCTACTGCAGCCTATTCAATTTTAATATGTAAAACATAGGTTTTAGCCTTTAGGTGCCATTCTTATTGTCTACACTTTTAGAATCCCATACATTTTTGATTGGGCAATAATAAAGTATTACCGCGTACTTTATTGTTCTCATAAAGTATAGAGTACAAATGTTTGAAAAAAACGTACAATACTTTATTATAAAGTACGGGTGGCAACCCTAGTCACAGGTGCCAAAGTTCGAAATTCTTTCGTCCGCTCACACATACAGCGAATTTGGAATGCTAGAGAGGGATGGTTGATAGTGAAGTAGAGCGAGACAGACACAATATATGATGATGATGATGATGAATGATACAAGTAGCGTATTTCGAAATTCTTTTGTCGCGCTCATACGTATCGCGAACTTAGTATACTAGAGAGGGACGGTAAATAGTCAAGTAGAGCGGTGCATAGGCTCAGAATATTATGATGATGATAATGACACAAGTAGCGTAGTTGGAAATTCTTTCGTCGCGCTCACACGTACCGCATATTTGGTATGCTAGAAAGGGACGCTAGATAGCCAAGTCGAGCGGTTTCTGTGAACGCGTGCCTTTTGGAAAGTTAATACGATAGCTTTGTTTGGTTAAGAGTCCGCTTTTACACGCTAGTGATGTGAATTTTAATATCGGCTTATCGATGTTTTTGTATTGTTAATACCGGTTTTATCGATATTTTATTATGTTAATCAGGTTTATGTTTATTTTATTACGTTTTACTCATAAGTACATAATTAGATTTTGCTGGTTTGTTCAAGTCGTTGAGTGTTACTAAATATGGGTTCATTACATTTGCCAAACAGTTATGATTTCGGGTTTACTGCGTATAACTTGCTCAGTTTTAGGTAGATATGTTTACGAATGCAACCTGTCTTTATTGCTTTGGAGTTGATGATGTCCTTCGACGTATCCGTCAACGGACATTTGCTGTCAAATTGCGTCGGTCGAACTGATCTTATTCATTTGCTATACATTAATTACTCCAATATTGGTGTTTACTCACTAAAAACCGATATTTAGGCCCGGGGTATAAAAAATATCATTTACCTTTTTATTTATTAAAGCTTGGGTTTAAATATCGTTCCAAATTTTAATGCTCAGTGCCCCAAGCGTGAGTTTATGTCAGCGTCTCTAGCGGATACTTACATAACTAAACCTGTGAGTGTAAGTTTCATACATTTTGCTAGACTCAACGCACGCCCGTTAAAGTATAAGGACCTTAGTAACGGTTTTTTCCTTGGCGCTAACGTCTTTCGCGTAAACTTCACTCCACATGGATGTTATTTCTTAAGAACAAAACTGCAGTGTTAAGGCCACAGTTCTAATTGCTATTTTTTGTATTTATCATCATACGCACACACCTTCACATCAATTCCCTTTCGAAGTGGGCAGAGCACAGAGCGCCTCACAATCCTTAAACACATACGCCGGTTGCGGAGACTCCACCTGCGGACAGTGCTCGATCAATAAGTAAAATAACCATGGGGTAGGCAGAAAGTGCAGAGAACATCACCATCCCTACACACTTGCCTTGCTATAGTTGATGGAATGTATTGTCACTTCTTGATGGAAATGCATGCCATAGTTTTGTTAAATAATATACTTTCTTATACTATTTCCATTTTTTATTAACTAAAATGACATTTAATACGATCGGTTTCGAACACAATAAACATACCTGATGATAAGTGTTCGAAACCGGTCGTATTAAATGTAATTTAAGTTAATAACAAGTGGAAATAGTATATAAAAGTATATTATTTAACAAAACTAGAACTTGCCTTGCTTCCTCCAATTTCATTACTTATAAATAACACGCCGGCTGCGAAGATTCTTCTGACCTAAATAAATAAGTATAATTTTTTTTACAACTCTCACCACCACTTAAAACATCGATAGCACGTGGCACATCCCTAATTGGTTTTTTTTTCTGAGAAAACTAATTTCGGGCACCTCAGATGATCCTTGTTAGCGTGTTGGCTATAATTTTAACGACAGTTTAATAAACTGTATTTAATATTCCGTATAAAAGATTAACTGGATATTTAAAAATGGGAACCTTATAATTTCCCATGTCTGTCTGTATGTCATAGTCGTTTTACGTGCAGTACAATATGTAAGTATATGGTCGTCATATGGAAAGTAGATGTATCATGTATGTATGTATGAACAGCTAGCAAATTATAGATTATTAGATACATAACTACCGAGAAAGAGATAGTGCATTGCAGCATTGTAGCGGAAACGGGTCAGCACGTACCGGGAAGTACACCTCGCTCATATTTCGTCTTAAGTCACAGCTATGCTGTCGTGTTTTGAGCGGTTTTATTTTGTATTATAGGGGCATACGAGCAGTTGATTAGTGACTACCACCGCCCATAGACATCCGCAAAACTAGTCTTGCAGACGCGTTGACGGCCTTTGAGAAGAGTTTACGGGTGGATGGTCCATTGGGTGCTTGCACATGTCTGCACAGTTATCATGCGCGTGTTTGCGGGTGTCGAAAAGACTCTGAATGCTTTTTTGCCCTCTTATGCTATACATATCTATGCCAAAATGTTTACCTACACATTTAAGATTTTTATTATAGAAGTAGGTAGGTACATCCTACTAATATTATAAATGCGAAAGTTTGTATGTTTGTTTGTTACTTCACGCAAAAACTGCCTAACCCATTTTCATGAAATTTGGCACACGCATAGAGGGTAACTTCGATTAATACATAGGAATCATTTTCTCCCGAAAAAATGTTCCTATGGGATGCCTTGGGATGATCTATTTTCCACGGGATCGAAATTTACGCGGGTGACGCCGCGGGGATTCTAACCTGTGTACCCTGTACCTAACATGTGGGTCGTACCGGCTCAGATAATAGGACACCACCGCACAAAACGCGACAGCATGCCACTGCGCAATGCATTTAAATTGTAAAGCATTAGCTCACCCATCTTCCTGGCGCCAGGCCATGCATGCATGCTAATTGTTTGCAGTCTGCATATAATTACCACACTAACCCATAGCTGCACATGTTTTGAACGCCATGGAGAATTCCATAAAACTATACAAGCTACATCCACTACTTTGCGTAGTTTTTATTTTTTTTCTGGCGGCCCCGTTTCTAAAGGCCGTTTTTATGTTATACATTTTTGTTGGCAAACGAGCAGTTGAAACCATTTTCATGACCACCGACGCCCATAGATATCCGCATAGAGGCTATGCAGATGCGCTGCCCTATTTCCTCCTCCCACCACTTTTAGTAAGAGGTAGTGCGACACTGCATGCAAGCATGCAGTCGAATTGGGCCGGCACGACCCGGGAGGTACCTCTCGCTTACACGAGACCGGCGTAAAGTGACAGCTGTGCTGTCGCGTTTCGTGCGGTGTGTAAGAACCGGTGGCCCATGGGGGTGGGAGGAGAAAGGAGGGCAGCGCATCTGTATAGCCTGTATGCGGATGTTTGTGGGCGTCGGTAGTCATGAAAATGGCTCCGGCTGCTCGTTTGCCCTCCTATACCATAAAAAAAACCTCCATGGCGTCATTAGTCATGAAGATGGGTCCGACTGCTAGTTAGCCCCCTTATAGGTGTGTGTGTGTGCTGCATCTATAAAATCTATATTTCGCATCCTATAAATAGTCTAGATTTATTTGCTAACGTTCTAAAAGTAATTTTTAAAATCATATATAATATAATAATAATAATATCGTCCTAGCCGATTTCGGCTACGGCGGCCGTCTCTATAGAGACGAGCCAGATGCGCAGGACATATTATAGAGCACAAGTGTGCGCGCAGACACAAGTGCACTCTCTATTCCCTCATTCTCAAATTCCGATGGAGCGGCAGTCCGACACGACCAGAGAGAAATCAGGCGCAGGACCGACGGGCTCAACGTGCTCTCCGGTTCACGGAGGTGTAACACCGCCAACTTCCTTACTCCGGACTGTTATTAGAAATTGAAATATCACAATAACAATTTTCGGTCCGACCCGGGATTCGAACCCAGGACCTCACGTCTGTGGTTGAACACGCTTACCACTAGACCACGAGGCATCCATTATGGAACCCACCATAGAACCGTAAACTATTCATTTGATGAAGTAGAGTTGTCGTGCATGCAGCATGAGCCCGCGAACGTTACTGAGTTGGTACTACCAAGTTTGGACAGATGGCGCCACTATTTTTTTTTATCTTCTTAGTCGTCACACTCTTGGCAGAGTGGTCGTGGTCGTCACATCAGGGTTGGAGACACGCTTCACAATCCGTCGCCACTCCTCTCGCTTCGTTGCCTTTCTTGTGCACTCGTGGAAAGAACGATCAAGCTATCAATCTACAACAGCAAAATTTTGGGGTTTTTATCTTAAGTGTAATGAAAGGTGCGATGGGGTTGACATGTCTAGTCAACCCCATCGCACCTTTCATAAGATAGTAAACATTTTTAAATTAAAAGTAAGAAAGTCCCACTAATGACTAAACTGTAGAGTTCTTTACACATTTCTGGAGTAGGTTGAGCTAGAACGGATAGAATCCATTCATTTATTGCCCTGACACTTGATCCTGATTTAGCTGTTTGTGGCGTAGCAACGCACATGGGGTGCAGTAAGTTAATATAATAATACTAGCTGCGCCCCGCGGTTTCCCCCGCGTAACGTAGCGTGGGAATATCGGGATGAAAAATAGATGTTGGCCGATTCTCAGGCCTACTCAATATGCTCACAAAATTTCATGAGAATCGGTCAAGCCGTTTCGGAGGAGTATGGCAACGAAAACTGTGACACGAGAATTTTATATATTAGATAATATATAAAATATTTATATTTGATTTCATAAGCTATTCATGAAGGCAAGTTTGTGTAGTACACATTATAAGGTTTCGTAAATAAATACGTCCAGTCGATCTGCCTTAGCGCTGCATCGTACTATCTAGATGACCTAGTTTCTAGCGCTTAACGACGCCGCACACTGTAGTCATTCCACTATAAAGTCCATGTGTAAATGTGTGCGTTTGTGTGCTTCCACAAGTCGGACCTTACAAACAATGGAAAAAATTAAAGGCGGGCCAATTGTTCTTTTTCCCTATTTATTTTAAATATTTATTTTTAAGAAAGATAGAAAGAAAATTTTACTTGCAAGAATATATTTAGTTGAAAAGGTTTTACATTATTACATAGTTCACATATTCTGCGTTATAAGCATGCAAATACTAATTAATTTAAAATAGTTATTACAAAATTGAGTTCATTTACTAGTTAATAATGGAATAGCATTATAAGACAATAATAATAATTAATAAATAAGTATAGATAGAATGTCTTTTTAAAATATTAATTTATTGAGTATTTAATTAATAATTAATTAAACAAAGGGAAGGCACCGACCCCTGGGATACAGGAGAATAGTCCAGGAGCCAGAGCACATTAATTGTAAAGATATGTTCAAATTGAAATAAATGGTTTTATTTAATTTTATTATTTAGTCGGGAAACTATCGTTTTTCGGGATACGGGACAACACACAAAATGTCGGCACGATCCCGGCAAATCTCGTCCACCTGGCTGTACTAACCGCACCTATGAATTTGCCTAGAACGAACTAGCAACTGGGGAACTGGTATGAAGTATTGTTGCTGTTGAGCCAGAACTGCCACGACTATAGTGTGCGCTGAGGTCAGGCGGCTCGCGGATAGCTCTATTAATCAGCGTACAAAGTGTGTCGGCTAACAATATTTAAGATAATCGCGAGGTTTCCTTCATCATGAGCGCTCGGCCTGCCGCCGCCTGTTCACTATAGTTTGCGCTGGGGACACTCGCGGATCTATTAATCAGCGTACAAAGTGTGTCGGCTAGCAATATTTAAGATAATCGCGAGGTTTCCTTCATCGTCAGCTATCGGGCAGCCGTTGACTAAGGACCATTACTAAATACTAAGAGCTCCTGCTACCCGTAACTCTGTACCTCTTTTTGGTAACGCCGGAAAATGCCTTTACACACGTTACCCAGGGGCCCGGGTGACTCAACCGGGTGATACGTCGGGCTCGACATCTGGGTTGCCACTACCGACTACACCCCTGAATGCCTGGGTGCCTTCAGCTGCTATAATTGGAGGGTCCCGGATCTACAAGCAACAGGATCCCTCCAGCGACAGGCTGGCCTCGGAGAAAAGGCAAGATGTCCTCCTTGGGGACTGTCCGGCTTCCTTTGAACAGTCCCTACTCCACGTCGGAATGCAATGGGGCACAGGTTCCCTGACCCTTGGTCCCAATGCTCCAAAGGAAGACACCACGCCGGTCATCCTAATTCACGCCGCCATCTGCTGATTCAGAGGGACGGGTGGAGGACCTTCCAGTTGGGCTGCTCTAATCTGGCCTTTCCCCCCAAGCCTGTCCGGTATGGTTTGTCCTGTCCAGCACGCAAACCACGACAAGGTGGCAGCATCTTCGGGGGAAACCGTAACTTTGTATCTTGGCTACTGTATGTTCTACTATAACCCATTCAAAAATAGGAGATAGGAGGGTAAAGTTCATATGGAATTTTATAATTTCTGGACGTAGCAGTATGAAAATAGGGAGATACGATAAGTTCTTTATTATAATTAAAAATTAATTAGCTGAAGTGGACAAATTTGCCCCCTGAAGGGGATAATGGCATGGAAATCTTATTAATATTATAAATGCGAAAGTTTGTATGTTTGTTTGTTTGTTACTTCTTCACGCAAAAACTGCTGCCCCGATTTTCATGAAATTGGGCACACACATAGTGGGTAACTTGGATTAACACAATATAGGACAGTTTTTATCCCGAAAAAATTGTCCTAAGGGATGCCATGGGATGATTTTCTATTTTCCACGATATCGAAATTTACGCGGGTGAAACCGCGGGGTGCAGCTAGTAGCATATAATGCTAAATTATCACAAAGAAACATTTTATTATGGTTGACTACTTATATTTTTGACACTCATCGAAAAGGGCATGGGTTGGCTAGGGACGGCTAGATAATGTATAAAGAGGAATGATTTTTGTGTTTACATTGAATAGGCTCCAAAAGTAGTGAATCGTTTTTAACCTTTTTTCACTAATGATAAACTACATTATCCGGAAGTAGGTAACATCCTACTAATATTATAAATGCGAATATTTGTATGTTTGTTTGTTTGTTTGTTTGCTACTCCTTCACGCAAATACTGCTGAACCGATTTTCATGAAATTTGTCACACACATAGATCCCTATGTGGGGTTAGTTAGTTGGAACTCGTCATCATGGAAGAAGGACCTGGAAAACTCATAAAAATCTGCCATATATATGCCTACTAGTATTAGCGAAAGTTGTATTTTTGTTTGTTTGCTACTCCTTCAGGCAAAAACTGCTGAACCGATTTTCATTTGGCACACACATAGAGGGTAACTTGGATTTAAACATAGGGTAGATTTTATCCCGAAAAATGTTCCTATAGGATGTCATGGGATGATTTTCTATATTCCACGGGATCGAAATTCACGGGTGAAACCGTGATGTGCAGCTATAGGTAACATATTCGTGCGTGCCGGATTCGACTGCAATGTAGCAGGGGCTAAACGAGCAGTTGGAGCCTTTGTCGACTACTAACGACTATATACATCAGCACAATTGTTATGTAGGTACTGTGTTCTCCTTCTCTCAAATCTCAAGAACTGTCAGATATTACAGCCAGATTTGTACATATATATGTTTTATTTAGGGTTCCGTTGCTAGTAGGTAAAACGTAACCCTATAACTATGCCTTGTCTGCCTGTCTGTCACCAGGCTGTATCTCATAAACAGTGATAGCTAGAAAGCTGAAATTTTCATAACTATTTTCATATTCATTCGTTCATATCGTGTTGCTCTGCAGGATCCTAATCATTACATCTAAACTTCGCAACCATTTCTCGGCTGCTGGTGAACCGATGAAGTTCGGACAAACCTCCTAGAAAACAACGGAGCGGACAGTCGTTCACAATATGCGCTAGAGTTTGGTCAGGCTCTCCGCATTCACAGGACGGTGACTCTCATATAACTATTTTCATAACTATTTTTATATTAAGCTATTTTCATAACTATTTTCATATTAAGCTATTTTCATAACTATTTTCATATTAAGCTATTTTCATAATTATTTTCATATTAAGCTATTTTCATAACTATTTTCATATTAAGCTATTTTCATAACTATTTTCATATTAAGCTATTTTCATAACTATTTTCATATTAAGCTATTTTCATAACTACTTTCATATTAAGTTATTTTCATAACTATTTTCATATTAAGCTATTTTCATAACTATTTTCATATTAAGCTATTTTCATAACTACTTTCATATTAAGCTATTTTCATAACTACCGACGCTCATTGACATCCACACAGAGGTTGTAGTGTATACAGATGCGTTGCCCTCCTTCCTCCTTCTCAAGTAGCAAAGGTAATGTTCTCTTTCAGCCGGTGAGCCAGTTAGCGTAGCTATACGTAAGTGGGCGCACGCACGTGACGTCACGCGCTCGAGTCGCTCGCGCGCAGGATATTATGACTTTGCTTTTATTTCTCATTATGTTTATTCTGTAGTGATGTGACGCGAGCTGTTTTATTACATATCGATAATGCATCTTACTTTTATTTCAAATGCGGAAAAACAATTAAAAAAATGTATTTTTTATAGCATAAGCCCCCAAACGAGAAATCGGAGCGATTTCCATGACTACTCCCATAGACATCCGCATAGAGGCTATACAGATGCGTCGCCCCCTTCCTTCTCCTCCCTCCATAGACCATGTATGTTTCTTATTCTTTCCTAATTACTCTTTTTTAAAATTGTGGCAAACGAACAGTCTCGTATGAGCGAGAATCACCTCCCCGGTCGTGTCGGCCCTATTCAGCTGCAACGTGTGTAATTATTAATAGTATTATTTGAAAATAGGTAGATGGTAAGACGTAGGCATCCGCTAAGAAAGGATTTTTTGGAAATTCAACCCCTAAGGGGGTGAAATAGGGTGTTGAAGTTTATATGGATTTCTTAGAAATTAGACGCGGGTGAAACCGCGGGGCACAGCTAGTTTCTAACTATAACGTTTTACTATACTACTATAACTAAGTATATTCGGTAACTATTCCCATACTTATTATTTACTTATAATTTTTTTGTAAATATGTACCTATTTTTTTTTTTTTTTTTTTTTTTTTTA
>LUGF01030004.1:81364-93281 GCA_001625245.1 Calycopis cecrops
TTTTTTTTTTTTTATATTAAAAAAAAAATATGTGCCTATAACCTAGGTATCATATTTGCGAAAAAATTAAAAGTAAAAGAGTTATACTAGGTCAGTCCACCGGCTAATCAATAACAAACGGATACCCATTGTTTTATTAAAATTACTATTGATTTGTTTCTTTATGATTCATTTCTATAATTTAAATAATTTCAAGGTGAAGAGACTTCACCTTGAATATTAATATACACGCTAGGCAATAATTACGCCTAGAGGGGTGAATTAATAAAATATATTTTCGGCCTTAAATTTATGATTTTAATGTAAGTGTAACTTAAGTTCTTGCGTTCAGCACGCAGCGTGTTGACCTAAAGGTCGGTATAGTAAAGACTTATGCCATGTTGTATCTTTTAAGTGGTTTTTTAGTAATAAGTAAGTAATAAGTAAATAAATAAAAGTTTTTTCAGATTTAATATCCAACCAAATAGTAATGATGGAATCATAGTGGATAAATTAAAATGAGATGACGATCCCCTTCCAGTAGTTCATATATGATAAGATTGTATGTTTGTTTCTTTGTTACTCGACGAAAAAACTGTTGAACCAATTTTCATGAAATTTGGTACACACATATTGGTAACTTGGATTAACACATAGGATAGTTTTTATACCGAAAAAATGATCCTATGCCATGAGATGATTTTCTATTTTCCACTCTCCACTAAATTTACGTCTTTTTGGTGAATGGGCTAAAAGTGTACACCACATGTGCATACCCTCTAGTTCAGCGTTTGTATATTGGCGTTGGTAGCCACCCAGCTCAGACTGATCGATAGCTCCCAAATTCTATAAAAATATCAATTTTAATAAACAGGTCTCTGTTTATCTCTATCTTCATGCACGTTTAAATACCATTCCAAGCGCCTTTATTTAAGCACATTGGCAACAACTTCAAAAGCCCGAACAGGCTTGATCACATCCATGTTATATCTGATTACAGGGCGGATACGGAATGAACAAAGTTTAAAATGTTGTATTTATTACTTACTGATACTTGTATAGGTTATATGCTTCCTTGGCATTCTTTAAATAAACTGGTATATATAAGTTTACTGATATAGGCATGGGCCTACATATTTTTTTAAAAGTAGTACGTAGTAGCAAGGTAGTCATATTTTCAACCTAGAGGTTTATTAACATGTTACTCCAGCTAGAATTGATGCAATGTTAACTCAACTAATGGGAAGTGCTGATTATGCTTGCCAGTTTATGTATGGATATCGGTATCCACTTACCAAAATACTTAGAATAGAATTGAATAGAATAGAAATATAGAATAGTTTATGGCCGCTTAAAAAATTCACTTCAAAAAATGCATTGCTGGTTGAAAGCGTGTCATATTGATCCGATCGTGAAAATTTTACACTAACAGAAAAGTTCTATTGTTCTAGTTGTAAAATCGGTTTTATCGATATGTCGATAAATCAGCGCGGCGCATCACCACGTGCGATATGCTAAGGTCGACGAACGCGGCGCGCTCCTAATGAATGCCCCTCTGTGATAAAAAATAACTTTAACTAAATGCACACAGTTATTGTTAGTGGAAAACTACGCCATACTATAACTAGCTGTGCTTCGCGGTTTCACACGCGTTTAATTCATCATCATCATCACAATCATAATAATTATAATCATAATAGATATAGACTAAAAAATAATAATAGACATAACCTTTCGGTATATCTTTAGTCCTATTTTCACATGGTATTAGAATATTTTCCTGAAAGAATGAGACCTTGAAAACTTTACCCCTCAATTTTACCCCAGGGGAGAATGTACTCCAATCCATCCATACAGCAAATTTTTAATTATAAACAAAAACTTGTTTAATAGGTACTTATAACACGGACGCATTAAGTTGGGACCTGGCAAAAATTCCATTCCCCGCTCTCTGCCCCCGCAGCACCCCCAGTCGCCATTTTAAGGTGACGTCGGGCGAAGTGCGGGGCTAGAGAGCATTCTTCGCATTCTTGCCAGGTCCCAACTTACCGCGTCCGTGTAGTACCTATTTTTATACATCTAAGTCCATAAAAGAGGAAATTCGATACAAACTTCACCCCATTAGGAGTTGAATTTCTAAAAATCCTTTCTTAGTGCTCACTTACGTCATGAAAGGGACCTTTGTATCAAATTTCAAGTTTCTAGGTACTACAGTACCTAGAATACCGCTGTAGATTATTCACGGGGGCGTAGTTCACTTCTGCAGCAGTATTACCTAAAAACCCTTGACTATCACTGACTAATTATTTCTGTCCCAGCTGGGTGAAAGATATAAAATATGAACACTTGGTATATTTATTTCAATGTATTTATTTCTGTTTATCTTTTATTATGCGAATACATCATTTCTTATTATTATATAACAAATAATCCTAGCCAAGACTTCCGTTCACATTCATCTCGTTTCGTAGTATATCATGATATATCTCGAATGCTTTTCATCTGTCAAAGAGAAAAATCTTCATTCGTTCTTAAACTCAAAATTCAAATAATTCAAATTAATGTTTTTTAAAAAACATTTCAATCATGGAGTTTCCATTCCTTATTAGCATGGAGTTTCCACTCACTATGCTACGGTACTGTAGTTTTGGCTGTGCGGTTCATGCGTAAGTGGGCACCGGACACACACTTACGTGGTATAGAAGGAAGGGAGGCAACGCGTCCGTGTAAGGCCTGGTGCGTTGGTGGTCACGAAAATGTCTCCGACTACTCGTTTGTGTTATTATTACTCCATCTATCCGGCCAAGTGTGAGACGGATGTGCACAGTTCCGTAACTTATAAAAGTTGATATTCATGGCCGCCTGAATTTATTTTTGTAAGACAACTATAAATAATACCAGTTTGTTTTTTTGAGCAATATAATTTTGGGATGTATTCCTATACTAGCTACAGCTATTTTGAACTTCGAAAATTGAGGTTCTCAGTTCTTCTGAACGAAAGATTCACAGATAGCTAGTATGTAGCCTATATGTTGACACGACCTGTTAGTCATATACATACATAATTTGAAATAAATTCATGCAGTACTTTTTGAGTTTAGCCCGCACATACATACAAAATGTACATAATGTACATAATGTACAGATAAACAGACAAACATTTCAAAAACTATATTTCTGGCCTCGATATCGACAAAATTATAAAATTTTCCCACGGCTTTGTTCACGTAGCATTCGGTAACCTCACGATTCCTGCTTTATCCCAGGGGATAAAAAGTATCCTGTAATGTAAGCCAGCTAATACCCCATCTGTATACCAAAGTTTATCAAAATCTGTTCAGTTGTAGCGGCGTGATTGACGGACAAACATCCATACTAATCACTCTATCTTTTGATTGCGTTGACTTTGAAGTTACATGAATCTACTGTACTTCAAGAGATTACATCACAGAACAAATACAGAGTATGTTAATCCCGCCACGCGATCTATAGAAAAGGTCCTTTCAGTTGTGACAGACATACATACATACAGCCAACAAAGTAATCCTGTAATGGTTCAGTTTTACTTCTCAGCTACGGAACCTAACGCCAGGCCGTGGCATAGAATATTCTGGATTTTTTTTATAGTATAAGGGGGCAAACGGGCACTAGGGTCATCAAAGACAGGCCAGGGAGGTGGAGGATGGCCTGCCCCGCGAACGACGGGCGGGAGTGCGGCTGAGGCGCTACGTGCCACGTATGTCGCCTCTATAACTGGGGCCAGGGGTTAGATTGGCCTGACCCTATTGCACGGCTAATCTAGGCTGTCGGATTAGCCCCACTTCGGAGAAGTCCGATCCTTTACGGGAGACAGGCCAGTCACCAGGGTGCCCTGTTGCTGACAGATCCGGGGCACCTCAGTACAGGCGGATGGCACCCGGGTTTTAGTGGGTATTCGGTTTATCCGGGAGTCCACACATCCACTGGACCTCACCCTTGGTCCGGTCGCAGTGCATAAATGCATTTCCCCGCGAGAAAAGAAAAAAAAATGTCTTTAAAGTCAACTACGCTCATAGACATTCGCATAATAGTTATGCAGGTGCGTTGCCCTCCCTTCCCCTTTCCCTACAATGGGCCACCGGCTACGCACAATTTGCATGAAATACAACAACATAGCTGTCACTTCACGGCGGCATCATGTGATAGCGAGGTACCCTGTCGTGCCGTCCTAAATCGGATGCAATGCGTGCACTTCTTCCTTTTGAATACGGATTTGTATAACACAACGCACTTTCTAGCCGCAGCTCGGTATTGGCGTCTGGTTTCCACGTGTCACGACGGCCGTTGTTGCCGAGAAATACGAGACGCACGACATACATACATAGACCGGGGCATGCGTTAATAAAAATAATAACTAATCGAAATATTTTTTTTTTATAGCAAAGAAGGCAAATGCATCTTTTACCGTATTTTCTATGGGGAGTGTACCGAGGAATTGTTCGGACTAATACCTGCAGCTGAATTTCACTATCGAACTTCGCGTCAAAATTCAAATTTCCACCGGCACCATCTAGATGTTCCGAAGTCCACCACTGTGCGCTTTAAAAGCAACTTCATCCCGCGCACTACTTCTTTGTGGAATCAGCTGCCGCCCTCGGTATTTCCGGACCAATATGACTTAGGGATATTCAAGAAAAGAGCCTACTCTCATCTTAAAGGCCGGCAACGCAACTGCAAAACCCCTGGTGTTGCAGATGTCTGTGGGCGTCGGAAAATACCATCATCTCGGTGACCCGACTGCTCGTTTGCCCCTTGTACTATATAAAAAAAAAAGGCAAACGAGCCAGGGGTCTCCTGATGTAAAGTGATCACCAACGCCCACAGACATCCGTAACACCAGAGATCTAACAGCGTTGCCGACCTTTGAGGAAAGAATAAGCTCTTTATATAGCTTAAATATAGCCTATTTTCATTAAACTTTCATAGTTGTATGAAATTTCATTAAAATTGGTAGAGTAGTTTTCGAGATTAGCCGGACTGGCGTCGTGAAAAGAGATTTTTATCGTTTCCACCGTGCCGTTTAAACTGCGTAAGTCGAGTAAATATCGAGATGGAAAATAGATGGCCGCTTCTCAGACCTACCCGATAATCGATATGCACACAAAATTTCATGAGAATCGGTCGAGCTATTGTAAATTGGTAACTAACATTGTGACACAAGAAATCTATATTATCGTATCAATCATATTAAAATTATAAATGCGAAAGTTTGTATGTTTGTCTGTTTGTTTGCTTGTTTGTTTGTTACTCCTACACGCAAAAACTGAATTGAACTGAAAAAATGAAATTTGGCACACACGTAGAGAGTAACTTGGATTAACACATAGAATAGTTTTTATCCCGAAAAAGTGTTCCTATGGGATGCCATGGGATGATTTTCCACGGGGTCGAAATTCACTCGGGTGAAACCGCGGGGCGCAGCTAGTCTATTTATATCTATGTAATATATAAAACTCAAAGGTGACATAGCCATCTATCAACGCACAGCCCAAACCACTGGACGGATCAAGCTGAAATTTGGCGTCCAGGTAGATGTTACGACGTAGGCATCCGCTAAGAAAGGATTTTTAGAAATTCAACCCCTAAGGGGGTGAATAAGGGTGTTAAAGTTTATATGAATTTCTAAGAAATTAAACGCGGGTAAAACCGCGAGGCACAGCTCGTTTAAAAATAGAGAGATTCTACGGCTGTGCCGGCCCGATTAGGCAACAATGGAATAACTGTAATATCTACAAAACCATACCCACTGACCCCGTTGTAAACCAGAAGCCCGGCACCAGTGCTAACTAACTCGGTACTGTTATGTTTGTCTTGCCGTGAATCAATATCAAAAACACATAAAGTAATCTTCGGTAAGACTAGTTGAGCCTTCCGGTTTTGCCTGTGTAAAGTTATGCAGACGAGAGTGTTGTTGGTTTACCTGGTTATTGTATTTTTACAATAAAACAACATAAAGAGTAAGATAAATAGTAGTAATATAAATAGAGAGAGTAAATTCAGTAAGAGACAGTGCCACACTGCATGCTTTCGAGGTGGGAGGAGAAAGGGGGGCAGCGCATATGTATATTCTCTATGCAGATGTCTATGGGCGTCGGTAGTCATGAAAATGGCTACAACTGCTCGTTTGCCCCCCTATACCATAAAAAAAAAACAGATCCATATTAATTGTTAATGACATCGAAATATTTAAAACTATGTTAGTAAAAATTACATTAAATTCATTTTAATTAATACATTCATAATAATTATTATTTTGTTACATTACATTACATTACATTACACATACAATACATCCTACTAATATTATAAATGCGAAAGCTTGTGTATTTGTTACTCTTTCACACAAAAACTACTGAACTGATTTTCATGAAACTTTACAGTAATATAGCTTTCATATCAGAATAACATTATAAGTTAAAATTTATAGGGATTTTTGATGTCCGAAATCCACGCGGGCGAAGCCGCGGGCGGAAGCTAGTTTAACATAAGTCACAAGCTGTATTTATTCATCATCATCATCATTAACAGTCCTTAACGAGCCTGACGTTTCAGAGCCACCCGTGACCATGGCTGCAAAGCTTCTGAAATGTAGAGTTTGTAAAATCTATACATATAATAAAACAGTAAGATTTTAGTGTCTGTACATTGAATATATTTACGAAAAACTAATTGGGGGCGATTATAAAATAGTAACAGAACACTATTCTATGATTTTTAATTTTTTTGTTTGTCTGTTTGTCCGTTTGGTCGGGCTAATCTCCGAAACTACTGGACGGATTTTCATGAAACTTTACATTAATATAGCTTTCATATCAGAATAACATAATAAGTTAAAATTCTGAATCATTTCTGAAGTCCGAAATCCACGCGGGCGAAGCCGCGGGCGGAAGCTAGTAATTAAATAAACCACGATAAAATCTGTTAAAGTTGTTTTATTGTAATGAGTAATTATGTCGTAAACTTAAGACATTATTAAATTACTTTTTTTAAACCTTTCTGAGGCTTGAAATCAAAAGATAATAGACATGGACAGTGGACACCACCGTGTAATTAAATTATATAGTATATAATATATATCGTATTATTAAGTACCTATTGTAAGTATAGAATCATTACATATTATATTAAGATGTATATATTTATATAAGTATGTATTTAGTGTATATATTTATGTACATTGTTTTAATTTGTGTAAAATTAAGAACTTATTGTGCACGCTAAAATTGTGTTTCAGAATGCATATTTTCCTGTAGTAGGACTACTGGAAGAAATTCCACTATGGAATAAGTAGTGCCTTTGTACAATTTTAATAATATTATGTTTATAATATATGTTACCTGTGTACAATAACTATTAAATAAAAATAAATAAATAAATTATATAATAATAATGGCTACGGCGCCCCATCTCTATCTAGGGACGAGCAGCAGGAGCAGCAGGACATATTATAGAAAATAAATAAATATATATTATAAAAAAAAGGATATATTATAGTGCACAAGTGTACGCATACAGAAGTGCACTCTATATTCCCTCATCCTCATATTCCGATGGGACGGCAGTCCGACACGACCGAGAAATAAGGCGCAGGACCGACGTGGACAACTCAACGTATTCTACAAGGCACGGGAATCGACGCCCGACTGTGGTTGAACACGCTTACCACTAGAACACGAGTCAAAATAATTACATACTTGCAGACCGACCCAATTAGGAAAACAATGAAATTGCGAAGCCATTGATGAGATAATCAATTAAAATTATTAAACGTCTAGAAAAACAATATTGAATAAAGATCATAATCGCCTACTAGGAACTTGAAACATCATTGATGCTTAATTATTATTTGCTTTGCCTTGTGATTCATCCAACGCGTCAGTTACGTTCTTACTAGGACGAATAGCGCGCGCATTTTTCGTTTTTTTTTCTTCTTCTGTATTTCGTAACGCGCGTGAAGTGTTTGTGCCAAGTGCAAAGTGAATTTTATACTTTTCTTTAACAAATTAATTGTAATAAGCAAATTAATAAATATATTTAGTTTTGTTTTGCTTTGGATTAAGGAATTTAGTTTGGTTTTATAAGGTAAGTTGATTGTTTTAAGTGAAGGTTGTTTTGCTTGTTTTGGATTTACGTTTCGAATACGAATGAGATATTTGGTTACATTTGGTCATTATTGTTAGGTTTTATGTAATGTGTATTTAACGTTATACAAATTTTGGTTTACAATATCTTAGTAGCGATATTACACCCGTCAATTTTAGAATAACTTGTAAAACATTTGTAGGTTAGGATAATTTGTGAAATATTGTTGTTTTTTTTTAAATAAAGCATAAAACGATTAATCCGTAACGCTCCAAATTTGAATTTAAATACGCGGGAACTTTTTCACTGTGACATCATTCGAATAGTGATTTTAACAGAAACATAACTGTTTCATTGTTTTGTTCGTCTTGTTCTAATGTTTCCCACATGAGTCAGCAGAGAGTACCTGTCAAGTGTATTGCCATCTCAATCGTTTAAAAAACAACTCTTATGACTTGAAGATAAAGTGGTATTTTCATTGAGTAAGTTGTACTTATAACTTATATGTCAAAATTACGGTAACTAAAAGTTAGGGAACCTTAGTGGGTAGGTAATTAGTAAATTTTTAATGAAACGTAAAGCGTATTTACAGTTACATAAATAAATATATTATATAACTTAGAATAGATAAACATAGATTAAAGAAAATATCGCAAAGTTTTTTTAACATAATATTTTGAATGCATTTACTTACATTAATAAATTATTGATTTATTCATTAGAATAACTGTACATATTATAATGCCAAATACCTATATTTTTAAGTTTTCAATATTTTTAAATATTTTATGATTATGATATTATAATGAAATACGCATTCATGCGAATATTGAAAAGAGTTTATTATTACTCGTTAAATTCCTAGGTAATTTAAAAAAATGTGTAAACAGATGACATTTATCTGCCAAGATTGAAAAAATATGCCTTTTAAAAACACACACGCTTTTAAAAACAACAACAAAGGACAATACACACACAACACAAACACAACAACACAACACGCAAACAATACGTATTTGCAAAAAAAATGGAACGCGTTCTGTTTTTAAAAAACAAAAAATATTTTTTTTTCGATACAGGAGGGCGAACGAGCAGCCGGAGCCATTTTCATGACTACCGACGCCCATAAACATCCGCATAGAGACTATACAGATGCGCTGCCCTCCTTTCTCCTCCCACCTCAATGGGCCACCGGCTACTTACACACCGTACGAAACGCGACAGCACACAGCTCTCACTTTACGCTAGTCTCGTGTAAGCGAGAGCTACCTCCCCGGTCGCGCCGGCCCAATTTGACTGCATGCAAGCATGAAGTGTGGCACTACCTCTTTTCGACAAAAAAATATCTTTAATTTGAAGCTGAATAAATGATTACGGTAAAATCTGAACGAAAGATGAAAAAGAAAACCCCTTTTAAAAACATTGACTACAATACCTACCAATACGCGGAAATTGGAATTTTCGTGTTCTATTTTTAAAAACCAATAAATTATTTTTAATTTGGCACGCTTGTGACGTTGCCATATTTACGGGAGAATCCGAACAAGTTCGCAAAATTTACGTAAAGTGACATTTAGCGTAGGTATTTGTGACGATGGCGAATCGTCATGGTTTTGTGAGTCACGCTTATGTGTCGGCCTTGACCTTACGTTGAATTAGGTGCGATAAAGAGTAGCTGTATTTCTTAGAACTATACGTTCTTCTCATAGAACTTATCATTATATTTTTAGTAAGAGGAAGTGCCACGCTGCATGTAGTCGAATTGGGGGTACCTCTCGCTTACACGATGCCGGCGTAAAGTGACAGCTGCGATATCGCGCTTTGTGCAGTGAGTAAGTACCCGGTGGATGGAAGAAGGGCAACGCTTCTGAAAGTGCGAGAGGAAACTTCTTTAGCGGCCTTAGGCAGGTGAAATATGAGTTCATGTCAGCAAACTTGCTATTCGCTGCTGTGGATTATGGTTGTTTGGGTCCAGAGTTTTACCCGCGTAAACATAGGTTCACGAACGGTAGGTATATACCTACCAAGGGAATCCATTTTTAGATATTAAAGTATTTTTTATTTCATATTGTAATCTATAATATATGTGCTAAGCTTCTTCCAACCCTGAATAGATTTTGCGTGGAAGAATAACAAACATAGCTACACGTGAAATTTCATAGTACCTAGTAGGAGCCTAGTACCTACGGCTGTGGTAGAAAAGCCTACTAAAAAAGTGTGTGCTTTAGACCACACAACTGAAGTAAAACTTAATTATTAATTTAATACACAAGTTCATTACCTTAGTTACAATGACATAACATGTCATACGATATTTTTTTTTTATGATATAGGGGGGCAAACGAGCAGCCGGAGCCATTTTCATGACTACCGACGCCCACAAACATCCGCATAGAGGCTATACAGATGCGCTGCCCTCCTTTCTCCTCCCAGCTCTATGGGCCACCGGCTACTTACACACCGCACGAAACGCGACAGCACAGCTTTATAGCACACATTTATTTTTAAATACAAAAACGTTTCACTTAAATCGAATTTGAATGACAACTTCCATTTGCCTCGCTCGATCACACTTTTTTATAACGCTTTCGCCAACTTACTCCATAAGTCAAGCGCGCGTATAGATGTTTTACTTCATTAATATTATATTTGTTATTCTTTCACGCGAAAACGGCTAAACAAATTTGGATGTAATGCAGACAGATAGTTAATCTGTCCCAAACCATTAATTTATTCGAGATATTTCAGTAATAGATTTGAAACGGGTGAAACCTCGGGTCACAACTAGTCTAATATAACTTTAAGATATTGCTGCACAGTGCACAGGCATGAAGCAAGTGACTTTTATGTCATCGCGTTTGACTTGCGTGCTTCTGGACTGCCACGCCAACTAGTGGCTGAAATGTGAACCTTGTGCCAGCAAATTCACAAACTATAGCTAATGGTACTTCGTAATACGTATGATATGACAGATGTCAACATGTCATTGTCATTGTGTTTTGCTACGACTTAACTCCTAAAGTTATCACTAGGGAGCGTTACATTCGGCGAAAGTGCTACGTCTATGTTCGTGGACGGTCCCTATAGAAGATCTATTGTGACTCGCTTTTCTATAATAATGAGGTAATCATTAGATCATCTCTCGATGGTACTTGACAACCGACGCCCACTAGATATTCTGTGTTGTAATAACATCATTATTACAGAGATACACATAGATTTAGAATTGTTTTCACCACGTGAAAGATGTACAAAGCGTAAAGCGAAATGAGACAGTAGATGAAGTACAAATGAGATAATTATTTTACGCGAGTAAGAGGCCATAGCGGCCCGATTACATAATAATGACAAAGTCATTTAGCTGTTTTTGTAGTAATTCTGACATTTGTCAAATATTTTTTTGTCTCGCCTCTGTTCTGACATTGTGTATCTTGTACATTCTAAATCTATGGAGATACATATCACCTGAAACCATATGTATTGTTGTTCTTAATGAGTGGGGAGGCTGTCACTATGCCTATATTTTTTATAGGATAAGCGGCAAACGAGGAATAGGAGCCATCTTCATGCCACCTGTTACATACACCGCACGAAATGCAAGTCGCATCACTCTGTCAGAGGTCCGGTGGTGCCGGTCTGTTTGGCTGCAAATTTTTGAGTAGGAGTTGGACGGACAACCATTTACAGAAGTCTCTTGTTTCTTGCTACTCTCATCCGGATTGGCCCCGGTGTTCTCATCTCCCTATACGAGGGCTGCCTTTTAAGTTTTGTCGTTTGAAATAAGTATAGACAATATTATAGATGATTACCATTTATT
>LUGF01030004.1:104018-120245 GCA_001625245.1 Calycopis cecrops
CGTTTCGTAATAATTGAACGCTAACGTAACGTAATACGAAACGCGCGACATCATGTAACAGAAATATCAAGAAGATAAAATCTGTGAAGATATCATCAGAAAGTATTTATTTATTTAGTAAGTTTCATGCAGCATGGCACTACCTACTACTTAACCGGACTATTGCTAAGTCCGACTAGCTGGGACTAAACTTCGGAGTCTGCGATCACTTACCATCAGTTTAATCGATCGCTCGTTTTTTGTAATAACGTAGATTGTAGATAATAGATGCTAGAGGAGATGCGGTGTGTCGTTGCCGTCCTCCCTGTCCTCTGCGGCCGTTTAGTGGTTGGTCCGCCGCCCAGCGGATGGGACCAGCCAATGCCGGAAGTCCTCCACCCGTCCCTCTGAATCAGCAGATGGCGGCGTGGATTCGGACGACCGGCGTGGTGTGCTCCGTTGGAGCATTGGGACCAGGGGTTAGGATGGGAACCTGACCCCATTGCACGGCTCCAACTTGGAGTTAGGGACTGTTCAAAGGCAGCCGGACAGTCCCTAAGGAGGAAGAGTCTGGCCTTTTCACCGAGGCCAGCCTGTCGCTGGAGGCGCCCTGTTGCTTTCAGATCCGGGGCCCTCCAATCAAAGCGGCTGAAGCACCCGCGGGGGTTTAGTCGCTAGGGGCAACCTAGTTGCCGAGCCCGACACTGTACCCGGTTGAACCACCCGGACTCCTGGGTAGTGTGCGTAAAGGCATTCCCCTGCGAAAACATAAAAAAAAGAAAAAAAAAAAGGTATACACTATACATTAAATATAACAAAAATGGTATTTGACTACGTGACTCGATGAAAAAAAAGCAGTTTCATATCTTTACAAGACGGATGTCACACTTAGGGTTGCCAGTCACAGAAATAGATAATTAATTGAGTTTACTCCTTCACAGGAGACATAAGACCCGCTGTAGGTATAAAAGAATATAATATCAGGGTTGTCCCCTTGATAACATATTTTATTTCAATGTCAATCCTTTTTTATACATTTCATTCCTGTCGATTCTGGGTTTTTGATCCATACATTTTTGGACGTGTCCTTTACTGGTAATTTTTTTTTATAGGTTACCAGGTAAACGAGCAGTTGGGAGATGACTACAGCCCGCTCATAGACATCGGTCTGAAAAACCCGTGGCTTCGCCGTTACCGGCATTTCAAATAAGACTGGGATCTCCGTGAGAATAACTGGCTAACGGAGTGGAATTAACTCGGGGCCTTCAGCCGAGTCGTTGTTTGTCTCCCTGTAATATTAAAAAAAATACTTTACGCTGACAACCCTAACGCCCATGTAAATCAGCGCCCGTCACTTCCTTCCACTATTGTCTCTTTAATAAGTTTAAAGGTTTGTTGGGCCACACTGACGCGTTACTTAATAAGATTGCTGTCAACTTATCTTTAACTTCACATTAACAGGTGTCAAGTGACGTCATAGGATCATGTTACTATTGCCATAGGAAAAAATAAAAAAAACGTTCTCTGGGAAGTCTGGAATGTTGTCTGAGTAATTTTAGGCGATAATGAACTTTAGGCCAATCGTGTCCCTCTATCGCTTGTCGCCCACTCCCGCTTGCATACTCTGCTCGACGGCGGAACGTGACAATAAGTCATGATTTTTCATCCGCGCAGCCGATATTCATCCATTTATTTTTGATATAGGACTTTTTGTTACGCATTTCCATCTTATTTCACGAAATGACTCCACAAATGCCGCTGTTAGATGTTACACATAAAACAACCACTGAAATAATAACTTTATGCTGCCAACCCTAACGCCTATTTAAATCAACGCCCTGTCACTTCCTTCCACGATTGTCCCCACTCTATTAAGTTAAAAGGTTTGTTGTGACATGCTGACGTGACGTCAAAACGTTTCTTCATTAGATTACTACTGTACTAAACTCATCTTTGACTCATAGCCGTGACAGCTGACGTCATAGGATCATGGTTTTATTGTAATAGGAAAAAACTCTATTCAACGACGGAACGCGATAATGAGTTATGCTTTTTCATGGGTGCAGCCGGCGTTCATCGATTTATTTTCGACGCACGTTGCGGTTTTCTACGCGGATTCCTGCACACATTTCTGTCCCTTTCCACGAAATCATATCACAAATATCCCAATCCCAAAAAACCAAGAGGAAAAATGTCAAAAAACAAACAACAACTCTATCTAAATCGACGCTTTAATAAGTTAAAAGGTTTGTTGTGAGACACATGTCGAGTTACTTAATTAGATTACTGGAACTTATTTTTAACTTCACGGTCGTGACAGCTGACGTCAGAGGAGCATGTCTTTGCTGCCATGGGAAAAAAAACTAACGATACTTTTAGTAAAAGTACTCAAATTGGTTCTCGTACCTCTCATTTTTGTAAGTACTTATGCAGCATAAAGCACGGAGCTATAATTATTATTATTAATACAATTCTTTATGCATTAGCTTAGAATAGAATAGAATAGAACATAACGGAACGGAACAGTATAGAATAGATTAGAAAATTGTTTATTCAGTGCTCCATAATAGATAAACAATAAAATATAAATAACAAACAAATATAAAAAACATATAAACGTAAAATTATTAAAAGAAAATAAGAAAGTAAATAATAATAATAAATAATTAAGGGCAAACAAGTATAAGACGGGCAACTATAACCACTTATCGACATCTGCAAAACTAGAGGTCCCGTGGACTTTTAACAAGTATTCTCTTTTTGGTGACTTGGATTGAATTCTAAATTTTGTTGTTCCAGGTAGCACAACAGATCTCACACCTACGCTGATTGGCATCTACGACTCCCTTCTGGAGCCAACGAAGAGTTTCAAACCAGAAGAAGCCTCGTTAGAAACCGCCAAAGATGCCAGAAACAACCCACCAGTAACCAAGATGGATGAGAGCGTAGTATTCGCGAGCCCACCGAAAGACGCCTCCAAAATTACAGGAATGAAACTGCCGACCGTCAACAAAAGCTCCCTATATACCTTACGGACTAATGATAAAAATGGTGCTATAATTTGTGATACCAGTGAAGGACAGAAAAGTGTTAAAGACACGTTTGATACCCTATCGCCTAACGTGAAAAGAATTATATCTTCAGCTGGAACCACAACTTTAAAGTTCCAAAAGAAGACAATGACTGTTGGAAGATCTTCGACAAGACGGTGCAACATACCTCTAGTTGGAGCCACGTCTAAGATATCCCAATCTGGATTGGAGATCTTGCCATCTGTGGATATATACGACAAACCCAGCAGCTTTAAAGCGACGGAATCGCCGAAAAAGCCGGAATTCAAGATTGACACAGAGCAAACAACTTATGATGTCCCAACGAATAATATGCCAGCAATTTATGACGTGCCCACCGCTTGCAAAACAGCCTTTGAATCCTTATCATTGCCTTTCATAGACCAGTCCATTGAGCTATCAATAACCAATGACAGAGAGTTCGATACGAAACTGCAATCGAAAGACAATTCCCCTCAAAAATCAGAATCCAAAGCACCCACTCCGGAGGTGTCTCCAGCAAAGTTTTCCAAGGCAACCAGATCAAACAGCTTGCATAGAAAGGAATTCGGCACGAGAAATTCCAAGCTGTTGAAGAACACACCATACCCAGAGGCTGTGGGTTCGACGGGTAATTTAAAGCTGAACCAGGAAAAGGAGGTTATAAACCCAGCGATAGAAGTGACGAGACCGTTGTCAATGAGTTCCATTGCTTCTTCCAGTTCCACCTCCAGTAGCGGGGTCCAGAATAAAGGAGGAGTGAACTCTGCTTACCTCGCGTCCATCGAGAGTCTGGACGATCACAGTGATGCAGACATGTCTGCGAACGGCAGTAACAATTTCGTGAATGCGGGTATGTTGAAGTCCAGCGCGTCTGAAGAACGTAAAGATGTATCAAGTAAGTTGGCATTTCTATTTATTCTTTTTCATCAAGTTTTCAGTATTTTAAGTAGCTATACAGCTAATTTTGAAGTATATTATTTTGTATTTAAAGTAACTCTCCATAGAATCAACAGAGCCTAAGTTTGTTATTTCACCTGCATTCCAAGGGAATTATGCGACTGCCTTCCGAAATTTACTAACTAATTACTGGTCACTTGTCAAATTTCTATCCGCACTATGGATTTGGAAACCGTAAAACTACTGGCAGCGATTGTCCCTAATTTAGTAAGGGAAGTGAAGGAGCTGGAGAGGTATGACTCGCTCGCAAGATGCCTCCGCAAATTATCAATTATTACATTTACATTTCGTTCTTTGAGTTTTCTTCCTTTGGAGAGGAGAAAGACAACGCTTTTGCACAATTAAATGTATGTGTTTGAGCGTGGGTAGTCATCAAATGGCTGACTGCTCATTTGCCCCTTACACCATAACCGTTGGCCCATTGGGGGAGGAGCATCCGTACAGACGGGCGTCGATTGTCTACAAATGAATCCTACTGCTAGTATGCCCCTTTATAGGTCGGAACTCTATCGATCGGATCGGAGACCGATTTGCAAGACCTGGGTTCCCTGGTCCTCAAGCTCGCTAAGCGTCATGACTCATGCTGTCGCATTTCGTTCGTTTGTTGTCCCATTAGCATGAAGGAGTTCACTTCTGCATGACAACTATGCGTCAGTAGTCACCAAATGGCTCAGAATATTCGTTTGCCACTTCCATCTAATCCAGGTTCGGCAATACATGACGTGACTTGCAGGTATCTCTTAATCATATATTTCTCTGGGACGCCATGGAAATGCAACCTGTCGCCGACTGCCAGAAAAATGTATTCAGCTCAATAGAGAGTTACTCACCTGGCGTCCGTTGCGCAACCACACGTACAATATCCGGCAGCTGGCGTTCCAGTGAAATATAGCCCTTAGAGGGCCATTAACACGGCGTGTCTCTTGCAGGGCAGACCCCGGACGAGACGACGGGCCTGTCGCAGCTGGAGAGAGTGTGCGCGGAGATCGTGCAGACGGAGAACGTGTATGTGGAAGATCTGAGGCAGGTCGTCGAGGTGAGTGGAGCTTCATTCTCATTTAAAGGCGTGTCACATCCTAAGAACTCAAGAGTTTCCAAGTTTCCCGAGTTTCCTGGGGTTCTTTCGAACCTTGTAAGGGTCTATAACCTTAGATACATTTGTTAAAATGCCCTGGATTTGTCAGGGAACGGATTTCACCAAAGGGAGGCCGTTACGATGACCAAGGACCCAGTCCAATACAACGTAAAAATTAACCTTACATCAAAATAAATCTTAAGCTGATCGATGCCGCGTGAAATTCGACAGGTGATCGGAGTTTCTTCCAGTAGAACGAACATGATATGAAGTGAAGGATGCGCAAGAGACGCTAGCTTCCACACGATTGTACATAGGCTTGCCAACCGTCCCGCGTATTGCGGGACGTCCCGCTTCTGAGGCCCTTATCAATATGTCCCGCTCAGGGTGTGGGCGGGACGCTGAATGTCCCGCATCATCTGTGCACAACCGATAGCCGCGGACTGGCACAATAGGCTAAGCAAATGTCCAGAAAAACACTCATTTAAAAAGTAATTTACGATTTTCTTAATAAAGCGTTATTATTTTACTTATTATTCAGATTTGCTTTTTTTCTATTATTACAAAACTATTTGGATTCCGCTTTTTAATCCTTGTGCCGCATTCAAAATCATTATTTCAAGCAAATTCATACTTTAAAGTTGGCAAACCTAATCGTATTGTTCTACTACTTTTCTCATACTGCACGCCTTTTAATCGTTTTATTGAGGAGTAAAGTTTAAAACAACTTAAAATAAAACTGGACTTTTTGTAAAAATAAAAACTGTTTCATAAATAAGTCACTTTCATCTTAAAAAATGAGAGCATAAGGAAAAAAATACGAACCTGAATCGGTTGAAATTTAGCAGAACAGATTTAGATAACAATCGGAGGCATTAGCCTCTACAGCAGGGGTGTCAAACTCGATATTGCAGAGGGTCGTATACTGGGGTTTGAATACGTAGGCGGGCCAGGTTCAACTAAAAGAAATAAGCTCATTAATAGGATTTTTCTTCCTAGTGATCTCGAGACGTATTGATGAGACCTGAACGCCGTATGCGGCGCGGGCTTTGACATCCCTGTACAGCAGTCTTTCCCAAAGTGGGCGATAACGCCCCCTTGTGGGCACTACATGCTCAGAGGGGGGCGGTAAGGGGCCAGAAACGACATAATTGTCTTCGAATATCAAGGTGTAATAACTAATAAGGGGCTTTTTGGGAACCTGTGCTGTACAGATTGGCCTCTTACCCATCCAAGAGCCACCGGATACTTACACTGCAACGCGACCGCACAGCTGTCACGTTGTACGCCAGTGTTGTGTAAGCGCGCGGTGCCCCGATCGTGCCGGCGAGATTCGACTTAGATAATGGTCGCCGCACACTTATCAACTCGGAAAGCGATCGTAAACGCCTGGCCTATAAAAGTGAAGACGATACGATTACGTTAGGCTTCCCATTGTATGAAACTGCATACTGCAACGCACACTGCGTTGCAGTATGCAGTTTCATACAAAGAATACCTACTGCCTGGCTCGAGGTAATGCGGTTACGATCCCTTTCCGAGTTGATAAGTGTGCGGCGACCAAATTCAGCAATGCACTACCACTTACTGAACAGTTAAAAATAAATTATTTTTCTGTAAGCTCTACACGCGACTGAGCAAAAATAAAAAAATTTTGCGTCTTCTTGAAAGAGGTAGTGCCACACTGCATGCAAGTATGAAACTGAATGGGGCCGGCACGACCGGGGAGGTACTCCTTCCTTACACGAGACTGGCGTAAAGTGACAGCTGTGCTGTCGCGTTTCGTGCGGTGTGTAAGTAGCCGGTGGCCCATGGAGGTGGGAGGAGTTCCGAGGAGAAAGGAGGGCAGTGCATATGTATAGACTCTATGCGGATGTCTATGAGCGTCGGTAGTCATGAAAACGGTTACTACCTTACCTTATTATTGGCTTATTCGCCCGCCTTAGACCATTAAAAAATTTAATATACTGGACCGATTAAGGTTAATAATGAAGATCAATCTAGTCGCACCGTTATTTTAATTAAATTAATCATCAGTCTATTTAGTTTTAAATATAACACATTAAAAGAATGTCCCAATCTTCCGGTAGTCAAACCTCTAATGGATGTCTAACCGCGTTTCCTCGCCTTTGAAACACCAAACCGTTTGGCTTCACTGTTTGTGGGTTAAACGTTTATAGCTTCTGAAGTTGCTGATGGCTTGACGGTTTACCCGAGTGCCTCAGAAAGAGGGTGATGTTTTTCGACATAGGAACACATAACAAAGGTCCGCTAGTGTAAAATTATGAAACTGTACACATATTCTTAGAAGTATAAAAAAAAGGAAAAAAAGAACAAAAAAAATGATATCTTTTATTAAAAGAAAAACAATATTTACCTAATTTTTTTGCATGCATGCAATATGGATGTAACCGAATTGGGCCAGCACGACCGGGGAGGTACCTTTCGTTTGCCGTGATCGACGTAAAGTGACAGCTGTGCTGTCGCGTTTCGTGCGGTGTGTAAGATTTAAGCGGTCACTTTATTTATTCATCAATTTAAGTTATTAATATACAAACGTAAATAAAATACTTAATATTCATTCACGCTTAAACATATTTTAAACTTGATACTTGTAAAAAAACTTCCTTGTCTGTAAGTACAACTGCCGAAACAAGTTGTAGTCAAGTTACGTTTGACGTACGACCTCGGTTTAATGTAACTACGCGATTTGATATACAGTATCCCCCTTATTAATAAACAGAATAACTATATCCAAGTAATGCATGCTACATGTATTTTGAAAATATTTTTAATACGCACTAATATTATTGTACCTCATTATAGCTTGTAATGTTAAATGTTCTTCTCTGTCCCCCTTATTAATAAACATGGAATAACTATATCCAAGTAATAACCTAGTAATAAACTGACATCTGTCAAATTCCATACTTTTTATGTGTTATTTATTATGGAATTTGACAGATGTCAGTTTATAACTAGGTTATTCCTTGGATAGAGTTATTCTATGTTTATTAATAAGGGGGTGTATGTCTTGGTTTTTACTGTTAGTACAGTATAGAATTGTAAAATTGAATTAAATAAACAAATAAATAATCTAGTAATAAACTGACGTCTGTCAAATTCCATATTAAAAAACTCATAAAAAGTATTGAATTTGACTGTTTATAACTAGGTTATTACTAGGATTAAGTTATTCTATGTTTATTAACAAGGGGGTGTATGTCTTGGTTTTTACTGTTAGTACAGTATAGAATTGTAAAATTGAATTAAATAAACAAATAAATAATCTAGTAATAAACTGACGTCTGTCAAATTCCATATTAAAAAACTCATAAAAAGTATTGAATTTGTCTGTTTATTACTAGGTTATTACTAGAATTAAGTTATTCTATGTTTATTAACAAGGGGGTATAAGACGTGTCTTAAAAGAGGTACTGCCTAGGAGTAAAGAGACCTTCCTTGCCTACTCACGTGGTAACAAGGGGGTAACACAAGGGGGGAGAATATAGGTTCATTTTCGTGACTACCGAGTACCGACACGAATGGCTTTTCGTGCTGTGTGTGTTATTCGGTGGCCCATTCAGGTGTGAGGAGAAAGGTGCACCTTTCTCTTCACGCAATCTCTATAACCTCTTTGCGGATGTCTATGGGCGTGGGCACTCACAGGAAGAGGTAGTGCCACGCTGCATGCATGCATGTAGCCGGATTGGGCCGGCACGACCGGGGAACTCTCGCTTACACGACACCGGCGTAAAGTGACAGCTGTGTCGCGTTTCGCGCGGTGTGCAAAGTCGGTGGCCCATTGAGGTGGGAGGAGAAAGGAGGGCAACGTATCTGTATAGCCTCTACGCGGATGTCTATAGGCGTCGGCAATCATGGCTCCGACTGCTCGTTTGCGCCCTTGCATTAAAAAAAAAATACAAACCAAAGTAATGTACCGTGATTGAAGTACGGACTTGAGGTCGCGCCCCAGTGACCTCTGCATTAATTACCACAGTACTCCGATACGGGCGTTCGGCACGCGATCTTACGGATTGCATAATAAATTATGGGGTGATACCACCCTCCTATTGAACACACCGTGCGGGGGTCCATGGTGGTGGTAAGGGCATCTGTATAACCTACGCGGATGTCTATAGTCGGTAGTCATGATATTGGCTCTGACTCGTTTGCCCCCTTGTACTTGCCCTTGTAGTAGGACCTTGTTGGACGGCATCAAAACTGTTTTAGGAGGGCCCGGTCTACTATTACGACCTCGCAACTGAGGTCAACTTCCGCCTGCTTCGCAACTTGGCGCGATCATGGCACACTGCCAGGAGTCTAGTGCTAGTCACGGAGCTACAGGAAGATAAAGGAAAAAAAAATAAAAAAAATAGTAGAAGTGTGACCACTGTGCGGCCTCACCAAAGTCAGTAAAATGTGGCGTCTGCCCCAGAAAGGGGTGAGTGACAAAAAAGGGACAGGTTGATAAAAAATAATTTGTTGGGTGCGAAGCGTGCGCATCTGAAGAACGCAACCCAAAGAGAGAGTAGGGTGCGCACACCCGCGGTTCGGCCCATATGACTGCAAAGTTGAAAGGGCCATGGGTTGATGGAGGGTGCTGCCACCTTGTACTATAAAAAAAATGTTATTTGACAACCCCGTGGTGTAGTGGTAAGCACGTGCGCAGTGTGGGGCGGGTTCGAATCCCGGGTTGGACCAAAAATAGATTGTATAATAAACTATAGGGTGGCTGATGTCTGCCTGTCTGCCGAATGCACTTTTTTTCTGTCTTTTTATGGTATAGGGGGGCAAACGAGCAGTCGGAGTCATTTTCATGACTATCGACGCCCATAGACATCCGCGTAGAGGCAATATAGGCGCTGCGCTCCTGCGCTTGTGTTTGCGCTCACACTTGTGACTGTAATATGTTGTGCGCCTATGCCCGATGGCTTATCCCTATGGAGGAGACCAGCGTGGCCGAAATTCGACAACTTTATATTTAGATGCGTCGTTTGTCTCCAACATTATTCTTATATTGGAGCAAACGTGTTCATGAAAGTGTACTTTCTACTTCGTTGATCATTTGAACGCTTTTTAAAATTAATTGGATTAACGGATAATTAAAATGTAATTCGGTAAATGTAAGAAATTAGCGAATTTGTGAAAGTTTATTTTGTCATGGGGTCAGAATTCTATGCTTTCTCGTAGTAGGTTTAAATTATGTAGGTATTAGCTGCGCCCCGCGGTTTCACCCGCGTAAATTTCGATCCCGTGGTAAATAGGAAATCACCCCATGGCATCCCATAGGAACATTGTTTCGGGATAAAATCTATCCTATGTGTTAATCGAAGTTACCCTTTATGTGTGCGCCAAATTTCATGAAAATAGGTTTAGTGGTTTTTGCGTGAAGAAGTAACAAACAAACATACAAACTTTTGCACTTATACCTAATATGAGTAGTTCTAGATCAAGTAAGACCTTTGTAAAAAGTAGAAGTTACGTTCCGTTGCATCCGAATTAGGTAGGCACGAACCTCCTGTTTGTACGGGCATAGTGACCGATAAGCTGAGGCGTTTTTTGTTATCTGTTATTTCCGGTGGCCCGTCAAACAAGCGCACGTGTGTCAGATGTTATATCCTCATGAGGGATGTTTTTGCGGTGATAGTCGCTTACTATTGACGTTTTCGATTGCCTAAATACAACTTATTAAGTACCTAAGAGGTTTGTGCCACACTGCATTCATAGTAACACACTGCATGCATAGTAACACACTGCATGTATGCGAGGTACCTCTCGCTTACACGAGACCGGCGTGAAGTGACAGCTGTGCTGTCGCGTTTCGTGCGGTGTGTAAGTAGCCGGCCGGGAGGTGGGACGAGAAAGGAGGCCAGCGCATCTGTACTGCCTCATAGTCATAGTCATGAAAATGGCTCCCACTGCTCGTTTGACCCCCTATACCGTAAAAAAAACTTGACCATCAATATCAACTATCCTAAGTAGGCGCAGTGCCTTCACGGCAGCGTAGGCCTATATAATCTGCAAGGAAGCAATGACAGGCGCATTGAAGCATCCTGCCGCTCACATGTGGCGCGCCGCGTCTATATTCGGCTGCGTCAAGACGCTCACATTCCAACATCTGCTGATAAGCTCGTTTTATTATAAACCTTTTCGAGACTTGTATTACTTGAACGAGACACACGTTGGTAGTTATATCGCGAACATTACCAAGCTTCAACCTTGCTCCTTTCTAATGGGCCACCGGCGACTCACACAACGTGACGAAAATCTATCACTTTTTTCAGTTTCTCTCAGTTTCTTTCGTTAATAAACGATACCGACGTACGAGTGACAGCTGTGCTGTCGCGTTTCGTGCGGTGAAACTGGCCCATGTGACCTAGAAGCACGTTTCATAAGAAAGCATTATTACATACTATAAATTAAAATCACACAACTGAAGTAAAACCTATCCATTACTGTAGTTACAATGACATAACATGTCATATGGTATTTATTTTTGAAATACAAAAAAGTTTCACTTAAATCGAGTTCGCCCGATGTGTGATTTTCGTAACGCTCTCGCTAGCTTACTCCCCAAGACATGCGCGCGTAAGTTTTTCTTCAAAAGGCTAGTGACCGTGAACTTTTTTTTTTTTACGATATAGGAGGGCAAACGAGCAGCCGGAGCCATTTTCATGACTACCGACGCCCACGAACATCCGCATAGAGGCTATACAGATGCGCTGCCCTCCTTTCTCCTTCCACCTCCATGGGCCACCGGCTACTTTCACACCGCACGAAACGCGACAGCACAGCTGTCACTTTACGCCAGTCTCGTGTAAGCGAGAGGTAACTCCCCGGTCGTGCCGGCCTAATTCGACTGCCTGCAAGCATGCAGTGTGGCACTACCTCTTACAAATGTACTATGGGGGGTGGCGCTCTATGGGACCCATAGACCTATGGGGTATTTGAGCATCAGTCTACGTCCAGTTGATGATGAGTTATTAACAAGCCGTCGATAGTTTCGTCCGCAATTAGCGCGCTAATAAAATATATCTCCAAAACACTTTCACCAACAAACACTTCACTTTCTAAATACTAACGTTTAGCTGAACTATCTGATTAGTTAATGATGCCGTGACACGGTGCCGCGAGTTTTCGCTGGCGCACTGGTGGAGAGAAGAGAAGAGAGAATTTTTAAACAATCTGATATTGTATGATGAAGTATGGAATGCACGACAATTATGCAGAGGTCGCAGTGTGGCGCTCGTTTGCCTCCTTGTAACAATCTTCTCAGTTGTATTGGCCCAATTCGGTTGCATACATAAAAAGCAAGTTGATATAGGTAATTAATTCCCTTTTAAATGTATAGTAAGAAATCTCGGTTGGTTTTAAAAAAGATCCTAGTTATTATTAGTCACTGATCTCAATATACAACGTTGATAAAAGCTAGAGGCACTAAATGAAACAACATCTTCCATCTTCTATATATAAAACTCAAAGGTTGTTAGTCATCTATCAACGCACAGCGCAAACCACTGGACGGATCGGGCTGAAATTTGGCATGCAATGATGCAAAGCGGATGCCTACGTCATGACATCTACCTAGATGTTATGACGTAAGCATTCGCTAAGAGAGGATTTTTATAAATTCAACCCCTAATAGGGTGAAATAGGGTGTTGAAGTTTATATGGATTTCCTAGAAATTAAACGCGGGTGAAACCGCGGCGTGAAGTGGCAGCTGTGCTGTTACTTGTTACTTGTTGCCCGACACCGGCGTGAAGTGGCAGCTGTGCTGTTACTTGTTAGTTGTTGCCCGGGCCTTGTCCGCAACTCGACGCTGTTGCGCCTATTTTGCGTGTGGGTGGGCCTTGTTTTTCTTCACACGTCATTCTCAGTTCAGCTCCTTCAGGAAGGCCAGCAGCTTCTTGCCATTGGCGCCATCTGGAGCGTTTCTGGAGCAGCTGTTTCCTCCGCCTCTAGGCAGGCCCTGCATAGAGGGCTGTCCGCAGCTGTGCTGTTTTGCGGTTGTTGTTTCTTGCGATGTGTATTTCCGGTGGCCCATACCACAGGAAGGAGAACAACACATCTGTATAACCTCTGTGTCCACGGGCGTCGGTAGTCATCAAAAGGTAGCGACTGCTCGTTTGTCCCCTTTATTGTAAAAAATATTATACGCATTAATGTACATAATATATGGTTAAAATGATAGTTTCCATGCATAGATTTAGAATGTACAAGATACACAATGTCAGAACAGAGGCGAGACAAAAAAAATATTTGACAAATGTTGAAAAAAAAAATCGCGTAAAATAATTGTCTATATGTACTTCATCTACTGTCTCTTTTCTTTTCCGATGATTGGAAGTTAATTAGAATGTCTCGCTCCCACGCTTTGTACATCTTTCACGTAGTGAGAACAATTCTAAATCTATGGTTTCATGTGCGTTGAGATGGCGTCAAATGGCAGTCTACAGGCTCAGTCCATAAGTATTGAGGTCAGTGTTCAAAGTACAGTTAATCCAATAAAAAAAGCTTAATCTCTCCGGTGCGTTATAACAAATTACATTTTAATATTGGCGTGATTGACCGCTCATCAAGACCCCTCGTTTTGTACAAAATAACCCCTATCCCCACCATTTAAGGGCACATCCTTAGATGGAACGGATCAATTTATATTGGACCTACATATCTGACAAATATGGCCCTTATGTAGTGACCATATATTGGACGCGAATTGGGATATCCGCCATTTTGGAATAGGATCGAAGTGAAAACGGGCTAAAGTCAGGTTCTTGTTAAAGTTCCAGTTAACCTATTAGGAACATAATTGGGAAATAAATACATTTGTTTCGCAGGTTCTAATTAGAAGTAAATAATATGAAGCTAAATGTTTCATATTTACTTATGTGGTACTTAAGATTTTGGTATCGCCTACGTAGCTTACTCATACAGTAAGATTTTTATTTATAGTATTAAGGGTCAAACGAACAGTCGAAGCCATTTTAATTACTACCAACGCCCATATGTGTACATTGAGTTATGTGGATATCCAAATTGTATTTGTCTTGCAGTTATATTATTGTTGTTGTCTCTTGAATTGTGATCAAATGTTTTTCTTTCTTTCCATATACAAAATCCCTGACTTAAGATTACGATAATTAAATTAATCATTGGGTTCCTCCCTTAACCAACCAAAAAGCGCCTCGAGTCTCGCAAAACCCAAAAACATAGCTATCACCACCCATCTAATTCTATGAGCTTTAGGTACTTCACCGGTCGTGCCCGTCCTATTGGCTACAACGAAACAACCTTAAGTTCTGCCCCGGTCAAACGCATGGTCACCGTACTATAGTGTTGTGCCTGTCGACTTGTTTTCTAACGGGAGATATCCTAATAGGGCTGTGACATGTTTTTGTCGATGCTATAATCTTTACTCTATTCCCAATAAGATCCCGGATTTGAATTTCGAACGCGGATCCATTTCAATATGGCGTCTGAAGATGGACGATCATGTTGGTTTAGCTGAGGTCGTTTTTATTCGATACTAGCTTCCGCCCGCGACTCCGTCCGCGCGGATGCCGGTCTTCGCGTGGATGGATTTATTTTTTTCTACGTATTTTTCCAGGATAAAAAGTATCCCACTTTACGCCCAGGATAATAAGGTATAATTATACCAAGTTTCATCGAAATCGAACCGTTAGTTTTCACGTAATGCCTGAACATACAGACAGACAGACAGTCAGATAAAAATTTTTTTAATCGCATATTTGGGTTTGGTATCGATCCAGTAACACCCCCTGCTATTTATTTTTTCAATATTTTCAATGTACATAATTGACCCTTCTACAGATTTATTATATGTATAGATTTTTTTGCATAATGAAATGAAATTAAAAGAAAAAGTATTTATTTAAAATAGAATTATAAAAAGTTTTGAAATTACACCAAGGTTTTGAACGTCAACAATTACATCAAACTTAAGAAATCATGCCGATTATATTTGTATGCCGCGGATATTTGTAATAAAACTATTTTATCGGATTGTCATCTTTGTCCGCGCGTGACCGAGATTGCTGTATAGCTGTACCTAGGGATTGTACAATATTTTTTCCTACCTTTAAGGCGAAATGGGCCCCAAATTTGTCAATCCGTGCTCACGTATATTCAAAACGTAACCTTTATAAACTATTGATTATCATATTTTTTTTAGCTGTGGTTAATGTTAACAAAATACGGCAAAATGCGGCTTAGGTCGTCGAAACACGATTAAAGAATTTTGCCTCGATAGAAACTTTAATCAAAAAAACACTATTTTTGACGTTTCCATCAATTTTTAAATCCATATCATTCAATAACTATCAAAGTTACCACAACTAAAATATGTATCTATTCCCAATAAGTAATCGAAGAAATTTTAGGAGTCACTTTTTTATATAAGCGTATGGTTATTTTTATAAAATAATATTAATCTAAATATTGTCTCAAATATTTATACAAGTATTTAAGGCGTAATCTCAGAAAACTATATAGCATAAGGGAGCAAACGAGCAGTCGGAACTCGGAACCATTTGCATGAGTACCAATGCCCATAGACATCCGCATAGCGGTTATAAAGATGCGTTGCTCTTCCTCCTACACCATGGGCTACCGGAAACTCACATACTGCACGAAACACAAGAACAACTGTCACTTTACGCCGGTATCGTGTAAGCGAGAAATATCTCTGTGCATGCACAGGCACTACCTCTTACTTACGCTAAAACATTAGTACCTTTATCCCTACACATAAACCAAACGCAACACTAACCATAACAGTAATGGTCCAGTTAAAAATAACCGCAGTTCAATATCGAAAATAAACTTATTCAGAATTGAACACGTGTTAGTCTAAAATTATTCTTCGCGGGCGAAACGTAAATATATATCGGTGCCGCTGCGTATGAGCCGCACTAAACGCGATGCGGTAGCTGTGACTTGCATTGGAGGTACCTCCGGACGGCCACGGACTGACAGCACGAAGAGCGACAGCATAACGATCACTTAAGGTGGTTTTGAGAGGGTAGTAAGAGGTAGTGCCACACTGCATGCTTGCATGCAGCCGAATTGGGCCGGCGCGACCGGGGAGGTACCTCTCGCTTACACGAGACCGGCGTGAAATGACAGCTGTGCTGTCGCGT
>LUGF01030004.1:121955-132177 GCA_001625245.1 Calycopis cecrops
AATATTTATACAAGTATTTAAGGCGTAATCTCAGAAAACTATATAGCATAAGGGAGCAAACGAGCAGTCGGAACTCGGAACCATTTGCATGAGTACCAATGCCCATAGACATCCGCATAGCGGTTATAAAGATGCGTTGCTCTTCCTCCTACACCATGGGCTACCGGAAACTCACATACTGCACGAAACACAAGAACAACTGTCACTTTACGCCGGTATCGTGTAAGCGAGAAATATCTCTGTGCATGCACAGGCACTACCTCTTACTTACGCTAAAACATTAGTACCTTTATCCCTACACATAAACCAAACGCAACACTAACCATAACAGTAATGGTCCAGTTAAAAATAACCGCAGTTCAATATCGAAAATAAACTTATTCAGAATTGAACACGTGTTAGTCTAAAATTATTCTTCGCGGGCGAAACGTAAAAATATATCGGTGCCGCTGCGTATGAGCCGCACTAAACGCGATGCGGTAGCTGTGACTTGCACTGGAGGTACCTCCGGACGGCCACGGACTGACAGCACGACGAGCGACAGCATAACGATCACTTAAGGTGGTTTTGAGAGGTTAGTAAGAGGTAGTGCCACACTGCATGCTTGCATGCAGCCGAATTGGGCCGGCGCGACCGGGGAGGTACCTCTCGCTTACACGAGACCGGCGTGAAATGACAGCTGTGCTGTCGCGTTTCGTGCGGTGTGTAAGTAGCCGGTGGTCCAGGGAGGTGGCAGGAGAAAGGGGGGCGGCGCATCTGTATAGTCTCTATGCAGATGTCTATGGGCGTCGGTAGTCATGAAAATGGCTACAACTGCCCGTTTGCCCCCTTATATTAAAAAAAAAAAAAAGAAAAGCCTGCAATGCAGCACGACATCTCTTTATATTGTGACTCCAGCGTCATATTTTTAGGGTTCCGTACCTACCGGGTAAAAACGGTTACTAACACACTGCATTCCGCCTATCTGTCTGTCTCTCGTCAGGCTGTATCTCTTGTACATAACCGTGAATAGTTTGATAGTTGGAATTTTCATAAATTATATAGGCTATTTGACCCTATCAAAAATATACTACGAATTATAGTCATCATATTAAATATAATAATAATAAACCGTATACAAGTCTATTTTAAATAAAAAAATGCATATTTATTGTAAAATTTGCGAATTAAAGAAGCAATTATTTGTCAACGTCAAAAACGTTTTGTGATCGGTTGAAACTCAGTGATGTCACCGGCAAGTAAACTCTAGCCGAATTGCCTAGTGTTTGAGACTTTATTTACTTGCGTTTCACGTCAATCATATTGCGCCGCCATGCCATGACAGTTTGCACTGTTTTATTTTCTGGAAATATTTATGTAACGTGTTTAACAAGTCATAAAGTATAAAATAAAAAAAAATCAATATCCTATTATTTCTGTTGCGTCTATAACTAGGAATTGGTATAAACTATAATTATCCTACTAGTCCTACTAATATTATAAATGCGAAAGTTTGTATGTTTGTTTGTTTATTTGTTACTCCTTCACGCAAAAACTGCTAAACCGATTTTCATGAAATTTGGCACACACATTGAGAGTAACTTGGATTAACACATAGGATAGTTTTTATCCCGAAAAAATGTTCCTTTGGGATGCCGTGGGATAATTTTATATTTTCCATGGTATCGAAATTTACACTGCTGAAACCGCGGGGCGCAGCTAGCCTTACAATATAAATGAAAAATTTAAAAAGGCACGGAGCACGCAAAAACTGCTGAACCGATTTTCATGAAATATAGCACACACATAGAGAGTAACTTGGATTAACACATAAGATAGTTTTTATCCCGAAAATATGTTCGTTTGGGATGCCGTGGGATAATTTTATATTTTCCATGGTATCGAAATTTACGCGGGTGAAACCGCGGGGCGCAACTATTGTAACATAAAGTACAAACATATTTGTATAGCTTGTTTTCAAAAAGCAGATGAATGTAGAACTGGTACTTCACGTTTTACGGAACCCTCAGTGTGCGAGATCGACTCGCTCTTGGCCGTTGTTATCGCCCGTACTCAGTCACTACGTCTAACTGTATCCGCCCACGCGTGGTTTTATTATCCCACCACAAAAAACCGGACGGCGTTACTTGTCTTGAACATGCTTCATTGTAGTCCGTTTGGAGATATACCTACGGAGTTTACTCTCTAGGAAATGTGAAACTTCATACACGAAACATAACTGGCTACGAGAGGGAGAGGGAGAGAAAATTTACGCGCACTCTTTCTTGCTCCTACAGTAATATAAGAAACGTAACTCTTATTCTCTCTTCAATAACTTATCCCTCTCAACTTCCGTTCGCCTCGCCCGATCACACTTTTCGTAACGCTCTCGTCATTCACTTACTCCTCAAGTTAGCGAGTAAAGAAAATTTGGTACTAAAGTTGCAATGCGTGACCGACGTCATGTCCATTTCGCCCCCTATACAGGGTTATTTTTTGGTCACCGGCCAAATTTTCAGGTTTGGTTCAGAATCAATAATACATTCGATTTATCAAATAAATATTATTAAAAAAATAATTAGATACAATTACTTTGTTTAATGTTGTAAAACATATTTCTTTGGTCACCCCGTGCATCACACTCGCGACTTACTGTAGGCTGACGTCACTGACCTTGAAGTCGATACATTTCGTATAAGAACAACAATCGATATATTTTTAAGGACCATTTCAAATCGATTTTTATTAAACAAAATATTACAATTAGACTATACAATTTAAAACACACCCTTAGGAATGATGTTTAATTTCTTATTTTAAAATTTGGCTGGTGACCAAAAAATAACCCTGTATAACAAGAGGTACCCACTGACAGAGACCCAGCCGTCCAGATGCAGCCTCCGTCACGCCCCCGCGCGCGGTAATCCCACACTCGACATTGACAATGGGGACCTATTGTTTAGTAACCAGCATCCATTACTCTTTTGTGTGTACAGCTGAGACGTATACTAGCAGCTAACCCCGGCTTCGCTTACGTATTTAGGAAAACAAGTGACGCAACGTTTTTTTTTATAGCATAGGAGGCAAACGAGCAGTTGCGTCTGATGTAAAGTGATCACCAACGCTCACAGACATCCGTAACACCAGAGGTCTAACACGTTGCCGACCTTTGAGGAAAGAATAAGCTCTTTTCTCGAAGATCCCTAGGTCGTATCTGTCCGGAAATACCGAGGGGTGCAGCAGTACGTCCATGGATATCCGCGTGGTTCTTACGCGGATGCGTTGCCCCCTTCCCCCCTCCTCGGTTAAATGGTTGAGGGTTGATGGTGATGGCATTGCAGCATTGTAAGCGTTGTTGGCAGTCAGGAAATGTAGAGCGATAGCAAATTGCCTATTATATTTTACGGCCGTGTAACGGACCTTGTACTATGGTATTGTAGTCGCTGGCGATAGGCTTATATTTACAACTAGCTGTGCCCCGCGGTTTCCCCGCGTTTAATTTCTAAGAAATCCATATAAACTTCAACACCCTATTTCACCCCCTTGGGGGTTGAATTTCTAAAAATCCTTTCTTAGCGGATGCCTACGTCGTAACATCTACCTGGGTACCAAATTTCAGCTTGATCCGTCCAGTGGTTTGGGCTGTGCGTTGGTAGATGGCTGTCACGTTTGAGTTTTATATATATGTAGATGGTAAAAGGCAAACGAGCAATAGGAGTTTTGACGGCTACCGATGTCCTGCACAATCCTGTTTTTTGTACGCACATCATACAAGACCTGCCTAATCAAATTTGACGAAACTCTTTCGGTTTCAATTGTCAGATTACACGGGTAAAAATGTCAAATAACAGCATTGTTTGATGCTTTTAAATAAAATAGGATTTTTCGGTACAAAAAGACAAAAAAATGTTTCCTCTTATTCCTCCATAATGTTAACTAAGTAGCTGCGCCCCGCGGTTTCACCCGCGTAAATTTCGATCTCGTGGAAAATAGAAAATCATTCCATGGCATCCCATAGGAACATTTTTTCGGAATAAAAACTATCCTATGTGTTAATCCAAGTTACTTAATGTATGTTCCAAATTTCATGAAAATCGGTTCAGCAGTTTTTGGGTGAAGGAGTAACAAACAAACAAACATACAAATTATAATAAGTATAGATAAATTATATCCTGACAATGTAGATTTCTGTTAGTGAAAGTATGGTTACAATCGGTCCAATAGTTTTGAAGCTTAATTAATACAAACAAACATTTTTTCCTCATTATAATATTATAGGTAAGGCATAAGGCGGACTCGTACTCTATTAGATACTAGCTGTTACCCGCGGCTTCACCCGCGTGGTCTTTCTCGATAAAAAGCAGCCGATGGCGCTCTTCAGTCCTTCAACTATCTCCATCCTAAATATCACATCGATCCGATTTGATGTGAAAGAAGGATAAACAAACAAACACACTTTCGCATTTAATATTAGTATGGATAAGGATATCGTGTATACCCTCAGCCAATCTAGTGTATGCTAAATTGCACTTAATTTGACATGCACCAGATGTACAGGAAATTCTTCGGCGTCTCTAATACTCCCCCATGACAAATGGCCCCCATGGGAGACCCATCGATACTAATATTATAAAGATATTGTTTTGTATGTTTGTATCAAATATCCAAAACTACTAGATAGATTCAACCATTATTTCACTAATAGAAAGCTTTGTACGCTAATACCCTTACGCTACCCCGCCATTGAATTCGGAGATACGCGGTTTTATAGAGGTGGTGGCGGCGGCCCATGGAGGTGGGAGGAGAAAGGAGGGCAGCGCATCTGTATAGCCCCTATGCCATAGGTTCCCAAACTTTTTCGTCTAACGCCCACTTTGAAAATCAGTTACTTCGTATCGCCCCCTTATTAGTTATTACACCTTAATATTCAAAGACAATTATGTCATTTCTGGCCCCTTACCGCCCCCCTCTGAGCATCTAGTGCCCACAAGGGGGCGTTATCGCCCACTTTGGGAAAGACTATGCGAATGTTTGTGGGCGTCGGTAATCATGAAAATGGCTCCGGCCGCTCGTTTGCCCTCCTATATCATAAAACAAAACTCCTTTATTCGTTTTATATCCCACCAGTCACACAAGTCCTGATATGACTGTACATTATAAGTAACATGGGTTACACTTTATTACGATTTATTTTTTTTTATTTTTGACGACTAACGAAGTTGGACGGGTCGGCTAGTATCTAACCTCATTTACATTTTGAAAGGATTCAAATCTACAACTAAAAACTATTATCAGGTATACTAGAGTTGCCAACCGTACTATAATATGTAGTACTAGCTGCGCCCCGCGGTTTCACCCGCGTAACTTTCGATCCCGTGGGAATATCGAGATGAAAAATAGATGTTGGCCGATTCTCAGACCTACTCAATGTGCTCACGAAATTTCATGCGAATCGGTCAAGCCGTTTCGGAGGAGTATGGCAACGAAAACTGTGACACGAGAATTTTATATATTAGACTAGCTGCGCCCCGCGGTTTCACCCGCGTAACTTTCGAACACGTGGGAATATCGGGATGAAAAATAGATGTTGGCCGATTCTCAGACCTACTCAATATGCTCACAAAATTTCATGAGAATCGGTCAAGCCGTTTCGGAGGAGTATGGCAACGAAAACTGTGACACGAGAATTTTATATATTCGATTGTACTATATTTCAGGTCTTTGTTATACTGTTGATGAAATATGTATATAGTATGCCAAAAATACTAAAGTGAAATATTTATATTACAAATAGCGAAAAATCGTGTATATCGATGCTCAATCAGATTTTTTTTACTTGAACCTGGCGCGCCTGCCTATTCTAAACCTAGAGTGCTATAATATATGAATTGCAGTATACTACATTTTTTTAATGCATCTTTTGAAATATACTTTCGCCGAAGTAATGTTGGCAACCCTAGTAGTAACAGGCCATATTTTATTACGACTTAACAATTTTCAAGCCCAGCGAAGTGGGCACGGGTCGGCAGTTCATTACTTTGACCTTACGATTCCAAGAAGCACAGTTCACGAACTGGCCTAGATAAAAGATTATCAACGGATTATTATCAAATGTAAAAGGTCCTTTACAATTTCGTAACTGTTATATCTACCGCATGGGAATTTGGGCCTTAAATCCTTGATATAAAGTCTAGATTTGACTAACGGCATCCTTCAGGTAAACATACATCTTGCGCTCGTCACAAATTTGAGGTCAATGGCCTTGGCATTACCACCTTTTGTCTAAAGTAGGTAAAATTGAATGACTCGGTCATACGGTATGTTGTGGGTTTGGTTTATTAAGATTGTTACATTGTAAGCTGACACGTCCGGTACGAGTACCTTTACTTAACATTAGCATGAAGTGGCGGTCACTTGATATATTTGTAAGAGGTAGTGCCACACTGCATGCTTGTATGCAGTCGAATTGGGCCGGCACGACCGGGGAGGTACCTCTCGCTTACACGAGACTGGCGTAAAGTGACAGCTGTGTGCTGTCGCGTTTCGTGCGGTATGTAAGTAGCCGGTGGCCCATGGAGGTGGGAGGAGAAAGGAGGGCAGCGCATCTGTATAGCCTCTATGCGGATGTTTGTGGGCGTCGGTAGTCATGAAAATGGCTCCGGCTGCTCGTTTGCCCTCCTATATCGTAAAAAAAAAAAAATTTTACATGAGTCCCGCGAAGTTTGTTTCGTCGGTTCTTCTCAGCACAGGGCTAGGGTTGAACCGGCGGTAGATGTAATTGTTGACGTTCAAAAAGCATTTTTTGTAATTCTATTTTGACTAACTTGCTTCATTTTCACTACATTTTTTTGTAAGAGATGGTGCCTAGCCACGTTAGCTACAGCCGAATTGTGTCGGCACGGGAGGATCACACAATATAGTCGAAATGAGAAAGCTATATTGTCGCGTTTCGTGCGGGTTTTGTGTTTCCGGTGGTCCATTAGCGTTAGAAGGGAAAGAGAGCAAAACGTCTGCATGGCAATTATGCGGTTTTCTATGGACTTAGTGGTCTATAAAAGATTCTGACTCCTCGTTTGTCTCCAAAAAAACATACACGCTAAAGTTTGCTCGTATGTTTGTTATTCTTTACAAAAAGTACCGCCCACTAGTGATGCGACTCGAGTTATGTTTTTACTCGAGTCACTCGAGTCAGTTTGTCAAACTCGTACTCGAGTGAAAAAAAATCCTACTCGAGTGAACTTGCACTCGAGTTACCGAGTGAACTCGGCGCACCTAGTTGACAGAGTTCACTCGAGTCACCTAGTGAACTCGTCACTCGAGTGACATTTTTACTCGAGTGACTTTTTTACTCGGGCATAACTCGAGTGAGGGACCAATCTTACTCGAGTGACTCGAGTCGCATCACTACCGCCCACAAACATCCGCATAGAGGTTACGCAAATGAGTTGGCCTCCTCCCTCCATGGACTACCGGCTACTTACACACTGTACGAAACGCGACAGCATAGCTGTCACGTTACGCCGGTTTCGTGTCGGCGAGAGGTACCTCCCCGGTTGTACCGGCCCAATTCGGCTACATGCATGCAGCGCATGCAGTACTACCTCTTTCTCAGTTGTAATCAAAGTTCTCTCTATTCTCAGGGCTACCTTCACGTGTGGAGACGAGACTCCACGTTCTCCGAGGAGGAACTGTCGGAGCTGTTCAACAATATAGAGGATATATACGCCTTCAATAGGTAAGTGAATTGCTTATTATTAAAAAAATTCAAAAATAATTAAAAAGCAAAAAGTCAGAATTCTTAAAATGTTTTTAAAATTAAAAAGAAAGAAACAAGACCCAGCTGATTAAAATAATAAAATAAAAATAATTTATTTCGGACCACATAAATCCATAATTATAGGATTAGTAACTTATTGCTATGTTAGCAAGGCTAGATACGTGCCGCTTCTGCAATCAAGCTACATTATTATTTTTTGTCAAGATTTTAAATGTGTTCCGACTGTAGAAGCTTCTACTATACAAAGTTGATAAAAGCGAGAGGCATTAAATTAAACCACATCTAATATATAAAAAATTCTCGTGTCACAGTTTTCGTTGCCATACTCCTCCGAAACGGCTTGACCGATTCTCATGAAATTTTGTGAGCATATTGAGTAGGTCTAAGAATGGGCCAACATCTATTTTTCATCCCGATATTCCCACGGGATCGAAAGTTATGCGGGTGAAACCGCGGGGCGCAGCTAGTCTAATATATAAAATTCTCGTGTCACAGTTTTCGTTGCCATACTCCTCCGAAACGGCTTGACCGATTCTCATGAAATTTTGTGAGCATATTGAGTAGGTCTGAGAATCGGCCAACATCTATTTTTCATCCCGATATTCCCACGGGATCGAAAGTTACGCGGGTGAAACCGCGGGGCGCAGCTAGTATACTATGAGTACCTACAGTTAATCCGAAACTATTTAAAAAAGTTTACTACAAGTGTACCAAAACACTTTTTTCAAACAAATTAAGTAGCCAAAAAATGTAATCATGCTTTGTACCGGCTCGTACAGCGAACGGCATCCTCGTACGGGGTGAATGACTTCGGCCGGCCATACTCGCTATCAGCTGATATTACAGCGTGTACGAAGTGTCCTGTGGCTAAACTATTGCTCTGATTGATCTGGTTTTTGTTGTGTAGCCTGGAAATTATACACTGCATATGTGGTTTTATTTAATGCCTCTCGCTTTTATCAACCTCGTTTAGCCTTTTGATGCAGACATATGGTAAGAGGTAGTGCATGCTGCCACGCTGCATGCTTGCATGCAGCCGAATTGGGCCGGCACGACCGGGGAGGTACCTCTCGCTTACACGAGACCGGTGTGAAGTGACAGCTGTGCTGTCGCGTTTCGTGCGGTGTGTAATTAGCCGGTGGTCCACGGAGGTGGGAGTAGAAAGGGGGGCAGCGCATCTGTAGTCTATGCAGATGACTATGGGCGTCGGTAGTCATGAAAATGGCTACAACTGCTCGTTTGCCCTCCTATACCATAAAAAAAAAAAAAAAGACATCAGGTTGACTCTGCATTGCGAATCCTTGGCATAACTTTCTTAGACAGAACTTGTAGCCTTGACAAACGGACAGTCAAGCAACAAAGTGCCATAAGTGTTCTGTGTTTCCTTTACGCAACCCTTAAAAGTAGTACTTTGAAGCAGTCAAGTAAAAAACGCATCTACCGAGTCGGCTGTTGCGATATTTTTACGAGTGGATACGGAGCTTAATTCATCCTTTTATTTCGCGCATGCGTGGCTGTCAACGCAGGGCCGGATTGCAAGATATTATTTTTATATGAAAATAGGAGAAGTAGGAAGAAAATCCAATTAAATTATGTTCATCATCATCAGAAGTTGTGTAGATTTGTAGCCATGATGGCGCTATCGCCAATTGCACGAAACACTAGACTCTGTAGTCAGTACTCACTAGTCTACTCTCTACAGGTATTTCGACTGATAGTTTTAAGTAAATTTAAAAACAATGTTAAGTAACGCGTTGTTCGAAGCTCCCCTCCCGCCCCTGCAACTTACCGTAACGTTGTACAAGACCCTCCTTCTCCCAAATTGCAATACGTAATACTTGATCGCTCCCCTAGACGTAAACACAATGTATTTTTTTTTTTATGATATAGGAGGGCAAAAAGGCAGCCGGAGCCATTTTCATGACCACCGACGCCCACAAACATCCGCATAGAGGCTACACAGTTGCGCTGCCCTCCTTTCTCCTCCCACCTCCATGGGCCAGCCCCCGTTACCTCATCTTCTCCAATGGCTCTTAAACTGTGAAACTGTACTGTTACTTGGCGGTAGAATTTGAGCAAGAGCAGCAATGCATGCTGCAGTGCAGCTGGGACCGGTGCTGGTAAAGCGTAATGCTCAGCACTACTGACGAATTTTACACGAATTTAACACGAAATTTTAAACACAACTTTTTTTTCACGCGTAAAATATATCACAAAGAAACCAATATTTTTTTCGGAATCTAAAGTAAAATTATGTAGTTCCGATTAATATTCCAAAGTAAATATCTATATCACTTCGTAGTTCCGGCCGTGAAAAAAACAAGTCGAACATATAAACTCTTACTTTAGTATAATCATGCACAATTTACATATTTATTTTGATAATCATCGAATATTTTTTTAATAATTTTCGTTACAATCCGTCCCAGGTATACTAGGGTGATATAACATTGGGGTGGTTTATCT
>LUGF01030004.1:135069-152424 GCA_001625245.1 Calycopis cecrops
GCTCACTTATTTTTTTACCGCTCAAGTTATTAATACAGTATCTCATCATCAGTCGCTAAGTAATTTTTTATTCGCTCGTTTTATTATTCCCCTTTAGTAAAAAGTCATGCAGCGTGCCTTGCCGAATTTGACCGGGACGACCGGGGAAATGTCTATCGCGCTCGTGAAAGCACACGTGTTTAGGTTCAAAAATGAGTGATTGTGGTACGGTAAAAGCGCGACACGAGACACTACTGGTCCGGAACAGCGACCGTCTCGCTGTCTCGTGTCTCGCGTCCCGGTCTCCTGCCTCTGTCTCGCTCGCGAACTGTCGCGTATAATATATTTCCTAACGTCAAGTGATGGTCGCTGTCTCTGGTCTCAGTCTCCTGTCTCGGTCTCCCGTCTCTGCCGTGGCGCGAACCGCCACCTTTATAGATTCGTCATGTCTGTCCGTCCGTCCGTCTGTCCGTCCGTATGTCACAGCCATTTTTTTCAGAAACTATTGGGCCGTCGTAGTTGAAACTTTGTAGGTTGACGTATTCTGTGAACCGCTATTAGAATTTTGAATAAAAATAAATAAATTAAGAAATAAAATTTTTTTTTTAGATTCAGTTCTATGTATGGAGTACCCCCCGTACTCCATACATAGAACTGAATCTAAAAAAAAAATTTTTCATCCAACCTGTATGTGAGGGATGTCTGTGAATAGGTCTTTAAAAATGACATTAATGTTCCTGTGTGTGTGTGTCCCTCTAACTTTTAAAATAAGAGAGTGAGAAATCTAAAAAATATGTGTGCTGTAGATCTCAATGAAAACTATCAACGAAAATTGGTTTGAGCGAGATATCATTATTAGTTTTTGAGAAATAGCACATATTCAAAAAACGCAAATACAACTTTGTCGTTCATACAAACGCTATGAAAAACCAAGTTATTTTATTTTCTGGTAAATATGTCGCAGAAAGTCGTAATACGTTTCGTTGGTAGGGAACCCTCGGTGTGCGAGTCCGACTCGCGCTTCGCCAGTTTTTTATTTTTACAAAAGACTAAATTCTGAAGCACTTGTTCTAAGTAAGAAATAATTATAAGACTAGGATCTTCAAAAAAAGCTCAAATCTTATTAAAATAGACTCAATGTTCCTCACAATACTAGTTTGCTCATAACAGAATACATTATCTTTTTTTTTATGATAGGAGAGGGCAATCGAGCAGTCGGAGCCATTTTTATGACTACCGGCGCCCATAGACATCCACATAGAGGCTATACAGATGCGCTGGCCTCCTTTCTTCTCCCACCTTCACGGGCCACCGGCTACTTACACACCGCACGAAACGCGACAGCACAGCTGTCACTTTACGCCGGTCTCGTGTAAGCGAGAGGTACCTCCCCGGTCGTGCCGGCCCAATTCGGCTGCATGCATGTAGTGTGACACTACCTCTTCCTAAACTTATCTTTTTCGTTACAGGTCCCTCTGCTCAGAGCTAAACAGCTGTCAGTTGGACGCCACCTGCATTGCGCGATGCTTCGTCAACAACACGACTGGCTTCTCCGTGTACACCTCCTACTGCACGGGGTATCCTCGAACCATGGAGCGTCTGGCAGCTCTGGCCAAGTCCCAGAGTGCGAGGGAGTTCAGGGAGAGACAGATGGAGTTGCGGCATCCCCTGCCGCTGGCCTCGTACCTGTTGAAGCCCGTGCAGAGGATACTGAAGTATCATCTGTTGTTGCAGGTCATTTTTTTGTATATGTATAATATTCCGAGTTGATAAGTGTGCGGGGACCACCCCGCACACTTATCAACTCGGAAATGGATCGTAACCGTATCGCCTCGAGCCGGGGAGTATTCTTTGTATGAAACTTCATACTGCAACGCACACTAATGGGAAAGAAACATAACGTAATCGTATAGTCTTCGCTTTTCTAGGCGAGGCGTTTACGATCCCTTTCCGAATTGATCAGTGTGTGGCGACCATAACTCGTCTCTATTATGGTATTTCTTATAATTTTAAATGAGTACTCTTCCTTTGTTACGTCGCAGTCTGATTTATTCCATCCTCGTTGGTACATTCCAGAACGTGGTGAAGCAGTGCGCGTCCAGCGACACGGAGTACGCGCTGTCCAAGATGACGGGCATCGCGCAGCACATAGACGACATGAAGAGGCGGCACGAGCACGCCGTCAGAGTGCAGGTCAGTGGTTGACAGTCTTCTGACTGCTTCGTGGTCTAGTGGTAAGCGTGTTCAACAACAAACGTGAGCTCTCGGGTCGGACCAAAAATTGTTATTGGGATTTTTCAATTTCTTATAACAGCCCGGAGCCAGGAAGTTGGTGGTGTTACACCTCGTGCCTCGGAGAGCACGTTCAGCCGTCGGTCTTGCGCATGATTTCACTCCAATCGTGTCGGACTGCCGTCCCATCGGGATTGGATAACGAGGGAATAGAGAGTGCACTTGTGTCTGCGCGCACGAACTCCTTTCGACTCCAAACCTGTCTCTTCTCTCTCTCGTCACCAGAAAAGCACTAATTGCTATGAGTATGAAGATGTATTGAGCATTCCTTCTGTGGAAGGAATATGTATGTATGTATAAAATCAGATACAGAAAGAAAACACGCGCAAACATAGGTTTGCCAACTTAAAAGTCATGCTTATACTTCTCATTGGTACGGAATCGGCGCCCGACTCGCACTTGACCGATTCATCAATATTATTGTAACATTGTTAAAAACAGAAATCCATATTTATACAGCCGCGTTGATCGTTTCCCGCCAACTAGTTTGTTTTTTTATGCAAATAACTTGTAGGCATAGGAATTTTATTTGCATAACAATTTGCCAATTTGTTTACTCTTATGGTAGGCGTGATTTCATTCATGTGTTACGCAGAATCCACGAAAACAAAGAAACGAGAATAGTTCCGCGTTCGTGGAACATGTACAAGCAGTGCTGACAAGACCAAGGTCTTTATTTATAGCGTGGGAAACGAGCAGTCGGAGCCATTTTCATGATTATCAAAGTCTGAGCTTATACAGATGCGTTGCCTCCTGTAATGTTTATATCTGTGTCAAAGAATTCATCATAATCGGCGGAAGACGTTCACAGCTGGACATAGGACTTGTTATTTGTATATCATCATCAATTATCAAGTCTGATGGAATAGTTATGCCGGAGTTTGGGAAATTTTCCAAATTTCATCTTCCAATCACTTAATATTTCTGCCGCTGCTGAAACTACTCAAAGATTGTGTAAAGAAATGTGATGTCAATTTTAATTTTCTCAAAATTAATTTAGCTTTGAAAATGTTAAATGTTAAAAACACTACTGATTTTTGGGACATTTTTATAAAAGTTATCAAATCGATAATTGACATAATTGCTCCTAGTTTATCTTTATATTCTTGAATAAATGTATAAAATGTGGAGTATTTCATTAAATAATGAAGCACTGTAAAGTATTCCCTATTTTTAAATCCGGTTGTACAAGTGATCCTTTCAACTTTCAACCAATATCTATACTTATCGAATGTCAGTAAAGTATTTTAAAAAGTTAATTGTTAACCAATTAAAGTTTCATTTTAATTCCAATAATATTGCATGACAGTAAATTTGGTATTACATAAAAACGCTCTACTACAGATGCTAGTATCAGTTTACAAGGCTCTACTTTTGGAGCACGGGAGGAGTCGCAGGATGCGCTAGGTGTGTTTTGCGATCTCTCCAAAGCCTTTGACTGTATGTATGTGTGACTGTAGCCGTCATGATAATGTTTCATGATATATGATAATGTCAGGAACTTACATCATTATGATATACGAGGTTTTTTTATATTCAAAAAATAGAACTAAAAGAGTTGAGGTAAATAAAAATAGATCTAACGGAACGAGAATAGAAATGGGGTCCCGCAAGGACCCATTTTGATTTTACAGGGGACTGTTTGTTTGCCCCCCACACTATATAAAATCCATTGAGTAACTTACTCTTGTGATGTTTCCAGGAAATCCAGTCGCTCCTCTACGGATGGAACGGACCAGACCTGACCACCTACGGAGAGTTGTGTGCCGAAGGGACCTTCAGGTAATAAATCGAAGATTGAATCGCCGCATTACATTACGGCAAGCCGTACCCAACTCGATCGTTTTGTATTACGGCGGGTCAACTATTAGCTGGATTGTCATACCGTGTCGATCTACAATATTTAGCCTCATTGTAAATCCACATAATAGGGTGACCATGTAATTTGAAAATGAAACATTGTTTAAATAAAACAAAATTTTGAAACTTCAGGAATTTTTTTCATTGAGATCAAACTAGATATCTACTTGCGTTGCTACATCACAGCAGTTTGAACGTTGGATTCACATTTACTTCGCGATCATGTGTTCGTGAGCTCGTAGGTTCGAGTCCCGGATCGGACAAATCCTTATTAGGATTTCAATTTCTATCAAAAACTAGCTGTACCCTGCTCGTGTGTCGAAAATTGGTCGTACCAACTCAGAAACCTTCGTGGGCTCATGCACAACAACTTTGTTAAAGATTACGATTCTATAAAGGACAGGCAAACATTCACTTTTATATACATATTAGCTGTGCTCTACGGCTTAACCCGCGTAAGTTTCTATCCCGTGGAAATATAAATGAATGGATGAAAAATAGATGTTGGCCGTTTGTCAGACCTACCCTATATGCACACAAAATTTCATGAGAATCGGTCGAGCCGTTTCGGAGTTCGGAGTTAAGGGCCTACAGTTAATCTGAAACTATTAAAAAAAGTTTACGACAAGTATACGAAAATACTTATTTCAAACAAGTTAAATAACGAGGTGGGAGGTGGGAGGAGAAAGGGGGGCAGCGCATCTGTATGCCTCTATGCAGATGTCTATGGGTGTCGGTAGTCATGAAAATGGCTACAACTGCTCGTTTGCCCCCTTATACCATACAAAAAAAAAAAAAAAAAAAACGAAAAAATGTAATCATGATTTTTACCGAGGGGCTACAGCGAGCACAGGGTGAATAACCTCGGCTGGCCATAGTCGACGATCAGCTGCGGTACAGCGTGTACGTGTTGAGACAAAGCTTTAAAAATGTCCTGTAGCTAAACTATTGCTCCGATTGATCTGATTTTTGTTGTGTACCCTGGAAATGATACACTACATATGTGGTTTCATTTAACGCCTCTCGCTTTTATCAACACTGTATAATGTTATTGCAGAGTGTTCGGCGCGAAGGCAATGCGTCACGCCTTCCTCTTCGACAAGATGTTGCTCGTGACAAAGAACAGAGAGGACGGGATACTGGCATACAAGTCGCACATAATGGTGAGTACTGTAGTAGGTTGATAGGTTGAATGAAAACTTCATGCTTGAAATGTTTTTAATAAAGAAAATAATTTGAATTTGAAATTATGAACGAATAAGAATTTTCTTGACTGAAAGAATAAAAGTTTTATTCAGTCAGAAAAAAATATACAACGAAATGGAATGGATGTCAATTGAAGGAATATACTTTTAGCTAGGGCTATATCTTATATAATCAGAAATGTATTCGTGCAACAAGATGAAATAAGAAAATAAACATTTAAATAAATATATCGAAGTTTTCTATTATTGTAACTCAGATGAGACAGTGTAGCTAGGTCAGTCATTATAATACCGATTCATAACCAGTTAAGAAAAAGCGAATAAAAATTCTTCTTTCATAGATAGTTAAGAAACATAGTTAGGAATATGGACTAAAGGCGGCGGTATTACAGTACTCTCTTTCTCCCTTTTAATGGGTCACCGGAAACTCGCAAAGTGTAGAGAACGAAAATATGAATGACAGATGTCCGACGTCAAAGACGTTTCATTTGGTATGGCTACTTACTTAAGGCTTGTTAGCTACGTCTGCAATGTAATGTAATGCTATATGAATAAATTTTACCGGAATTTATTAATAAAATTCAATATGCGTGTTGTTAAAATATCCGTAAAAGTTTGGTCTCTTTAATTTTACCGGAATTTATTAATAAAATTCAATATGCGTGTTGTTAAAATATCCGTAAAAGTTTGGTCTCTTTAATTTTACCGGAATTTATTAATAAAAGTCAATATGCGTGTTGTTAAAATATCCGTAAAAGTTTGGTCTCTTTAATTTTACCGGAATTTATTAATAAAATTCAATATGCGTGTTGTTAAAATATTCGTAAAAGTTTGGTCTCTTTAATTTTACCAGAATTTATTAATAAAATTCAATATGCGTGTTGTTAAAATATCCGTAAAAGTTTGGTATCTTTAAGAAACCAAATCGCGCGATGTAAAAAAATTATCTGGAGTAAAATCACTTGAAGCAGTGTCGTGTAAAATTGAGCGTAACACCAACGTAGCGCTTCACCATTCTTTCCTTTTTTATGATGTAGCGGGCAAACGAGCAATCGGGGTAATTTTTATTACTACCAACGCCCATAGACATCCGCTTAGAGGCTATACAGATGCGCTGCCCTCCTTTCTTCCACCTCCATGGGCCTCCGGCTACTTACGTGCGAAACGCGACAGCACAGCTGTCACTACGCCGGTCTCGTGTAAGCGAGAGGTCCCCCTCGGTCGTGCCGGCCCAATCCAGCCGCATGCAAGCAGTGTGGCACTCGTACTAAATAGTAACTAATCTTCTTCTCTTGTGCGCCTTTCTCTTCATAATCATTTTCATTCTTAAGGAGCAGACTCCAGTCACGTGACTTCTCACATTTTTTTTAAAATGTATTTATAAACTGAATTCCAGTGCAACAACATGATGCTAGTCGAGTCCATCGCGGGCGCTCCGCTGTCGTTCCATGTGATACCGTGGGACGCGCCGCGCTCCCAGCTGACGCTGCAGGCTAGGTCGCCGAGACACAAGCGAGAGTGGACCCTGTTGTTGAAGAGGGTAGGTTGAACTGTTGACAAAGAGGGTAGGTTGAAAACTGTTGATAAAGAGGAAAGGTTGAAAACTGTTGATAAAGATAGTAGTTTGAAAGCTGTTGACAAAGAGGGTAGGTTGAAAATTATTGACGAAGAGGGTAGGTTGAAAACTGTTGACAAAGAGGGTAGGTTGAAAACTGTTGACAAAGAGGGTAGGTTGAAAACTGTTTATAAAGAGGGTAGGTTGAAAATTGTTGATAAAGATGGCAGGTTGAAAGCTGTTAAGGGGGTAGATTGAAGTCATATAGTTCCAGGTGACTCTGGAATGCGCCGTGCCCTGAGGTCGGCGATAAAGACTATACAGGGTTACATTTTGGTCGCCGGCCAAATTTTAAAATAAGAAAGTAAACATCATTCCAAGGGTGTATTTTAAATTTTATCATCTAATTTTAATATTTCGTTAAATAAAAATCGATTTGAAATGATCCTTACAAATACATCAGTCGTTGTTGGCACCTCAAGGTCAGTGACGCCGACCGACAGCGACTAGCGAGTCACGTCACGTGGTGACTAAGAAATATGTTTATAACATGGGATTTTTTTTTCATAAATCGAATGTATTAATGATTCTGAACCAAACCTGAAAATTTGGCCGGTGACCAAAATCCTAGTATAACCACTGGTCAGCGAGACAGAGGCGAGAGCTGAAACTGTTTCTAAAGAGCCGAGGTAGAAGTAGTTATTAAAGGGGGTAGTTTTAAAACTGTTGAATTTAGATTAAACTATAGAAATTATGCTTTATTAATGATAGAATTTTATTTTACAGGTGATATTGGAGAACTACAACGCGGTCATACCGTCGCACGCAAGACAGCTGGTGATGGAGCTGGGACAAAATAAAACTGACGGTAAGACTAAAAACTACCAAAAAATAATAGAAATTACCAAAATTGACATTAATGTTCTGTAAAAGATCCTACTGAGGCTTTATTGAAATTAAATCGGGACGGCACGACCAGGGCATTATGAAACGGGAAATATGGGCAGGGAAATAAATGATTTTTATTTTATTTTATTTTATTTTTTATTTATTTACTTATAAATAAAAAATAAAATAAAATAAGAAAAAGATTTATTAGTTAAGCAAACTAAACTAAGAAAAACAAACAAAAAAGCTAATAGCAAACAGAAGTCAGAGTTTGCTAAGCGAAGGAATTGGTTTAGATGCTCAATCTTCTTTCTTTATGTTTATGCCGAATTATAATGCGAAAAATTCTTTCGCACGTATTGGACGTGTCTAACAAAGGTTATGGTCGATAGAGGAGGGGGACATATCTTCTTGCAGATGCATTCCGATATTGTATATGAATAGCTAAGTTATACGATTATCTTATTCGGGGCAAGTTTGCTATAGTCGTACGTCTATCTATGAATGTAAGCTTGTTATCAAGTCTGCAATTTTATTCAAAGACAACTATGATTAGATCCTAATAACAGTTTGATCCTACTAATATTATAAATGCGTATGTTTTTATGTTTGTTTGTTTATTAATCCTTCACGCAAAAACTGCTGAACTGATTTTCCTGAAATTTGGTACACACATAGAGAGTAACTTGTATTAACACATAGGAGACACATACACATTTTTATTCCGGAAAAATGTTCCTATGGAATGCCATTGGATGATTTTCTATTTTCCACGGCATCGAAATTTACGCGGGTGAAACCGCGGGGCGCAGCCTGTTACAAATATAATTAACAGCACCAAATTTATGTTTCAGATGATATACTCGCCGAGAAGTCACACAATATTATAACTCAAGCTTCAATGAGGAAGCAGCTATCGGCGCCAGAGTACTTGGAGAAGCGAAAACTGGAGAGAGAAAGAAGAAAGTCTTTCGAGTCAAACGCAAGAGGTCGACTGAAGAAACCCAATCGGAAATATACCATGGCGAATTCCAGAGATACTAGCAGAGAGTGCGACTGCGCACAAGTTTCAAATGAGAAAGGCATTGATTACACTTGTGACAGTTGCTACATAGATCTATGCTCTGATTGCGAAGTAGAACTTTATAGAGAAAAGAAAGAAGATAAATGTGACTGTAAAGACAAAACACCGGAAAGAAAATGTCCGGAGTGTGATAAATCGCTACAGTACATAGACGCTGGTAGTCCAGAACGTAATGATACGAAACAATCTGGTTGTAAATGCTCCGACTTTAATTCGTCCCAAGAAAGTTTTACCAAAGATTTCACAAATTCACTCCATAAGACCAGAGGATATCACTCGTCGGATAACATTATTGATTACGTGGAAACCAAAGATTTGACCGATGCAAATCATTCGTTGACAAATGTGAGGCATATACACAAGACTTGCCTCAAATGTTGTAAAATAAAAGAGAATATACCTGTAACTGACTCTGTGGGGAAATTACATGCGAGGAAATCTAGATGCAACGATATGGAGAAGTCTAAAATGGATACTCTCCGATCAAAATCTAAAGATGATCCGCAAAGATCAAAGTTGTCAAAGATAGGGACTTGGAGACGTAAATCGGAACCTGGGCTACAACAGAATGCCATTATAATTAAGAAACTCCAAGATTCTGATGTTGAAAGAAATGAAATGAAGGGATCAGAAAAAATTGAATTTGAATGTCGGAATTGTGGCTCGAATAAAATAAGTAGGAAAGCAAAAGTGAATGAGAATACTTTATTGTCTGATTCAGAAAACGATAGCAGACGGAGAATAGGAAATACAAAATCTAATTTGGAAATAAAGATGTATAACACTAAAAATATGCCAAAGAAAATAACGAAGATCAAAAAGAATAGAGCTAAAGGTTTGCGATTGACTGACACTTCAACAAGATTTTATACAGATTTCTCAACGGATATGTCCACTGAAAACATATTACACATAACAGAGTCAAATGATAGTTTAAACGTGGATAAACCAAAGCCGGAACTCTTAAGACCTGAATTAGATAAACTAAGTAAAGATGAAGACATCGATGAAGAAACATACAGAAAATTGGTAGAAAAAACAGACTCATTCAAAAAGAATGAATTAGAAAAAGTAAAGTTTTTAAATAAACAAAAAGTTATTAATGAAGGATCGGAAACTGATGAAAAACCGCCAATAACTGATAAAACCAATGAAGATGTTCCTGACAGTTGTGAGGAAACAGAACAGCCTTTAGAGCAAATAATATCGCAACTATTGTTACAAAATAGAGAATTTCAAAAGTTGTTGAAAAAACAGCAACAAAGAAATAGTGTTCAAAGACGACATCAAAGATTACTTAAATCTTATTCTACTCCAGAATCAGTTGTGTTATCAAAAAGTGATATGTCCAAATTAAAGCCAAAGTATGTTCGTCAATTGTCAGAGAATGTAGAAGGTGTTGCGGGTGAAAAGATTGTTTCCAATAATGAGACTGAAGATGGTTCAGATGATGATCATATATACGAAAGCCTAAGAGTTGAAATTAGTGTAAATAAAGCAACGAATGATATAAGCAATTCAAATAAATTGAATAACAGTCGTGTAAATGAAGCTTCTATATGTTCTACTCCACCTCGTACTTTGCAAGTTGAAGAAAATAAAAACTATGGTCCTGAATCAGATTACGTGTACTTATCTTTTGATGAGATCAAAAGACGTGAAAGTTTAGATGATGGAATATACGACGTTCCAGTAAAAACACCAGAAAAAGTAAATAAAGATCTGAAAACCAATGATTACTATGTGACTATGGAAAAACAAGGTCCTATCACTGATATAGATGATAATTTATATGACAGCTTAATAGAAGTTTGTCGACGTAAGAAAGAAGTTCCTAATACTTTACCTGTAGATTATTTGCCCATGAGTCCTGACCAACAAAGTCCGAATACACCAGAAATATGGCTGAGTCGTCAAAAAGAACATTTTAATGTTTCTAGAGATAGAAAATCGGGATCGCTTCCAAGAAGTTTTCAAGTGGTTACAAGTAGTCAAGAAGATGGTAACCTAAGTACATTCAAATGTAAACCAAACACAAATGGTAAAACATATCTAAACAGAGATGGTAAAGTTGTAAGTGCAGATAGACCATTCACCATAGCTTCTGATCAAAGTGAAATAAGTTATGATGACGTTGAAACATATATGAGTGAGGGAGATGTACTAAAGTTTAATAAAAACTCAAAAGCGAAACAGGAAGAACAAAGCCAAGATATAAGTCAGTCCACTTTGGAGTTGGAGGAAGAAATTGATAGGTGTTACAAAAATAATTTTGAACCAGTCGACTTAGACACAAATAAAAATGAAAATATTCTTACTTCGCCACCAAATGCAAATATATCATCGACTTCATCGTGTGAAGCTTTACCCGCGGAGCAAAATAGTGAAAAACCAAAACGCATTGATATCGTTCACCCCGAGCACAAAATCTATAAACCTAATGCTAATGTTTTGTCACTTAAAAATGTGATCAGTCGTTTTAAAAATCGTACGCCTCCGAAAAATACGGAGGAAGTAGAAATAAATGCAAATGATGAGAAACACGAAGTGAGTAAATCAGATTTAAAAAGTCCAACGAATGAAAAGAGATCAGCATTAAACCCGAGAAGTTATTCAAAGAATTTACTGCAAAGGTTTCGCAGTATCATTGGCGATGAGCACTCGGATGATAATCAACATAAAACAGCTACGAAAACAGAAACAAAAGATACAAATGTGTCTAAAAATGAAATAAAAGTTATAATGACAACTAGTGATACTAGTCTAACGCCATCAACAGATGCTAGCTCAACTAACATAGATGCGCTTAGTAAAAGTGTACATGAACAAATCACAAATGAAAGTCAGGTTGAGAAAAATAACTTGGATATAATGTCACAGAGTTGTGACAATATCTCTCAAAAGCCAACGATCAGACCAAATTATGAAAAAAGTGTTAGTATGGTCACAAGTATGTCGCACTCTGTAGGCAGTACCTCATCACCATCAAAATCTAACAACAGTTCTTATCAAAGCTTAAACAAATTACCTATTTATATGCAAGGTAGCAAATTCCTAGGAGCGAGAATTGCCCAATCAGACTATGAAGACCCTATGACTTTGCTAAGTGAAAGAAATGCGCTCAAAAAAGTGAATGTACTTATTAATAGAAATGCGGTTAGACCTGATAGTTTGTTTTCAAATTCATCTTTTATTACATCTTCCAGCGAAAGTACGTACCATGAAACTCACAAAGCTAACGCTCTCAATACAAAAATTACTGAAAAGGTTACGAAATTGAACTCAGATGAAAATTATTACGAAAAGAATTTTGAGAAAATTGAACAAGTGACTGATGAAGATGTGTTTAGAGATTCGGCTGTGTATTCTGATCAAGAAGATGACGATGTAGTAGAAAGGCCAAAAGTTAATAAAATCGTCACCAAAATAGAAAATGTTAAACGGAATAGCTCTTTCAAAACAAGCACAAGCACCGTTGCAAGTAACATAATTGAAAGGAAATCAAATTCTAAAGTATCTAGCACATCTCATGCTGTTAAGGAAGAAAAGGTAGAAAGTCCTAAGAATAATAAACTCAAAATGGCCCCTCCAGTTCCTATTAAACCCAAACTTTCGACTATACCATCAGTACAGACAGTAACTTTGTCTAGTAGGAGAAATACTCAGGTAGAATTTGTATCACACACAACTAAACATAGTATACCTGTTAAATCAAAAATAGGAAGATCAGAATCATCACCATTGGCAAAAGAAAACAGTAGTACAGAAAAAAATAATTCTAAAGATATAGAAAGTAAGAATAGAAATGAGGGAAAAGATAATATAGAGAATGGACAGAGTAATATTCAATTAAAACGGCTAAGTTTTGAAAGATCGAGTCTTGACTCAGTAACAAGAAAGAACAGATCTATAGTTGAAAATAATGTGGTGACTGAACCAAAAACATCGAAGTCTGTTTTGGAAAGGCGTTTAGAAATAGAAAAGATGTCTACATCTAAACCGAGTGAAGGGAATCAAAGTAAAAAATTGGTACAAGTAACGAAACCAAAATCTATAACAACGAAAGTGGCTTCTTTTGAAAGAAGCGTTAGTATTAGTGACAAAGAGACACGTTCTTCAACAAGTGTTGCTAAAACAAATGTCTCAAAAATCGTTCAAAGTACAGCGGGCCCCAACGACGACTTAAAAGAGAGCTGGGTTAAGCAGGTGGTCAATAAATTCCAATGAGCTTCAAAGACATTTAGAGCCAATTCCGTCTTGTAACTTTTAATTGATTTAAGTCGTTAATTGTAAATATTGTTTTTATCAAACCTCCTTGGGCTTTGTTTGTGCCATAGACAACATGTGCCAGCACAAAAAAAGTTACTGCACCTTGTAAATAAAATTGTTAACAATATTATTTCATTATATTTATTCGAAAGTGCCATCGCAATTTTAAATATTATCGTGCAATGGAACATAATATTTATTTTTAGCATTAAGCATTGATTTGTAGTTACTAACACCAAAAAGTAATGATAATAAGTGACATTTTTATTGGATATTTTTTTATGTTTTACATTCCGTTAAAAATGCCAACAAACAAAATATTGAATTTCCATGTATTTGCAATTATTTTTCTATATTTTTTTCATGGCAATTATTTAACAGAATCGTAAAAAATTAAATTGGATAGTTGGTTAGATCCCGGAAATGTATACTTAACGCTTGGAGACTGTTAGTGTTATTAAGTTTAGTTTTAATACTTTCCCATTGATCGTAAGAACTAACACTTAACTTTACTTAAATATCAATTTTATTTTTTACACACCTTGTAATGGCGAAATTTTATTTTTTCTACGTAACCGAATATTATCACGTATATATTTGAAGCTTTCATTCATTACCTTACTATGTTACTCGTTTTGTCGCTTTTTGTCACACATTCAAAGATTTCGCATATTTTCGTTGTCAATTAAAAATTACATTAAATTTTTAAATGTGTTTATACAGCACATTTTCATTTTTCTTCCCGGGCACAACACATTCTTCCCGAGTTTTTTAAAAAAAAAATTGGCATACTATAACTAATTACTGTGACGCTTTTATGAAACTTTTTTGATACTGTGACAAAAATATCGATTGTAACTTCCAAAAGTTGAAGTTAGGTTTTGCATAAACGCATATACACATATACACAAATATACACTATTAAGTATATAAATATTTTGTATAATGTCCTTAAAAGTGCAAAAGAGGTTGTAATTTAATGGATTTTGCAAAAAAAATTGAATTGTCTATTGCCCTACAAGACAATAGACATCTACAATTGATATTTTCACATCATACCTGACTAGTTGATACTAGCGCCACTCTGGAAGGATTCGAAACTGTCAACTACAGTTTGGCATTTTTAATTGACACGTCCATCACCTAACATTAAAACAAAAAAACTCAACAGTTTAAAATATATTTTGATGCAACCGGTACCACTCTCGTTGTTAAGACTAATCTAGACACAGATAAAATCCCTTGAAAATGTTCAGACTGTATCGGAACATAGATATCTACTTACGTATAATCTAAAATATCTCCTGAGGTATATGGATAAAAGCCTGGAACCACAAGCAATGTTTTTTTTAATCTCGTTCTATTTTTTTTCCAAAATCCACAAATTAACTGCAAGTTGTGAACATGGAATTAAGCATTATGTAGGGTAGATGTTTTTTTGACTAAGTATTACTATTGCATATTGCCCTAATCAAGATAGTATTTGAAATAAATGATTTTTGATATTTAAGCGAGTATTTTTTTGCACTTTATACGTCAAAAGAAAACATGAAACCTATAATTAGGATCACTTCATTGTCCAGTTGTTAATTTTTTATTTTATTTTATTTGGTTCATCAACAATTGTTACACTGTGGACTCAAAACTAAAAACATTAAATAAGTAAACAAGCAAGTACTAAGTGGACAATCAATAACAGATGAACACTGCATGCAAACCGAAAGGGTACTTTCGTTTTTTTTCTATTATAAGGGGGCAATCTAGCAGTCGGAGCTATTTTCATAATACCAACTACCAAAGATATCCGCGTAGATGTTGTACAGGTGCTTTGCCCTCCTTGCCCTCTCCATGGGCCACCAACAGCGCAAATGTCACTACGCCGCTATCGTCGCAAAGAGACAGCAGAACATGCCAGCAGGATGTGGCAGGTGGTGGTACCCGCGGTAGACAACGCGTAGGAATTCGTAGAAGGCGCTACGCACAGCGCTTCTGGCACTGGAAAATCAGTAGCTGGGTACAGGATGGGCACCTGACTCTGAGGCTAAAGCTACACTGTCGCTGGGGGTATTTTAATAGCCGAAATTACTTCTGTGTTGAAGACCGGGTCGTAAGTTGAGGCCAGTCGCTGGAGTGTCCTGTTGCTACCAGATTCGGGGCTCTGCAACATGGCGTCCAAAGGCTCTTGCAGTTGTATTTAGTCGGCAGTGGCACGAACTTCGTGCCGAGTCCGACACACCCTTTCGGTCCACCCAGGACTGCTTTTACGGTGCATAAAGTGCTGTCCGATATGGATTCACCGCCACATTGATAGAGCGTGAAGCGTAAGCTATATAAAAGAGACTTGCAGATGTAATATAGCTGAAATTACAGACTATCAACTGAAGTAGCCAGACGCCTCTCCGTTACGCTTTTACTTCCCTTTTTAGGGTTCCGTATCTCAAAGAGAAAAAACGGAACTCATATACTTTATAGGATCACTTTGTTGCCTGTCTGTATATCTGTATGTCAAGACCATTTTCTCGGAAACTCGTAAATGAATTAAGTTGTATGTCAATTAATGAGGTCTATTACTTTTCTATGACTTGAAAAAGTCATACTTCTAAGTTTTTACAGTTTAGGGCCTTTCATGACCACGCCCATACCTAGATATTCCTACAGCCAACGCGTTGCCGTTCTCGCTTCCTTTGGACCAAGTTAATGAATGCGTCATGGTTGAGATGAATGATTGAGTATTTTAGGTTTTAGAGACCATACTTCGTTTTCTAGCTGAATGACGTAAGCGCGGTCCACATTTTTTTTTTATGGTATAGGGGGGCAAACGAGCAGTTGTAGCCATTTTGATGACTATGGACGCCCATAGACATCTGCATAAAGACTATACAGATGCGCTGCCCCCCGTTCTCCTCCCACCTCCATGGGCCACCGGCTACTTACACACCGCACGAAACGCGACAGCACAGCTGTCACTTCACGCCGGTCTCGTGTAAGCGAGAGGTACCTCCCCGGTCGTGCCGGCCCAATTCGGCTGCATGCAAGCATGCAGCGTGGCACTACCTCTTACATTTAAAGACTTGCTGCGTTGCAGTTAAATTGGGCACGACCGCGGACCTTTCGCTTACGAAGCAAAGTCACAGAAGTCTTAATGGCTCCAACTGAACATAAAAAATGGTTATAACTGATAACTAAGACTTTATTTATTATAACTTACTAGCTTCCGCCCGCGGCTTCGCCCGCGTAGATTTCGGATTATAAAAAATCTCTATAAATTTTAACTTATTATGTTATTCTCATATGAAAGCTATATTACTGTAAGGTTTCATGAAAATCCGTTCAGTAGTTTTTGTGTGAAAGAGTAACAAACATTCAAACTCGACAGGGAGTTCACGCTCACACATTGGAGCCCAAATGGTCCCGTACAGTTCGATTTCAGAGAAATTTCCTCCCACGGACCCTCCGATTGTGGAATGAACTCCCTGCCGAGGTTTTCCCTGAGGGCTACAATATAGGGTTCTTCAAGAGGGGAGTCAATAGGTTCCTAAAGGGTCGGCAATGCGCATGTGATGCCCCTGGTGTTGCAAGCGTCCATAGGCTACGGTAACCACGCACCATCAGGGGAGCCGTATGCTTTTTTGCCACCATCGTGGTATAAAAAAAAAAAAAAACTTTCGCATTCATAATATTAGTAGGAATTAGGATAATATATAGTTATGCATACGCGTTGCCCTGTTAGGGTTGCCAACTCCGTCCATCACAAATCCGGAAAAAAAAGGATATTACCAGACATATATAACTAAAACTTCTATAACTCGTCTCAACTAAGACAGGTTTAAATAATTTTTGACATTACGAGGATTACAATAATTAAATTTTGCCGCCGCCCGCCATTCCCGGGAGATTTTACCTGCGTTCCTGGAGCCGGGAGATTTTAAAATCTAATGCCTTTTTTCCTAGAGATTCCCGGAATTCCGGGAGAGTTGGCCACCCTAGTTGTGGCACTACGTCTGACCAAAATAAATGTAGTCGAGAGGTACTTCTCCAGTGGTAACCAAATCCGTGAAATACCTACTACCTATACAAATAACAAGAATTACGTAATAATATTCCATCTTCCTCTTGAATATGTTGTTTTACGGCGGTACCGACGAGTACCAAGCACAGATTTCGCGTGCGCAGTAAGGCTGTGGTCATATTGACTTCACTTGTTGGCTTACGAACTTTTTTTT
>LUGF01030004.1:152562-176367 GCA_001625245.1 Calycopis cecrops
CCCGGTCGTGCCGGCCCAATTCGACTGCATGCAAGCATGCAGTGTGGCACTACCTCTTACCAAAACATGTTTGGATCAGTCCAGGGTTCGACTACCGACGTACAGACATCCGCATAGAGCCCATACAGATGCGCTGCCCTCCTACCTCCTCACTCAAGGGGCCACCGGATACTCCTCCTTTGGCTCATGGAGTTCATGTGTGTCACCCCACACACGTTTCGAGAATAACCAAGCACAATACGCCACTGTATACTCTGGCCTTACCCTCTCGATGAGCCCTCGCCATTTAACTATCGCGCGCGAGCAGCCCCACAGAGAAGACAGGCGATAGATAGACGATAGCTATTATAACTGCCATATCGGGATGCATCTCTCCCATATGCGGGAGTGTGAGGGTCAGTTTTTCTTTCGACCCCAAGCCTAATCTTTTTAAAATTTTTATGGTAGGTATATGGGGGTAAACAAGCAGTCGGAGCCATTTTCGTGACTACCGACGTCCATAGACATCCGCATAGAGGCTACACAAATGCTCTGCACTTCTTTCTCCTCCCTCCTCCATGGGCCAACGGCTACTTACACACCGCACGAAATGCGACAGAACAGCTGTCACTTTACGCCGGTCTCGCGTAAAATGAAAATGAAAATGAAATAGTTTTTATTCGAAATAGAATTACAGGAATTACTTTTTGAGCGTCAACAATTAAATCTACCAACTACGTATTCTCGAGCACTCATAGCAGTACAATGAATATTGGATTTCTCTTCGCTTCCACAGATAACTTAAAAAAATAACTATCTTCACTAGTGCAACATGGTCATTTTTCGCACCCCACACCTATAATTCATTTAAGATTCACATGTGTGAGGAGGCCCTTAGACAATGCCGTTCGTATTTCAAAACGTTTATGACGTCATTTCCATAACCAAACCCAACTTCCTGTAATCTGACAAGAGATATGCGTTCGGAAATATATTCGCAATGAAATATCTAAGTACACAATTATGAAATACGAATCTGTCACGAAAGATTAAGGCACTTTAAGACGAAAATTGTTATTTTTCTTTAGGTTCGCCTTTTCTTTACTTATTTAAAAGGGAAATAATAGTGCCGCTCTGCGTGCATGCATTATGAATTGGGCTGGAACGACCGGGGAGGTACCTCTCGCTTACACGATCCCGGCGTAAAGTGACAGCTTTACTGGCGCGTTTTGTGCGGTGCGTAAATAGCCAGTGGCCCATGGAGGGGGAGGAGTAAGGAGATCAACGCACCTGTTTCACCTCTATGTGGATGACTATGGGCGACGGTAGTTACGAAAATGGCTCCGACTGCTCGTTTGTCCACTGTTACTATAAAAATGTGTAATGGCATCCATTGGACCATCCGTATCAGGATAAACAGTTGTGTATTCCGTTAAATAGAATAACACTTTATAGGCATTTGGCTATTCCTTTATTTATTTTTTGTATCACAAGTAATATACTTTTTATTTAGTCTATGATGTAATAACAACGACCAATCAAATAGGTTTTATGTTATTTTCCTTTTGACTAAAGAAAAGGAGTAAGTACTTACCTAGAGAAAAATACAATTTTCTTTAGCTAGAAGGTCGGTACACGAATTCATAATTTCGTACTTAAATATTCAATTAAGTTTTGATCATGCTATCATCAAAATATACGCATGAATTTATATATATACTTATAATATACTATAGGTATATTTTGATTGCGTTAACTTAGAAATATGATATTTTCTTTGCGTTACGAAATTGTAGACCTCATGACAGACGTGAATTTCAGTTCTTTTTCCACTCGTTCCTGAGAAAAAGGTCTTTACTGACATACAGACAGGCAACAAAGTGATGCGAGAGTCCCGTTTTTATTTTTGATATGACTAATGAAAAATGGCTTGACAGATCCGAAACGGTCTGGAAACTTACAAGTCGCAATAACGGGTGAAAAAAGGTGACGAGTTTGCCATGCTTCTCCATGTGTTAATCACAATGAGCTGAACCGGCTGCTCGTTTGCACCTAAAAAATACTTTTAAAACCCCAGTACGGCGTAAAAACATCATTTAATCACATTCAGCCCTCACATCATCTAACATTAATGCATAAATAAACACTGGCATAAACAAGCATTTGAAAAAAAAAAACCAAAGATTGTTCTTTTTTCAAACTCGAAATTACGGCTTCGTGTCAGTCTGAAAACGGCGCGCTCGCGTGCAGAGGCGGATATTACTTACGGCCAGATACAGCGGTGCACGACAGACACCACCAGTCGCGTAGTCCGAGAGCTTGCGGATATTAGGTAACGCTTGTTCGGAGTACGCGGCGATTGTCAAGTACCCAATATATGACACTGACGTATTGTTATCTCTTACTGTCCCCACTCTTCTTTAGTTAAATTGTAATAATATTTTAAAGTTAATAAAAGATACGCGTCATAATTTTTTCAAGGTTTATTTCACACATTTAATACAACTAGCCAGTATAACCTGTTAACAGAAAACAACTTCCAGACAAGGGGTAAAATAGAAGAAGAAGAACAGAATAGAAGAAGAATAGAAAATCTTTATTCCAGAAACAAGACAACATTAACACACAACACAACACAAATAAGACATGTAAAAATTGTGTCTATATTAGGTAATCTATGTTTGTAACTTCGTCGTCCTTTGGTCTTAGCGAAATGTCTAGGGCGTCTGAATGTTGAGTAGGTAATGTTTACCTCTTTTTGATGGTGGGAAACATAATGGAGGACTCTTTTTGATGGTAGGAAATATAATGGCAATTGTTAATTTATACGATGATATAATTTCTAAATAAGTCACGACGTAATCTTTTGACCTTTGAAACAATTTTATTGTACTGTGTAACATTAACGTAAATCTTAGAGTATTTTCGTCTTGTATGATTATCAAAGATGTAAATAGTCTCGTAATACGTCTTGTATGTATGTGGTGTTCGTTTTCTTGAATTATCATTATCAAGCAAACGTAAGCAATTTTTTCTCAAATATAAAATTATTTCTGTTTAATTCTGTACTTGACGCATGAAGCGATTCTCCGACAATTAATGATGAAAACAAAGTAAGACCAACAATTTTATTATATTTAATTATGGTTTGTTCACTAAGTTCCTATTATAAAGGTATTAGGTACTATTGCATTTATCACATCTTAATTTGTCACATAATAATATAGGTATTATAGGTATAGGTATAAAGTCTCGTTACAACCGTTCTGATAAATCTACCGTTTTTGAAGTATGCATGGTTATATGCATACTTCAAGAAAATATTAAAAAATAACATTTTGCAAGAGGTAGTGCCACGCTACATGCATGCAAGTAGCCGAATTGGGTCGTCACGACCGGGGAGGCACAAAACCGGCGTAAAGTGACAGCTGTGCTGTCGCGTTTCGTGCGGTGAGTAAGTAGCCGGTGGCCCTTGGAGGGAGGCGGGGGAAGGGGGCAGCGCATCTGTATAGCCTCTATACGCATGTCTATGGGTGTATGTAGTCATGGAAATGGCTCCGATAGCTCGTTTGCCTCCTAATACTATAAAAAAAACAACTTACTTACCTAATATTTCTATTTATAAAAATAAGCATTTTGACCGCCAGCTCCTTGTACACAAACGTCGCAAGAACGGTATTGATGAGCGAAACCGACAGACACGAGAAAAAGGGACAAAATAAACTAAGAAAGAACTTTTCCATTTTCGATTTGAATTTCATTCCACACAAGACAGTCTACGTCACTGCTCTGTTTATAATTGGAATTTGTAATTCTTTTTTTAAATGTCTCATTTTTTATTAACCAGGCAGTGATATTAATTGATATATTTTTTTTATTTAATTACATTATTAGGCAATGGGATCTACTAATTATTTAGGTAAATCTAAGATCGGTTACAGAGCTAAGAGTGGGTCCAGTGGCGGCTCAGACAGAGAGATGAACGGGAAATTCCGCCGCACTAAAATCAAGTGAGTGCAACTTTGAATATTTTCAAAACTTTTTACAATGTTCAAAAAAAAAATTTTTAAACTAGGGTTAAAAATTAAAAAAAAAAAAACTTCTACACTAATATTACAAAGAGAAATGATTTTTTGTTTGTTTGTATGGAATAGGCCCCAAAAATACTGAAGTGATTTTAATAATTCTATCACTAATAATAAAACTAAAAACTTAAATAGGTGCTTTTATTTAATAAAGTGTACAAAGTGTGCTTTAGTATCTATGTGTGTGTGTGTGTGTGTGTGTGTGTGTAGGTTCGTATTTGCGTCTGTTGAGCTAATTAGTAATTCTAATATTGACACAATTTTGTTACGCTCTTTTACCCATCGCGATAGATGTTCACTGTAGCAAAAAGATATGAGTTTGGCGTAAGGGCAGATAAGATAAGCTGATATCGATCTAACATTAATATCTGCATTGCAGCCGATTGAGCCGGCACGACCGTCCTCTTGCGTATAGGAACAGCTAGGCTGTCGTGTTTCGTGCGGTGTGTATCCGATGGCTCAACGAGGGGGAAGTAATGGGATGTCTTTGGACGTCGGTAGTCATTAAAATAGCTCCGACTGCTTGTCTGTCTCCATATACTATAAAAAAAATACTTACCCAGTCTCTTATTTTTTAATTACCTATGTTTGCAAACTAGATGCTAACCACGACTTTGTTCGCTTGTTTTAGTTGACTCGTTATAGGAATCATTACAGGGGTGGTCAAATTGCGGCTCGCGAGTAGGGTAGCCAGACGGGATTCTCAGGGATTGTCCCGACATTTCGTAGACGCCGCACGAAGCGCGAGAGTACAGCCACTTTACCCCAGCATTGTGTAAGCGATATGTACCTTCTCGGTCGTGCCAGCCCAATTCTGATATCGATCTAACATTACTTTTTTTTTTTTTTAGATAGACAATACGCTAAAGCAGGCAAAATGCCTAGGGCAGCTTCATCGCTAATAAACACTACTTTGTAATCTGCATTGCAGCCGATTGAGCCGGCACGACCGTCCTCTTGCGTATAGGAACAGCTAGGCTGTCGTGTTTCGTGCGGTGTGTATCCGGTGGTAATATAGGTTCATGCAGAGTGCACTACTTCTTAATATAGCTTGCGGAATCGGTCTCAAGCTCGGCATTTGCTGGCAGCTGTCAGCACCGATCGTCTGCTTAAGCCAGGTGATCCCACGGACACGCCAACAATAAACTTAAATATTGATTACATAAATGTAATATAATAAAGAAGATGTCACAAGACATTACACATACAAAATACATACATACACTGGCATAACGTCATGATAAATTCTTGGCCAAATGGAAAAGAAGGAGAAGAATTATAAAGTAAAAAACAACATTAATGTTTGTAGTAACAAAACAAAACTCAAATAAGAGAATTTGTCACACATCTATGTTAAATAATTAAAATATATAATTTTTTTAGCTCTATTTAGTGTACAGTTAATACTTAGAGTGAATACGTCCCGGTCGTGCAGGTACAATTCGGGTGCAATGCAGCAATCGTTATCTCTTACTAAGATAAACTATCCTATTTTATAAATTGACGACCAGGCTGGCGCAGTGGTACAGGGCTCGGATAAGTGGAGCATGTTGCGCCAGGGGTCGCGGGTTCGAATGCCGCCTTGGTCATGGATGTTTATCTATGTATTATGTGTATTCATATAATAAAAATCATAAATATATTCCGTTTTCTTGTACCTGTAACACAAGTCTTTTAGCCTAGCCCCGTGCTCTAGGCTAACGTGGTGTGTAAGTCCACAGATATTTATTTATTTATTTATTTTTTAAAATATATACTTTTTTTCTATTTAAAGAACTGCCAACAGTATCATTTCACTAAGTATAAATATGAATTTATTTATTACTAACCTAACTAATCTGTGTTAGTACAAAATTAATATTAGATTAGATTTAATGAATAAATTAATTTTAAAACTGATTAAATAAATATAACTAAGCTGTAAAGATGTATAAATAACCTGTAGGTGTTAATTTACTATGCTCTATGGGGTTTTTCCGTAAAAGCCCTATTGTTGACAACTGCAATCGTTGCCATGGTTACCGTTTGATCAATACCACGTACAGGACTCACAATGAACGCTTCCAAATTCAAATTCAAAATAAGGATTTTAAATTTAAAAATGTGATTTTGTTTTTTTAAATGATGTACAGCACGAGTTTTTGCAGGCGGCCTAACAAGATGGGCGAATATGGGCTGAAGAGGATTCCTGATTACACCGAGATGGCGTATAAGGAGGCGGTGTCCAAATTGAAATACTTTCTGACTGGAAACAGCGTGCCTAGTGTGAGTTTGTCTAATTGTATTTACTTTATGCAAGCTGTGACCCGTGTTTTTATTCCCGTAAAATTTATACAAGTGGTATACTAGTTTTTATACATAAAATTCCGCCCGCAGCTTCGACCTCGTGGATTTCGGACTTCAAAAATGGAGTTACACCTTGTGTCCGATAAGCCCAAATATCTTATGCAACCCTATTTTTTCCACAATAAAATATAGGTACGCTAATATAGCCTATATTTTAGCCTATATTTTATTTTAACAATATGTGACTCGTGGTTAATGTAGTTTTCGAATGGTAATTTTTTTTTAAATCGGTACAGTAGCTTTTGAGCCCATTTATTACAAACAAACAAACATACAAACAAAGTTTTCCTCTTTTTAATATTAGTGGAGATATAAAAAGTAAAGTAAAAGTCTTTTTATGTCATACCTACTAGCAGTGCCCCGCGGTTTCACCCGCGTTTAATTTCTAAAAAATATAAACTTCAACACCCCATTTCACCCCCTTAGGGGTTGAATTTCTAAAAATCCTTTCTTAGCGGATGCCTACGTCGTAACATCTACCAGGATGCCAAATTTCAGCTTGATCCGTCCAGTGGTTTGGGCTGTGCGTTGATAGCTGGCTACGTCACGTTTGAGTTTTATATATATAGATAAAATATCATTCAAATCCGTTTTGTAGTTTTAAAATTTTACAGAATATTTAGAATAATATACATTTAAGTTTTCACATTTATAATATTAGCAGGATAATCATATATTGTTGGAGGAGTGTGGTACCTGAGCTGCGTTGCAGCCTACCTACGTAGGCCCTATGTGTTACTGATATCTTCTTTTTTTTAATTTTATTTTTTTTCGGGTTGTTATAACAAGAATGAGGTCTTATCTGCATAATTTCTGGTTATGCTGATATTCATGTGTGCCAGTATTCACCGATAAACGTCTATTCATTTTGCTAAGGGTTTGGTCTAGATAGATAATAACTTTGGGAATGTTCAAAGATGGTAGTCATCGAGGCCGCTTCCCTATTCTACAAAAATAAATACAATAAAAAAAAATAGTAGGAAATAAAATACTTAAAAAATATTCACAAACTCTTGGCTAAGGCATATTTTAATATATATTTTTAACAGTATGTTAAAAAATTTAACAGTTTGTTTATTATTTTTTTTTACTTTCGACCATTTTCTTTTCAACTTATTCCGTCTCACTAAAAAAAATACGTCCTTGAAGTGAAGCATAAAAAAGCTTTTGATCACGTTGTTCTCACGTTGTTGTGCCTCAATAGGCATTTATCATAACGTCTTTATCAAAATACCCTACCGTGTATCACACGATTAATGAGTCCAATGGTGCATTAGGATATACGTAGTGAAGAAAGACATTTCACCTAAACAGCTGCAGATATTAATGGGCGTTAAATTTTACAGGTGCGCAGCTACGGGTCGTACGGCAAAACCGACGAGGGCGACGACTTAGACAAGAAGTACAACTACACGCTGTCAGAGTACAAGCCGAAACCGCGGCTCACCGCCAAGTACACCACTCTGTACGCGGACAGCCTCAACAACTACACCCCGCCGCAGACCAACGGTAATATTATCTCAGACTAACGGAGAACTGTATATTCTCTTGAACTTTTTTTTTTTTATGATATAGGAGGGCAAACGAGCAGCCGGAGCCATTTTCATGACTACCGACGCCCATAAACATCCGCGTAGAGGCTATGCAGATGCGCTGCCCTCCTTTCTCCTCCCACCTCCATGGACCACCGTTTATTTACACACCGCACGAAACGCGACAGCACAGCTGTCACTTTACGCCGGTCTCGTGTAAGCGAGAGGTACCTCCCCGGTCGTGCGCCCCAATTCGACTGCATGCAAGCATGCAGTGTGGCACTGCCTCTTTCTTTCTTATAACGCACATTCTGTTGCGACAGCTCCTGCTTCCACCGCCGACCCGTCGGCAGGCACCAACCCGGACGTCGTCAACTTCATACAGAAGCAGGAGGAGTACATCGAACAGCTGGAGAGGGAGAGCCAATATTGTCGGGTAACGGAGATTTCGGAAGTGCAATATGGGCGACGGTAGTCACTAACCTATCCGCAAAACCAGGCGTGTTGCTGACGCGTTGCCGGCCTTTAAGAGTTTTTTTGAAGTGAAAGTTACTGTCAATACTGTCGAGTAAATTTTTGAAGTGAAAACTTCTGTCAATATTGTACTTCTTCTGTCACTTCAAAAAGGGACGTTTTTTAAGTAAAAACCTCTTTAGCGGCTGTGAAAAATATTCGCGTCAGCAAACATGCTATATAGCGTAAGAAAGTGGAGCTACGCTCGCTAGTGGCCGAGAATTATAGTTTCGCTTTCCTGTGCCAAATATAGCATTTTATGATAGTTTTAACTTTTCACTTTTATCTGCATTCCCTGCCATTTTTAGCATAAGGGGGTAAAAGCAGACGGAGTGTAATGGTGACTACATCACAAACAGCAAATTTTTTAATCAGCAAGCAAGCAAGAGCAAGACATCTGTCTTGCTCCTTGTGGGGCACCAGAAACTTCCCAACCGAAACGCAACAGCACAGCTGTCACTTTACGCCGATTTCGTGTAATCTCCCTTGTCGTGGCTGTCTAATTCGTCTGCGGACTGCGATGCATGGGACCACCTCTTACAGAGTGTGACAGTGGCGTCACCGTGACCTCGACCCGCGGGTGAGGACTATGTCAAGCTGTCGACATCTTAATGAAAAAAAATATTTCTCAAAATTAGCAGCTACATCACATTCGTGAGGCAGCCTTAAGTAAAAGATTGCTTGTGTCGGGGCTGGCTCTCATGATGATGGTGACGATGATGATGATGATGTTGATAATGATGATGATGATGATGATGTTGATAATGATGATAATGATAACGAAGACGCATATGATGATGACGATAATGATGTAATAACTTCTAATCATAAAATACCGCCAGGATGAGCTGAACAACCTCCTGGGCAAGGTGAAGGAGGTGATATCCGAGAACGAGCACCTGCACGAGGCTCAGAAGAACAAGATTATATCGAGGATGTTCCACTCGTACGAGGGCTCGGAGACGGATGACCTGGACGGCGGGGACAGCACCGGGCTGGACAGCGATAATAAAGTTGGTATTGTTATACAAGGTTGATAAAACCGAGAGGCATTAAATGAAACCACATATTTAATGTATAATTTCCAGGCTACAAAGCAAAAATCAGATCAATCAGAGCAATAGTTTAGTCACAGGATTTTTTTAAAGTTTTTCCTCACTTTGTACACATTGTATCACATCAGCTTACCGCGGGGCCGGCTGACTAGGGTAATTACCTCGCGCAAGTCTGCCGCTCGCTGTGTACCGATTCGTTACTCAGGTTACGACAAGTCAGTCCACGGGATGTTTACATTTTTTCTTAATTACTACGCTATTTAACTTCTTTACATAAAAAAACTATCGTATACTTCTCGTAAGCATTTTTTAATAGCTTCGGATTAACAGTAGGCACTTATAGTGTACCTAGTTTCATTTAGTGCCGCTCGCTTTAATCAACGTTGTATAATAGGGGCGAAAGATCTAAGCCATTTGGTAGCCAGTTTATAAAGATTTAGAAGAGATTATGCAGATGTGTTGTCCTCCTTCTATACCCCTCCATGGGTACAGGGAACATACGCCGCACGAAACGCAGCAGCTGTCAATATAAGGTGTTAGCGAGGCATGCTACCGCCATCGTGCCCGTTCAATCTGTATCGGACTGATCGGAGTTTTATTCATCTCGTACTAAAAAGTTGGTATTTCATTATTACTTTCTAGAACTCCTCAGTGTAGTGAGTAATAGGTATAGTTGTATCAAGAAAATAAGTTACATCGGCTTTCGTCATTAACGCAAAAAAGTGCAACATAGGCCGATCTAATCCGATTTATAACACCAATTCAATAAAAACCTTATTCTACAACTCATGAGGCTTATCTACTAACTATCTCATTATTGATAGCGGTTTTAGTTCCGGTTTTTGTTGTTATTATTATGTAAATAAAAGTCGGTATTGGTCTCCTTTTTTAAGAGCTCCTGCTATAGATATACATAAAAATAAAGAAGAGAGAATGAAAAATATAAATAAAATATAATAAATTGTTATACACAAATTGTCAACTGGACTTATGCCAAATTATATATTAAAACAGAATCCCTCGCGACCCACTAACTATGTGGACGGTGGCTAATCCGATGGGGCCTTCTCACATCTCCAAATAGAATCTTAAAGATGCTCAGAGAGTAAATGTTAGCGTCCTTTTTTGCATAATATGACATTCGTTAACCATGGTATTCTGTAGAGGTTTGATGTTTTCTTTGCAGGTGACGCCATCGAAGTCCCGTAAAAGCAGGCCCCGGTCGAGCAAACTGGAAGGACCGAATATTGTGTTCGAGTCGCGCATCGCTGAACTTGAGGCGCAGTTGGCACAAGCCAAGATAGATCTGAAGAAAGTTCAGGTAAAAATTAAATAGACTAAAATAGGCAAGATTTTTTTAATATATTGTTGACCAATTCTATAGATATTACAATTATTATAATTATATTAATAATTACAATACCATCTTACAGGATCATCCTACTAATATTATAAATGCGAAAGTTTGTAAGGATGTTTGTTACTCTTTCACACAAAAACTACTGAACGGATTTTCATGAAACTTTACAGTAATATAGTTTTCATATCAGAATAATAGAATAAGTTAAAATTTTGAATCATTTTTGAAGTCCGAAATCACGCGGGCGAAGTCGCGGTCGGAAGCTAGTTAATACATTAAAGCATGCAAAACATCGTAAGTGTACAAATCAGTCTAAATTTCGTTTTCTGGTCTTAAACTAGAAGCTAAAGAAATAGCTAAAGAATAAGTATATTATATCCATAGTACACTTGATAATTTTTACTTTGATTTTAGACAATATAAATCCATCTTGAACGGAATTAAGTGATTTATTTCAATAAAATGGTCACACGAGGGACAAGCGATCTACGCTTGTCTTTATTATCATTTTTTGTATGTAATGAAATAGTAGCCTTGTTTTCTTTCTTATAATAAGTATAACGAGCAGTTGGAGCTTTTTGAACGTTACCGACGCCCGTGGCACGATTCTTTCGCAGATGCGGTAAGAGGTAGTGCCACACTGCATGCTTGCATGCAGTCGAATTGGGCCGGCACGACCGGGGAGGTACCTCTCGCTTACAAGAGACCGGCGTAAAGTGACAGCTGTGCTGTCGCGTTTCGTGCGCTGTGTAAGTAAAAGGTGGCCCATGGAGGTGGGAGGAGAAAAGAGGGCAGCGCATCTGCACAGCCCCTATGCGGATGTTTGTGGGCGTCGGTAGTCATGAAAATGGCTCCGGGTGCTCGTTTGCCCTCCTATATCATAAAAAAAAAAGTTCAAGAGAATATATAATCAACAGAATAATAAGAGAATAGTCAGTTCAATAAGATTTTACCTCCTCAGGACGAGAACAATGAGAACAAGAGGAAGCTGGCGGCGGGGCTCGTGGACTCCACCTGCCTCGACGGCTTCAAGAGGCAGATAGACAACTTACAGCGGTATTGTACTAGTTTTATGTATTTGTATCAGCTTACTCAGGGGTATGCAGCGGAATTGGGCAGGAACGATCTCGGACTTTTACGAAAAGTGAATGTACGAGGGATTTTCGTCCGCGGACTTTTTTGTCCGCTGAAATAGAACGCCTATAACTGTATGGAGTAACGCAAACGAGGGATTAAAAGTGCCGCGTACAAAAAGTCTCCCGAATAACCGAGGATATTATGGAGAGAGCGGATCGGACAAAAGTACGCGGGAGTCCCATAAAGAAATAGAACACTAGCGATTAGGCGAAGCAACGCCCACGGAGGATTTTAATGCGCGTTGTGAGCTCGAGAGTGAGGTACGTGCCGGGCAACAAATGTTCGTACACCGTGTGCGTTGAGTACGCCGTAAATCCGCGGGGGACTTTTTTATTCGAGGATGGACCTTTTTCTACACCGCGCACTAAAATCCCTCGTTTGCGCAGGTCATTATGCTTTCGTGTTTCGTGCTGTGAGCTTCTGGTAGTCCATTAGAGATGGTTATAGGACGGCAACACGTCTGTGCAGCAACTGTGAATATAGTTAATTAGTCATCGAGAGGCTTCGACTTTTTCCGAAGCAGAATTTATTAATTTAGAATAGAATAAAATAGAATATACATTATTTAGGTGTTCAGTAATTACAAGTATTTCAAAATTCTTATCAGATAGCTTTTGATTATATTATATTAAATGAACAATAATGAAATGAACACTGTTATACATTAACACATCTAAAACTATAACATAAAACAAAAGCAATACAAACTTAAAATAACAACACAAAAAAAATAAAAGATAAAAAATTAAGCAAAACAAAAATACAGGACAAAAATTTGTGATCCTTCCTCGCCCTTTGCTTCAATGCCAATGGCTTTGCTGATAATTTCATATTTATTGAATTTGAAAAAAGATAAGTGTATATTGTACACGTAACCACCATGTAGAACCTACTTCGATGCCTATACCGGGTGTTCCAGACCACCCGTCCAGCCAGGTATTTCGAAAAGTTTCAAAAAAAAATCAAAACAAAAAAATACGTGTCAAATATTTTCTGAAACTCTATCAAATCATACCAAAAACACCCCTCACCCCCCAACCCCCTGTTAGGGGTAGGGGGTGCAAATTTAAAAATTCAAATGGAAACCCGTATTTTTTTTTGCAGATTCGGATTTTTTATCTGAGATTATTTTTGTTTTTGTTTTGCTTTTGTACCAATTCTGTAACAGGGGGTTGGTGGGTGAGGGGTGTTTTTGGTACGATTTGATAGAGTTTCAAAAAATATTTGACACGTATTTTTTTGTTTTGATTTTTTTTTGAAACTTCGAAATAATCAGCCTGGACGGGTGGTCTGGAACACCCGGTATAATACTTGGCCCTCTTCTACCACTAAAAAAATCTTCTTTTATTATCTTCATTAAATAAATTAGCCAAAAAAAAAAAACAATTGTTAAATAAATTGTCCACAGGGACAAGTCAATGCTGGAGAGCCAGATATCCAAGTTGAAGCTGACCCTGGAGAAGGACGGGGACTGGGACCGGCACAAGAGGTCCGACGTCATCGAGCAGCAGCTGCGGGAGGAGAGGAACAGCTTGGAGACGGAGCTGCGGCGGCTCAAGGTGCAGTGTTTTATTTTATTGAAGAGGCAAAGAAATATATAACTAACAATGTCTGAAAACAGCACAATTGTAGGATAGCTTAATTTTGTCGTTTTAGCTCGGTTTTATGGGTTTCTTCCGGATGTGTTGCTTATAAGATTTCCAAGGCTGGTCATCACGGCACTAGCTATATTTACTTGAGACCATAGACACGTATATCTATAGACTTTTTCTTACGTATAATAATTGTAATATTCGATAAAAAAATATTTTATTTTCTTGTCAATTTTGTCGTCTAAATCCTTTTCTCTTCTAAGAACTATCTGCTAACGTAGCTGTCCTCAATATGTAAGGGAAGGAGTTATCCCATTTCTGTTGTTGGTGTAGTTATCCTTAATCTTCTGTCTGCTGTAAGAGGACTTACCTTTTATCAGTTGAAGGAGTAATCATTTGTCTCATGTAGGAGGAGTTAACCTCCGAGCGCAACAAGGTCCGTGAGCTGACGGGCGCGGGGGCCCGGCGGGTGCTGCAGGAGCGCAGCGCGGCCGAGCTGCGGCACAGCGCGCACGCAGACCAACTAGCGAGAGACCTGGCCGCGCAGTACGAGCTGGCGGCTAAACTGCAGGTCAGTACTGTGGCAGGAGCTAACCCTAAACTGCAGGTCAGTACTGCAGCAGGAGCTAACCCTAAACTGCAGGTCAGTACAGTAGCAGGAGCTAACACTAAACTATAGGTCAGTACGGTAGCAAGAGCTAAGCCTAAACTGCAGGTCAGTACAGTATCAGAAGCTAACACTAAATTATAGGTCAGTACAGTAGCAGGAGCTAACCCTAAACTGCAGGTCAGTATAGTAGCAGGAGCTAACACTAAACTATAGGTCAGTACAGTAGCAAGAGCTAACCCTAAACTGCAGATCAGTACAGTAGCAGGAGCTAATACTGAATTGTAGGTCAGTACAGAAGCAAGAGCTAACCCTAAACTGCAGGTCAGTACAGCAGCAGGAGCTAACACTAAATTGTAGGTCAGTACAGTAGCAGGAGCTAACCCTAAACTGCAGGTCAGTACAGTAGCAGGAGCTAACACTAAATTGTAGGTCAGTACAATAGCAGGAGCTAACCCTAAACTGCAGGTCAGAACAGTAGCAGTAGCTAACCCTAAACTGCATGTCAGTGCGAGTAACTAACGAGTAAACAAGCCCTCGAGTGCGAGAAGGTCAGTACTTTATTGTATTAGGAACTATTCCCTTAGTGTGAGAAGGTACGAGTACTGTATGAGGACTTCGCTCCCGAGCGCTTCATGGTACGCATGGTATACTACTACTACATGTAAATGTCTTTATTGTTTGTAAGTTCCGACACGATAATAACATTATAATATAGTCAGATAAATGTACAATAGGTCTTTAAAGCGATATATTCTAGGCAATCATCATCTGAAAGATATATTTTTTTTTTATTTTGAAACGAATAATTCTTTAATTATGTAATGCTGTTATTTCCACGGATTCTTTAAGACTTTTTGTTAAGCATCCTGAGGCTATTATTTAGCGAAAGGGACAATTAAACTCAGGGAAAACTTTAAATGATGTACTCAGTCAGCCATATTGTATAAAAGAGACAAATAACAAGGGGGCGCCCTCTGACGAACAAAAATTCCTTAGCTTCCGAAAGAGATAGGAGCGGTTCGACGCGTAGCTGTTGAAAACAGAAAATACCAAAATGTTCTCCCAAGTTAAGCTGAAAACGACCTTATTTTGATAAATGTAACTTTCAGCTTGATCTGGACCGTCAACGTCGCGACGAGAACGATCTGAAACGAGAAATAGCGATGAAGAACGCCGCCATCGAAGAACTGAAGATCGAACTGAAGAATAAATCTGGTAAGAAATAAATATTGCTGAAGGCAATGACGAGCAATGAATTGTTTCTCATGACTGTGCCAACCGACGTCCATAAACATTGTTACAAAGTTTATGCTGATATTTCCACCTCTTATAATCCAACCCTGAATCTATTTCCGGAAATTAATACGACTGTACGAAACGAACGTACTACACATCAGTTTTATGAGCAATTAAAATTATCACGCTGAAAAAATTGGCGGTAGTACCGCAATTGCTCTTACTTAAAATCGATTTTCTAAAAACAATTTAATTTAACAAGATCAAGAATCAAGCTTTGGTTTTACCAAAGTATGACCATGGATCTTATAAGTAATTATCATATATTAAGTTCACAGTCATTTAATTACCATCATTTATTTCTTTGAGATTTGACACCTAAAATCGAAATTATACACCCAAGAAAAATATTGCGTAAAACAACTTTTACAGCCAACCTCCAAGCGGACCTGGCTCAGGCTAACGCGGAGAAGGCGTCTCTGGAAGAGGAGCTGGCGAGCGCCCGCCTAGCGCTCGAGCGGCACCAACGACAGGCCAGACACGACACCAACAGACTCAACTCAGAGGTATGGGTAAAACTGTAGGTATAAGTCAGAATAGGGAAAATGGGGCAACTCTAGAGATGTTGACAAACTAGTGCGTCACCAGAGATAGGCCAGGCACCAATAGACTTAACTCAGGAGTACGAGTTAGGCTTAGAGTTATGGGTCAAACACTTATCACATAGATACGAAACAGACTCGGAAGTATAAGTAAGATTTAGAGCTACGAGTCGGACTTAGAAGTACGAGTCAGACACTTGTTCCAAAGTTACATGTGAGACTCCGAGGTACGAAACAAGTACGAGTAAGACTCAAAGATGCAACGCGGACTCGAGACATGACAGAATATTTAAGACACAAGTCTGAAATCATATTGTACCAATTGTCAATACCACACCACGTGTGAATCACAACGACCAACATTGGATCAAATTAAATATTGAATCCTTTTGTATCAATTGTCAATAGGTACAATAAAACCAAATTTGTGAACTGTTTCCTGTTTTCTGTCTGCAGATCCAGTCTCTTCGCCAACGCTTGGACCGAGCTGACGCAGACCTGGTTCATTCTCGTCGAGAGAACTTGCGTCTTTCTGAACAAATATCTACTTTGGAGAAGGAGGTATTTCTTTGAAATGTATTAGCATTTTTCTAAAGGTATCTAAACCACTACTAGAATATCCCGGCATATATTTACTAACTAGAAATAAAACAGAATGATCCTTCTTGAAGAACGTTTAGTTCTCTTATTCGACTCTATTTATAAATGTCGTCAGAATGTAGCAATTTCCGAGATACCAATTATGAACTGGGAACATCAATGATATTTCTAGTTTATAATTATTTTTTCCATTTAATTAGCTTACGTCATTTTAGAGTATTAGCTGAGAATTATCTAAAAGATTTTGTGGCGAAAGAAGAAAATGAGATCTTGAAGGTTTTAAAAATAAACTATATAGTATAAATGTATTTAGATGAAATTACAATAGTAGAAATACACAAACATTATATCCATTCAAGACATACTTTATTTAATCTTACTTAGTTCATTTATAATGTAGATGCAAATAATAAACATTTAATTTCCAGTTAAACATGAAGAACTTGTCTCCCATATCACACGAAAATAAAAAGGAGAAAGAACTATCGTCTATGCTTGAAAACATGGAAAATAAGCATGGTATGTCCTACTGACAGTAAAAAATAGTCGCTTACTTCCGTATGGTCCTCAACTATGTCTTCTAATTCAGAAAAACATGGGTAAACTATTGATGTTTTGATTTTTATCGATCGGCTTTATAATTCAAAACATACATAATTTACCCTTTCAGTTCAATGCTTGCATGTTTATGTGAAAGGGCTTTTACAACAATAGTTTATTCATCAGATTGTTAATCCTTGACAACTGCCTCAAGACAATCAGACACATCAAATTATTTGAACTCTGTCCGCGTTAACGATGCAGTGACGTCACCATCACCACTTTGTCTGCAACCAATGAAATTATTCTAAATTATATTAGGAACAATTTCGTTGGTTGTGAGCCAGCTGTCGATGTTGCCGCCATTAAATATTTCACGCGTATAGAGGATAGGATTGGACTGTAAGGTATATACTTAGCGAGTGATTTGGTTCCACAGCTAATACGGTGGCTGAGCTGGAGTCTATGATACAATCTCAAAACAGTCTGATGGAGAAACTGACGGGAGAATGTCGTTTGCTTACTGACAAGCTCGACGATGCAAATCGTAGGCACAAGTACGAATAATTTTCAAGTTAATGCATGAAATACAATATCCCCTAAGTTATTGCACAAACAATTTCAAATCATATTCAGTTATTGTTCATTCACAAATTTCCTAAATTTTTCTGGTTTATTCAGATTTGGTTTTTGGGTTTCAGACCCAGAATTCCAATGCAACAAGAATTTAACAAATTTTGTTTTGTTCTATTCCTGTTTTAGATATATTTAATTTTACTCAAGACTTATCGATATTAAAGGAATATTTGCAAATATTTAAGCATTACCAATAAACATACATCGGCACTTTAGCGAAGTATAGAATTATAATTTTATAATTTCTTAACGTCGTGTTGTGTTTTTATTGGCGGCAGGCAGAGCGCAGAGTCGCGGCCGTGCAGACGAACCAATCAGAACACAACGCGACCGATCAAGAAAACGAGAGACTTCAACACCGACACACCATTCTACCAGGCACCGCGTAAAAGAGTCCGATTCGTCGAATAATCCCCCAATAATTGTTGGTCCACTAACGACGAATCAGGATCTCACTAACGCGCGTGGGGAGAAGGTTTACAATCTGCCACTCATGATTCAACAGCCCTTTTTACGTGAGAAAAAGGAGCCAATAAAAGTTGATATCAGTGTTAAACTAATACCGAAACCAAGAAAGAAGGATAGGAAAAGGCGCGATTCGCTTGCACAAGAACCAGGTTCACCAAGTAGACTAAAGAGTGCGAAAAACAGTATAAGTATGGAAGTGACTGATAATAATGTCAAAGTTGTAAAAGAAACTTTAGAAATTAATGATATTGAAAACTCTTTAGATTGTTTGCCACCACCACGCTTAAGCCCGGATAAGATACAAGAAGTTAGTAGTGATGATAAAATAGAGATTGACGATAAGTTAGAAGATAATTTAGCCGTGCAGAACAATGATGTTAATGTTCATGATGATAAAGTACAGGAAAACGACAAAGAAAAACAAGATGAAGTAAAAATTGATAATGATGACGATAACATTCAAGAAAATAACACAGAAAATGATACAAATTTAGAAATAGGCGACGAAAATTCGTAAATTATATTTAAGTTTAACACTTTGTTTGTCACTTTGTGGGATGAAGTTTAAGAAAACAGTCTGGAAACTAAAATTTACAAGATATTTTTTTCTATTAGTTTAATATATTCTACTATTATTTCTAATTTTTACTCTCCTAGTTCAACTAGACGAAACTCAAAACTTATCGTACAAAATCATTATGTAATTATTATTTACGAATAAGGATTAGTCCTTACAAACAACTTTTTAAAATCTAATCCCGAAAATATTTTAAAATTTGCCCCATTTACTATTAGTAAGATCATTAATCTTAGAATAAGCACTCACGTGTATTGTTAATGTTGTATTTTTGGTGTACTGTTTATGATTATAATATTTATTTTTTTAATTATAAAAAGTGAATATTTTACTAGGATATTTTTCAATCTGTTATAAAGTCTACTATATAATTATAGTATCTTTTATGTTCTTCTTTTTCTAGTTAATAATAAAGTTCCTGGTAAATTGTCTTCTATTGTAGCTTAGCTATTATTTGATAAATTAGCTGTCACACTACAACAAAGTGAAATACGAAGCTTTTTTTAGATATTCGAATTGTTAAATAATTTATTATGGAATGTTTCCATAATGGGCTATTTTTCAAGTTTTCAAAAATCACTCCAGAATGTTTATCAGTGATCAATGAACTTATACATTTTTTTATTTTTTATTCTGACAAGTATTTACTTTCAAATTTTAAATTCAAAATTCAAAATTTTAAAGACCCGCAAAAACGCTTCTTTAAGCAAAATGGCGTCCTGTGACGTAGATATTCTGTATCCTAAATGTCAAGTAGTGAATGACTTATGTATGTGACTTATTTCATATGTAGCATTTGTTTATTTTGTAATCTCTTTGTAATAACAAACATTTGTACTAAGTATCAACATTTAACAGTGACCATAACATTAAAATTATGACCTACAACTTTTTGACAAATGACAATTGACAACTTAGTTACTACGCATATTACGGTACCATAGAGCTCACGCAATATTGACGTCATAATCAATTTCAAGTCGTTTCGTATCACGTGACTCATGAATAAAAATACGTATTTTTAAAAATTGATTTTAAAATGAAATATTGATTATTTACTAATTATTTCACTACATAATGACTTCATAAATCATATTAATTAAAGATTACATTCAATAAGCTTAAATTTTTAATACAGGAAAATAGCCCATTATTGATGTTAAATTGTTATCGGTTACGATCCTAATTTTCGTATTATTATAGCCTTTTTAATTATTCATTGTAGCTATTTTATTATATGTTTAACTGTTTGTTGTTAGCACATAGGTTGATTAATAAACTGTATTTGTAGAAATTTCTTTATTTAGAAAAGTCTTTAAAATGTTTGTTATTTAAGGATAAATATTTGTGAATGTGCAATAAATGTCTTAATCACTCGAACTTTTCAGTTTCTAGAACAATTGAAAGTCTAAAAGCTCTTTTCATCGCATATTCAAATCAAATTCCTTCCCTTTCAGAATAGAAAAGTCACAATTGCTTTGCAGGAACTCTGAGCTTATGAGAAAACTTAGAAATTTGTGGTCTTCTCATAAGAAATATTGCACGACCACTGTCGCACCGTTCAGAAGTTACACACCACTAAGCGGATACCCTAGTAGCTTGTCATATGATTTAGATCGCACATACGCAACGTCAACTCCATACACAAATAGATTTAGATTTACAAGATCTGAGAATAGATCAAACAAATTTAATGCTACTGGCGATGATATAGATGATTTAAATGCGAACTTAAGTGATCTATCTATAGATAGAATTAATGATTCTGATGATGATGCGACAAAGGTAAGAGAATGTAGAATCTGTGTTCGAAGGTCTTGTGTAGAAGGTAGAATGTTTGATATCGGCTTGTGGCATGAATATTGCAACATAGTTAGATTAGAAGTTCTTCTGAAGAAATATAAGTTTATGTATCGTTAAGTTGTGATATATAAAAGACAAAATATTTATTACACATTAGATGCTACGAGTACCTCTCTCACACAAGTAAGACAAACATAATGGCTTATTCCTTAGTATAATTAATATTATAGAGTAAATACTTTTGTCGATAAAAAGGTGTCTTAAATTTATTGTAAATTTGTACAACAGTACGTGTACACAGTCTGTTATTACACTAGATATTTTGATCTTAGATTACTAGTTAAGCTTCTTTTGACACATGTCTAGAAAATAAGGATCAATGGCCTTTTGAAGGTTTAATAAACCCATAAGGTTCCAAAATTTAAGGATTCTCTGTGGTGTGGTTTGACCTTACATTGTGTTCAATTTATGTAAATACTATGTTCTGTGTGTTTCCTTGCATGTTTTAAGCACTTGAGTGTGTGTGATCACGTTGTGTTATTCAGGGAAGAACTGGCAGCTTTGCAGCGTCAAATAAGGGACCTCGGACAATCTCTGCAGAAGCCTCGCACGCATCAACCTAGCACGTATAAAGGTATTTTAAGAATGGACTGATAAGTTTGGTTCTTTACATCTGTTGTTTTATACATTGATGAAAGTAACCGCATATGAGTGGATCCATAAGATGTATTCAATAAAAAATCGGTAATGAGATTAATTTTAAAAATTGTTGACTAACTTTTGGCCTCTACAAACGTGACCTCTAATCTCACAGACCTAACTGTATTTGAACCAGAGCGAAGAACAGATGTTCTTTTAGTGTGGTCCCCTACCAGGTGTAGATGCAGGCACTGTTATTTAATAATAATAATAATATCTTTATTTGAAAAACACACTAAGCCAATATTAAACATACAAAACAAAATATTACATTTCATTATTCATTGGATTACAAGAGTACAATTAATGCAATATTTTTAATTATTATAAAAAAAATGTATTATAATTTCATACACTATTGGTGGGTAGGTGTGTTATTACAGATTGTAAACTATGTAAAGAGGATTATTTTATATCTACGCCAAAATTCATATAAATACGTTCAATAGTTTCTACGTGCAAGAATAAGAAAGATGTATTCAAATTTCTGCTTTTATACCCAATACTAGCAGGATTAAAGCACAAAAAACCATCGTAAGAACTTTTACATTTAGGAGCATTTTTTGCTACTCTATGTAAACCAACGCATGTGATAGAATAGTAACCTTATACCAATGCCAAACATTAGGAAGTCTGGGTTAATTTTTATGCCTTTTATTATAGGTCTAATTATTTTTTATAAACATTTTAGCACCTTCCTCGCACGTATCCGCAACCGACAGGACTTCAAATCCCTCACCCAGCCCCAGACCAGACTATTCCGGAAGTGAGCCCCCCAGAAACACCACACTCGCAGAAAACGACAGACTCCATAGAGACAATGTCGACAATCACTATGAAGTACAAGCACACCTAGATACACAAAATATCGACTCTAATTCTGTACAAAAACAGGAAACTTACAAATCTGAAAAAGATAGCAATAAACAATTAGAATCGGACGTAACAAATAACACAAAAGCAGACGAAAGTGATAGGCAGACAAGTTCACAGGAAGCAGAAAATATGGATTTAAAATATAATGAATATGTAACACCAAATGAACAAGATACATTACAACAACAGCAAGTTGATAGTGAGTCAAGAGAAAATATTGAACGTAAAGAAGATTATATAGAACACCAAGAATCAAATGAAAATGTACAATACACAGAGCAACCTCAACCTACCAATCAATTTGATGGTCAAAACTATAATGAAAATTACAATCAAAACTTTGAACAACCGCAATATACGGAGCAATATGAAAATTATGAGCAGTATCAACAAGGATATACAGACCCCAACGCCCAATACGAAGGCCAGTATGAAAATTATCAAACAGATGGTAATTATATAGAACAAAATAATGATGCACAATATAACCAGGAATATAATTCAAACGTAGCTCAAGAAGAGAGTCACGATAACACACAATATAATCAAGAATATCATCCCAATGCAGCTCAAGATGAAAGTCAAGGCAATGAACAATATAACCAAGAATATTCAAATGTAGCTCCAGAAGAGATTCATGATAATGCACAATATAATCAAGAATATAATCCAATTGTAGCACAAGAGGATAATTATGATAACACACATAATGAAGAATATAAAGAAGACCTGGCTAAAGTGTCTGAAAATAAAACAAATGAAAGTAGCACACCTAAAGATGATAGAGTAAGAGAGAGCTAGCAAATTTAATTGGTTTTAATTTCTTTGTGCAATATTCGTTATGTTAAGCTTAGTATCAGATTTTATGGTTTTTGAAAGTAATAAATTAGACGCTTTATGTGTTAGTATTAAAAAAAATCAATAAAACTGTTATAGACAGAAAGTTTTTCTTGTTGTAGTAAAATATCGTCTTGTAAGAGGTAATGTCATGCTGCATGAGAACCGCATCGGGCCAATCGGACCGACACAACCGGGGAGGTACCTCTTGCTTACACAACACCGGCGTATGGTGACAGCTGTGGTGTCGCATAGAGGGAGGAGAATGGGCAAGGATAGAAGGCAATGCTTCTGTATAGTCTCTGTGCGGATGTCTATGGCCGTCGATGTTTATGAGAATGGCTCCGAATGCTCGTTTGTCCCCTTATTGCAGCCGAATTGGGCATAAATATGGAGTTATATCTCTCTTACATGATTCCGCTATAATGTGAATTCTTATGTTACGTTTTACTTCTTGCCTCTCTATATTTCCAACACAACACGACTTAAAGGTCAATAAAATGTACTTATTCCTCAAAAAGCGACAGCGCGTGTTCAAGACGCCTAGACTTGCTAGAATTAATGATAGAATAAGTCGGTAAGTGAAAGTTTGTCAGCCTTCTCATCGGTAAGGAACCCCCAGTGTGAGAGTCCGACTCACTTTTGGCTGGTTTTTTTAACACACAACTCACTTGTGCATGGGCGTATCCAAGTTCTGAGCCGGGGCGGGGGCTAAATCTGGT
>LUGF01030016.1:0-25683 GCA_001625245.1 Calycopis cecrops
GCCGTCGCCGTGCCGTTGCCGGTGCCGTGCCGTTGCCGGCTAATGGAAAAACGCTAAATAGGTGGCGTTAAAAAATAATGACTTTCATATTGACAGATTCTCCAAGGTCATTGAGCAATGTAATACCCTTAAGACACTTAAGACAAGTTTCTGTGTCTTTTGCAAGTGTTGAAAATTCTACATAAATTGTTTACCTTAGTTACAATGTCATAACATGTCATGTGATATTTAGTTTTTAATGACAAAAAAAATCACTTAGAAGTTAGATCGAATATCGATCTTCGCGGGTCCACTAGTAACATTAAACGTATATAAACTTTGACTGAGTTTTCACGCTTAGACTCTGTGGAGTCTTCGATCCAACTTCATAAAACGAACCGAGATCCTCAAGTATGAACTTTCCCTGCGAACTATTTTCAATCCCGTTTTGTCTTCGGCCAGCAACTTTTTTTTATTGACTGCGACTTAGGGTTGAGTTACAGGTAGAGTTTTGAGAGCTTAACATATTTAATTTCAGTCTTTTATAGAACAGAACTTAAACCGTCTGTACCTGTGGATAATATCATTTGTAAGATTTGGGTTTTCGACTGGCAAATAGTTTTTTTATGATGGTATAGGGGGGCAAACGAGCAGTCGGATCTATTACCATGACTACCAACGCCCAGAGACATTCGCGTAGAGGCTTTACAGACTAGCTGCCCTCCTTTCTTCTCCCACCTCCATGTGCCACCGGCTATTTACACGCCGGCGGCCGCACGAAAAGCGACAGCACAGCTGTCACTTTATTCCGTTCTCGTGTAAGCAAAAGGTACCTCCCCGGTCGTGCCGGCGCAATTCGGCTGCATTATAACGCAGTGGTAGGAATGTAAAAAGTAAAAACAACTCTTTAAAATACACTACAAGTACGGAAAAACTCATCTCATCGAGAGCACTTGGGAACTTGAAGAGTTTTAATGGAATCAAGTTGTTTATCAACTTTGTACTCGCTGGTTTTTGGCGCCCGCATACAATTTATTTTTCACCCGGAACACATAAAAAGGATCAAATAACCTAAATTAAATTAAACTTTGTAAATCGCTGCTTCTTCCCTCCTCCTCGTATAAATGCTACTGCAGCATCACATCTTCACGGCAGTTCCCTGTTGCAGCGTATCTTAAACTGGGATCCACGGACCGGGGTCGACCTTCGAACTTCATTCAAATCACCGCTAAAATAAAATATTAAATTCTATCAAGAAGTTAGTTTCATTCGAAATAAACGCAAGCACTCGCCAATTTTTTTGTTAACTTTTGTTGTCATTTATATTTCTTCCATACCGAACCCTCGGTGCGCGAGTCGGACTTAGACAGGTTTTAACTTTGTATTTGGATCCACTCGGATACGACACCGGATTGTAAATCCGATGTCCTACATCGACGCGCTCAGCTCAAACGCTAACAAATAAATCAACAGATGTTCTCCGGTAGCACTGTATGTAGTTTTGATAACAAAAAGCTATCGAATACTCGGCGTCACGAGCAAGAGAATTGTTTGGATGCAAGATTTGTAGCCATGTTGTGTTGTTAATACCTATAGCTTAATGTTATGTAAAATACCAAATGAACCCATCTATAGTCTGTTAAATACTGATGACTAATATAATATTACAATCGTCAAACTAGTAAGATGCCTTATGTAAATTAGCCCTGCGTAAATTAACCCATTAGGCTAACTTACACAAGTTCAGTAAATGACTCGATCAGTGGATCGAATTCAATGTCAATTACTAACTCCATGTAACTCACCTTAACAGAGTGTTGCAGGTAAACAAGTAAACAGTGTTGTAGACAAACTTAATTTAGACTTGAGTAACTCTTCAGTTCTGTAGATTTATCTCCGATTTCCACGTACCTACAAAGATTGTTAAGTAAAGTAAGTCGATTCAATATTGCTAGAGCCTTACCTAGGACTGGTGGTGACGAAGTGATGCTATGCCATGTAATACTTCTTTCGGAATCTGTCGAGAGGTCTGCAGGGTTTGTGGGGAACCTCATGCCCGGCATGCTCGCATGGGAGACGCTGCTCCCTTGGTGGTGGAGAATCTGCTAGTAGATAAGTGGATTTCAAAATGGTGGTGTTATTCGTGTTTGCGATTTGTGCGCCGGTGTAACCGTCGTATTGAAAGTTGGACTCTGTTGCCCATCGTTCGCTGTTATGGTGCGATCACAGATATTTTGTAGGTAGGAAGAGGTAGTGCCATGCTGCATTGGAGGAGGTAGTGCCATTCTTGGCGGATGACACTACATCCTCCTACGCAACGGAATTGGGCCGGCACGACCGGGGAAGTATCTAGTAGTAGTAGTAAGGCTCAAAGTGACGGCGTCGCTGTCGCGTTTCGTTCGGTTTGTGAGTAGCCGGTGGCCCATTGGGAGGGGGGGGTGATATGAGGGCAAGGCATCTGCGTAACAATCATGCGAATGTCCATGGGCGTCGGTAGTCATCAAAAGGCTCCGGTTGCTCGTTTGCCCCCTTGTGTTATAAAAAAAAGGTATGCCCGGCCGTCGGGAGGCCGGGTGTGGAGGTGCGAGACCGTGAGGTGATAATGCGGCGTTATCTGCCTTGTTAACATGGGGTCAGACGGATGGACCACAAACTTGTCCATGTTGGCGTAGTGTGGCTGCTAAAGGTTGTTCTGGGACCGAGGGAGCAGGGGTCACTTTGACGTCACGCCGTCAAATCTGTATAAATATTAATATTTTAAACAAATTGTAGCGGACTCCCTGGTTTTTGATCTATAGTTATAACTACTCTCTCTTTACTCTGTAACCTACAGGTTATAGAGTAAACGAAAAGTCTTCGATAATATAAATATTGAGGTGTCGAGTGTCAAAGTGAAAAATTACTCGTTTCTGGACTGGAGCCACAGGCGGCGCCACTTGTCAAAGTTCTAAATTCACGCACTGATCTCAATATTCATGGATCATAGCTACTACTATATATACATATTACATATTTAATTATATTTTATTAATTAATAATAATGATAAAAAAATGAGAATATTAACGTAATCATTCATTTGATTATATTATCAAAATATTGAAATCTAGTAATCTCATAATTTAAATATATGCTATTATTATTATAAGTAGTACCTACTTTAAGTCTTCTAACTTTTTTTCAAAGGTTTGTTTTGTCTGAACATATTATATTATGTAATCTGATGGTAATTATCAGACATTTGTGGTACCCAAATTTGCCCATAGTTAAATAATTTGACATATTATACTGGTTAACCTTTAATTCCTTTTAGTATTCTGAAGTGACGCCTCCAAGTATCAGAAAATATGTTATAAATTCATTTATATGTATCACTTATCCATAGTATGTAGATCAGTGATCCTGCGCAACTGAGCTCGTGCACACAACTAGTACGTACTGCAGCTGATGTTTGCTCCGCATTCACACGGCGCTGACGTCACACGACTAGTACGTACTGCAGCTGATGTTTGCTCCACATTCACACGGCGCTGACGTCACACGACTAGTACGTACTGCAGCTGATGTTTGCTCCACATTCACACGGCGCTGACGTCACACGACTAGTACGTACTGCAGCTGATGTTTGCTCCACATTCACACGGCGCTGACGTCACACGCGGCTTGTTCCAGTTCTATTGGTTCCCTTTTAAATGTCGCTGCAGACACAAGCAAAGCCAATTTACTGTCGAACGTTTGTCATCGTGTTGGATTTGAATACACTTTCCGCCACTTACAAGTTCATAGTTTGCTATTTACTATGGGCCTCGTTTGTTACGCCTTTACGCAAAAACTGCTGAAGTGATTTTCATGAAATTTGGCACACACATAGAGGGTACCTAGGACATAGGATAGTTTTTATCCCGAAAAAATGTTCCTATGGGATGCCATGTGGTGATTTTCTATTTTCCACGGGATCGAAATTTACGCCGATGAAAACGCGGGGCGCATGTAGGCTACATATTATCACGCTATCATCTATGCAGCAGGAACTGTGAATCTTTAATTCAGAAGAGTTGAGAACCTCTAGGTATTTTTGAAGTCATAAATCCACGCAAGCGAAGTTGCGGACGGAATTATTATATTTTAATTTCCATTGGTTACCCCGTGGTTCTGATATCATGAATAGTTAGGTACATAAATAATTAGATAAAAATTTATACTTTTTTTTTCTTTTTTTATAGTCAATCAATTTGTCTCTTGATGTTCTATCTATTACGTATCTATACAAATACTTAAATGAATCAAAATCCAATGAGTATGGAAAAAAAATATCGAAATTTGTTTAACATTGTCGAAAAATATTTTTCTCTTAAACAATAAACATATTTTAGAAGCAGTCCGTCAACACCTTTCCTTTACAAAACTACGCTCAAGAATTCGATACGCATCAAACCCAACAACTAAATAGGTCCCCAGTCCGCATTCCTTTTAACAAACCTTAAGTTCGTTTTTATTAAAACGAACTTAAGTGTTAAACAGTTCGCTTTGTGAAAGAGTTTTAAATTTACAAACCTTTTTATTTGCACCTCAGTAACAAACACAATTCATATTTTAAATTAACACTCCGCGCTTGGGTTCCTGGAGACCCGCCGAGACCAATTTCAAATTGAATAAGCGTCAAAAAATAATAAACATGTACATATTTCTTGTTTTTATTATGAGGTAACGCAAAAATGTATTTGTATATTTTAAACTAACTTTTGTGTGTGGCTTCGCAATCAAACCTTCCTCTTGAATCTTTCTGTCTAAAATAAACCCCATCAAAATGGGACGCTTAATTTTATAGATCTAAGCATACAGACACACAGACGGCGGAAAGCGACTTTGTTTTATATTATGTAGTGACTATAAATTAATCATCTTCATTTTTCGTTATCGTTTGTAAAATTTTGATACGACATAATATTATGTTCATGTTAAAAAGCTTACTTCACTATTTTTTTAACATGAAAAAAGGATAATGAAAAAGAATATTAATTTATCCACGTAATATTTATAATTTTATAATAACAATGACAAATAGATCTTAGTACGTCTCAGCTTTTAAGTTTATTGTATTCTTTCTAGGTACACTAATACCTTTTATGATTTTATCCTTAAAAAGCGTATTAGTAAAACGCTGCATATTTTGTAAACAAAATGCTTGAAGCGCTATTATTCTGAAGAAGTATTTAGTGAACGGTCCGAATTTATTTCAGAAAGGTTTTCATCCGTATTGCGAGCCGATGTATGAGAACAGATAAAGAAAATGAGTGAAGATAACGATGAATCAGGGAAGATAGAAAAGGTATAGAACGACTAGTAATTTTTTTATGGTATAGGGGAGTAAATGAGCAGGCAGAGCCATTTTCATGACTACGGACGCCTATAGACATCCGCATAGAAGCTATACAGATGTGCTGCCCTGCTTTCTCCTTCCACCTCCAAGAGGCACCCGCTACTTACACACCGCACGAAACGCAACAGTACAGCTGTCACTTTGCGCTGGTCTGGTGTAAGCGAGAGGTGCTTCCCCGGTCGTGCCGGCCAATTCGGCTGCGTGCAAGTATGCAGTGTGGCACTACCTCTTACTAAACTTATTTATTATATATTATATTATTATTCGACGCCATCTCTCCTAACTGATCGTTGAGGTGTATTGGAAAACTATAATTTTCTAGAAATACTTCGTCTTTTTCTAATAGGGTAATCTGGGAACTTTCCACTTTAAGATTTATGCTGCAGATACCACCCTTTCTCTCATGAATTTATAAAATATCGAAGTTAGTTTTAGAGATAAACGTTAAATAACGCTTTTAACTTCGGAAGTAGGAGTTTTATTTTATTTATACTTTAATCCTTTATCTTAGAGAGCTAAATTCACTTGGTAACAAATTTAAAAGCAAACCAATTATACAAGGTTGATAATTGGGAGAGTTATTAAATGAAACCGTATGTAACGTAACGTATACTATAAGTGCCTACAGTTAAATCGAAACTATTAAAAAAAAGTTTAGAAGTATACGAAAATACTTTTTTCAAACCAGTTAAATAGCAAAAAAATGTAATCACGCTTTGTACCGGGCGGCTACATCGAGCACGGGGTGAATGGCCTCGGTCGGCCATAGTCGACGATCAGCTGCGGTACAGCGTGTACGTGTACGTATTTTGGTAAGAGGTACTGCCACACTGCATGCTTGCATGCAGTCGAAATGGGTCGGAACGACCGGGGAGGTACCTCTTGCTTACTCGAGACTGGCGTAAAGTGACAGCTGTGCTGTCGCGTTTCGTGCGGTGTGTAAGTAGCTGGTGGCCCATGGAGGTGGGAGGAGAAAGGAGGGCAGCGCATCTGTATAGCCTCAATGCAGATGTTTGTGGGCGTCGGTAGTCATTAATGGCTCCGGCTGCTCGTTTGCCCTCCTATGTCATAAAAAAACGTAGTGAGAAAAAGCTTTAAAACATTCCTGTGGCTAAACTATAGCTCCGATTGATCTGTTTTTTGTTGTGTAGCCTGGAAATTATACACTAAATACGTGGTTTCATTTAATGCCTCTCGCTTTTATCAACGTTGTATATTGTTAATTAATAATAAATTAGTTTTAAATAATGTGGTTAAATTTTTTCAATAAGAATGTTAGTAAATAATATCCCAGCAATGAAGAGGAATCAAACTGAAACACAGAGGTAAACAATAAATTAGCGATGAAGCTGCCCTAGGCATTTTGCCTGCTTTAGCGTATTGTCTATCTAAAAAAAAAAAAAAATAAATAAAGTGTCAGCTAACGCAGAGTTACAATTTTAGACAGTTAACTCGTGACTTGCACAATTGAAAAGTAACCCGACAGATATTTGGCAATAAAATGATGCCACTAAATTTGAATAATTGAATGGTGAATGGGATGTGTCTATCTCTTTCTTAGTGTAGTAGCATGCGTCGGTTTCATTCTATGTAAGAGTAGTAAGAGGTAGTGCCACACTGCATGCTTGCATGCAGCCGAATTGGGCCGGCACGACCAGGGAGGTACCTCTCGCTTACGTAAGACCGGCGTAAAGTGACAGCTGTGCTGTCGCGTTTCGTGCGGTGTGTAAGTAGCCGGAGGCCCATGGAGGTGGGGGGAGAAAGGAGGGCAGCGCATCTGTAGTCTCTATGCGGATGTCTGTGGGCGTCGGTAGTCATGAAAACAGCTCCGACTGCTCGTTTGCCCCCTTATACCAAAAAAAAAAAAAAAAAAAAAAATGTAGTTCAACTTGGATTGCAGCACCTCTTTTTTGTCGTAATTTTGAAGAGCTTCATTCACTTTGTTTTCAAACATTTCATCTCGTTATTTCCACGGAATCACACTCACGCAGGTGAAACCGCGGAGCGTAGCTAGTAAATTATAATAAACTAGATGTACCCTGCGTGCGTCGAAGATTGGTCGTACCAACTCGGAATCCTTCGTGGGCTCATGCACAACAACTTTGCTAAAGTTCATCACATGACGAAATGTATAGTTTACGATTCTCTGAAGATTATTTTTTAAGTACTTATACGCATCAAAATATACTTTTTGGTATTACAAGGCACTATTTAGACAACGTTACCTTCAAAAGCTTCCATTAAAAAGTCACGTACCTTTTGAACGAGCGCTGAATGTAAAACTGAAAAATGTCTTTTTCTTTTTGCTTACATTTTGTGTCGAGTCATTTTTGACTTATTGGCGCGCTGTCAAAAGGATATTGAAAATGATGCGTTCTTTAGTGAAAGGAAGATAGAGATTTTCCTAACGTTCTTTGACTATAGCGTTGTAGGAGTAAAAAGTTCTGTCACATAATGGTAGACCCATTAAGGAGAAGATGGCAGGAGCGCCAATCTGGACTAGGTGTTCATCTTTATATTATTTTTATTTTTTTTATGTAGTGGGCAGACGAGCAGTCGTGACTTCGGACGCCCACAGACACAACACCAGAGGTTTTGCAGTTGCGTTGCTGGTTTTTTAGGTAAAAATAGTATTTTTTTTCGGAAATACCGAGAGCGGTCTGAATCCACCAGATAGCGTTTAAACGCGATCGTCGGCTGAACAGAATTTACATATGGAAACGATTCTAAATGCCGATGATTTACGATAGGATTCAGGATTTACGCGCCGTGGTTTCGTTCACTGATGCATTCGTATATTATAGACCAGGAGTCAATCATCTCAGATATAATTTTTTTGTAGTCTAAGGCTCTTTGCCTAAACGTGCTGTCAGAGCCTTCAAGTGACAACTGATCCTTATAAAAATCCACATCGTTATTCAGAGATGTTGATTTCGACCTAGTGATGCCGCTCTATAGCCTTATATCGATAGGACTCGATAGTATCGTTATTTTTGATGATCTTTAATAGTATCGATGCCATCGATAGTATCGATAGCGCAGCGACTATGACTACAGCCTTGTATAAGGGTGAGAGCACACACGCTATTTTAGCATCGGCGATTTTGCAACTGTATCGATACTGCATCACTATTCAGCGACTCAGCGTTCAGTCGCGGTATCGGAATCGCGCGTTTTAACTACTGCTTTGATGTTCGATACGCAACACTAAATCTCCGCGTACAGCGTTTTTAAGGCTGCGGCCTGGACGCACGAGTTTAAAGCGGACGGTGCAAACGGTGAGGACTGTGCGGGCAATGCGGTGGTTCTCGCCGCGCAGTCGTCGTCAACAGCTCCATACAAAAATACTATGCAATTTTTCAAGACGCGTTAGACGCTTTGACGCTTAATACGCTTTAAACGCTTAAGCCGCTTTAGACGCTTTAAACGTGTGCGTCCAGGCTGCAGAGTAAGTGTGCGGTGTTGTATGTGTAGGTTAAGTAGGGAAAGGTGTATAGCTGTGTATTATCATCTATATATATAAAACTCAGAGGTGACTGACTGACATAGTGAACTATCAACGCACAGCCCAAACCACTAGATGTTACGACGTAGGCATCCGCTAAGAAAGGATTTTTAGAAATGCAACCCCTAAGGGGGTAAAATAGGGGTTTCAAGTTTGTATGGAAGACCGTCCCTTTTTAAGTTAGAAACATAAAACTTTATTTTTAGGCTGCTTATTAAAAATGATCGACATTTGGATTTAGTTCTTGAAGAGGCAGCGCGTATGATTCGAGAGCTTTTTGCTTTAATTTTATTATTCTGCTAGGTTTCAGACCCCTTATATCTTTGGGAAAAATACAAAGAATACCTTTCTGAGGACTTTAAAGAACAGCTGGAAAGGCAAGGTGACGTGAATATAGAGCACTCATCGGACCTAATGTTTAACCCGTGAGACGGCGCGCCGTAAAAATAACACGAGGAGGCGCGCGTGAGCAAAATGCTCACATTACTAAATAGTCATAAAGGTATATACTAATAGTGGATGATTACATTTAATAACATCAAAATAAATAAAAGACGTGTAGCTTACTAAATAAATAGTTTTATTATCATTAATTAACAAAAAAACCAGTCTTATGCTTAACTAAAAATAACGTATTAACTTTGGCCTTCACTTTGGGCTAAGTAACGAAAATAAACTAAAAAAAATAAAATTAAGCAAAAATAGGATTTTTTTTATTTTCGCATGTCATCTTGACTAATGTTACTATCGTAACACGCATGGCACATACATATCACATGCTCGGCGCAGAGTAAGATTTTTAGAAATTCAACGCCTAAGTGTGTGAAATAGGGTGTTGAAGTTTATGTGGATTTCATAGGAATTCAACTCGGGTGAAACCGCGGGCCACAGCTAGTTTTTAAATAAAGTGTTTCTATTCTATTCTATTCAACAATAGAGTAGCGGTAACATAAGTCTGGGTAAATTAATTTATCATACATTACCATATTTCCCTGAACCGGTACAAGCGGTGCGGATATTCGGGTCATTGTGATTTATTCCGGTTTACTTTCTCTTTATATCAAATTTACTATCGTAAAGCAACTTACCTTAAGAGTCCTTTCTTCTCAAAAGGAAATTTTAGTAAGAGGTAGTGCCACATTACATGCATTGGCCGCCACGACCGACCTCTCGCTTACACGAGACCGGCATAAAGTGACAGCTGTGCTGTCGCGTTTCGTGCGGTGTATGTAGCCGGTGGCCCATGGAGGCGGGAGGAAGGAGGGCACGACGCATCTGTTTGTATCTATGCGGATGTCCATGGGTGTCGGTAGCCATGACAATTGCTCCAATTTCTTGTTTGCCCTCTTATACTATAAAAAAAATAAAAAAAGGAAAAACAAAAAAAAATCTAAGAAGCTTTACGCATTTAACAGAAGTGGCATAAGTTTCGAAACAAAGTATTTCCCAGACCAAATAAGAATTCCCATGAAACAATAATAAGGAAGTTCATGAACTATTCATGAAGAAAATTCAATTTTTCTTCTTTCATTTGCCGCAAGTATCTCTTGAGTATAGCATTTAACTAGAGCTTTGGCAACGAAATTTAACCGACATCGTGAAAGTTAATGTTCTTTCAACGTGGTATTCCACTTCTTTAAGGATCTAGTTTTCAGAAACACTGAAAAATGTAAATTACACACAATATGTGAATCGTTTATAATTCATGAATAATAATATAATATCTGTGGATTTATGACACAACGTTAGTCTAGCCCAGCGGTAAGTACCGTTAGGTCTTGTGTTACTGCTACTAGACAACGGAATATATTAATTGTCGCGTTTCGTGTGGTGTGTAAGTAGCCGGTGGCCCATTGAGGATGGAGGGCAACGCATCAGTTCATCTCTATGCGGATGTCTATGGACGTAGTCGTGAAAGGCTTGATGACCACAGATGTTTATTATTGAGCTCAGTTTGTTTTGTACATCACTACATAGTATAAAAGAAAGTCGCTTTCCGCCGTCTGTGTCTATACGTTGAGATCTTTATAATTATGTAACAGATTTTGTTGGGGTCTTTTTAATAGATAGAGTGATTCAAGAGGAAGGTTTATAATATGTACAATAACTCATTTTTTTAAGTCCGAAATCCACGCGCGCGAAGCTGCGGGCGGAAGATAGTATACTATAAAAGAGCGATGAAAATTGGCTATCATTGTAAGTGCGATCTTTACGTCCACAATATGTACGCACGGGTCAATTAGCACGGGCTAGGCTAACGTGGTGTGCTAAGTAATTATTATTTATAATGCTAAATTATATTTAATGAATTTTCTGTTTACACTAATCTCTCTGCCTGCGGCTTCTCTCGCTTGCTCTTGACGTAAATTAAATAAATAATTTATAAAACCCAACCGCCATTAACTTGTAGGTACAATGTAAATGCCGTGGAATGAAATGGAAACGTGTAAAACAAACCACTTGGGACTATTCAAATCGAGAGTAAATTGGTACCTTCTATTGTGCTTTTATTCTAACCAGCGAAGATCGATATTCGATCTATATCTAATATCTTTAAACGAGCAATTCTTGTATATTTATATATATAATTATATATGTGTAATCAGGATCTCGGAAACGGCTCCAACGATTTTCATGAAAGTTACAGATTAGGGGTTTTTCGGCTAAAGGAATTGATTTATCAAGGTCCCAGGTTCGAGAAAAGCTCGGTTTTCAAGATATAATAATATATGATATATAATATCAGCGCCATCTATATTATATTATATATAATTATGGTTTTTTTACTCCTCAATAGATGGCGGAATTCCGTCTTATTATTTTTTATCCGAGCGAAGCTCGGTCAACCAGGTCCTGTGATTTATATGTGAAACTTTTGTACTTAAAAACTAAATATCATATGACAACTATGACATTGTAACTAAGGTAACCAATTTATGTAGAATTTTCAACATTTGCAAATGACACAGAATTCCTCTGTCTACGCAGAAAATTCATCATTAATTACGTGTATCTTATAGGTATATCAAGTGTCAATAGCATGGTAGTGTGCGTAAAGTTTCATTATTATATTACTATATTATTAACCATTGAGTTATTATTACTACATATAACTCAATGATTATAAACATTATTATTAAAATATATTAGCGTTCTGCACTTCTCTTGCACGTAAACTATAAAGTGTGCCAAATTTCATACTCCTCAGTCTGCGAAATTTTCGTAAAAATGTTCCTAAAGTTTTTGATTCACGTATTTATATATAGATTACAACTTACATATTTATTCATGGCAGGTACAATGTACACATTATAACTGTACAGGACCATTTATTTGCACAGATGAAGGTTACAACCAGAAGTAACGTGTACTTTAAAAAAAATGAGATAGATAGATGTTACGGTAGAAACCGCAGGACGCAGCTGGCTTATAGATAAACCACTAGTATATGGGAGTACAAACTTATTACATTATTCACCGCTTGAGCCGTTATCATTAGTTTTTCCTGCGATTTTCACACAAGAAAAACTTCCAGCTGCCGGGGAAAGTTATCGCATATTTCATTTTAGCCTGTAGGGATATTTAGCATATTCGGTAGTTATTGTAGGATATCGCTATGTCGGTAATTTATTATATCATTCTTAGTATTTAAGTCATACGCTATTCTTTAAAGCAGGTGAAATACATTTACGTGTGATATATATTTGCATTGCAGATATCAAAGTTCTATCCGATATTTCAAAGTTACTTTTTTTTTTCGTCACACCTCAAAATGCAAAATTGAATAGCAAATTTTCATGCAACGACTCCCTACTCAATAAATGGATGAACACGTGTTCGCCGCTGGTTTTTCTCTCTTTTATCAATAAGCGTAACAAATCAGCGTGCGTTATTACTATCTGCATTTTGCGTTTATCTACATCTGTACCCACTCCACGGCGATCAACACTTCCTGGTATATATTATACTAGTTGCGATCCGCGGTTTTACCCGCGTAAATTTCGATCCCGTAGAAAACAGAAAACCATAGTATAATTTTTTCGGGATAAATATCCAAGTTACTCTCAACGTGTGTGCCATTTCATGAAAATCGGTCCAGCTGTTTTCGCGTGAAGGAGTCACTTAGTAATTTAAGAAATTCAACCCCTAAGGGGTGAAATAGGGTGTTGAAGTTTAAATGGATTTCTTATAAATTAAGCGCGGGTGAAACCGCGGGCTACAGCTAGTTTTATATAAATACGTATGACCAAGGCAAGACGGCTAAGGGCGACAGCACACACGAGACTTTTAAGCTGGCTTCTCACTGCGCGTGTTAGCCCGCGCCGCGCCGCACCCGCACGCGCCTCGCGCAGTGTGAAGAGCTAGGCGCGGCGCGGCGCGGCAGGCGCGGCGCGGCGCGACCTATCCGCTAAAAGTCGGTAACTTCAAAGGCGCGGCGCTGGCCCGCGAGTGTAGGCGATCGATACATATATACATATATACACACATTCATCCACCAACCAACGGTACGGTACGGTGGCGCGGTGTGTCGCGTGGCGCTTCCTTGCGCGTGGAGCAGCGCGGCGCGTAGTAGCACGCGCAGTGAGAAGCCAGCTTTAGACGCGGCAACCGGCACTGGATGAAGCGGCTAGACGCGGAGCGCACACTTCAAGACGCCAGACGCGGCGACTTAGACGATAATGTATGTCAATTAACGTCTAAATGCAGTCGCGAGATCGAGACACTGTCGCACGACTCTACTGCGACAGGTCGCAGAATGGCTAAATTTAGCGACTGCATCACGACAGTCGCAAAGTCGCCAGTCGTCGCGTCAAGTCGCGTGTGTGCTGTGGCTCTGAGGCGTTATAGTTGTTTTTTTTTTTTTTTTATGGTATAGAGGGCAAACGAGCATTTGTAGCCATTTTCATGACTACCGACGCCCATAGACATCTGCATAGAGACTATACAGATGCGCTTCCCCCCTTTCTCCTCCCACCTCCATGGGCCACCGGCTACTTACACACCGCACGAAACGCGACAGCACAGCTGTCACTGCACGCCGGTCTCGTGTAAGCGAGTTGTACCTCCCCGGTCGTGCCGGCCCAATTCGGCTGCATGCAAGCATACAGCGTTATGTAAATAAAACTCAATACTGTAATGCGGTAAACAATACATATCAATATATTACAATTTATCTAGAATCCACTTATGTTTTCTTCCAAAAGACAAGCAATAACCGAACACAATACAGAACTACAGCGCACTTCGCCCACTCTCAGACGTAAGTGAATTTAATATATTTTCCGCTTGCTTCTGCGGATATGTGTGGATTACAGAGCTTTAATACAAAATATAGAGCGTAGCAATGGCGCATGCAAGCGATTTCTTATGTAAAAGCAGAATTATTAAAAACGACACTTTCTTGACAAGAATTTTATTATATGCTTACAATTTCACTTAGATCTTAACACTTCAAACTTCAAGACGAGAATGCCCAAATACATTTCAATCTCTATCAAGAGCACTCGCTTATCTTCGCAAGCCTACCTTAATTTATAAAACAATAGTCTGTAAATTTCCTATCGATTACAATCATGTAAGTAATTAACAACAATGTAAGAAATGACAGGGCCGTTTTATATCGGGTTAATCAATTAAATATCTATATTAAATAATGTACTGTTGTTGATTTCTTACATATGTAAGTATGAAATAGAAAAGTTATTTATTTGCTGCCAGAACAATGCAAAAAACCGGTTAAGGCCCATGGTGGTGGGAGGAGGAAGGAGAGCAGCGCATCTGATTAGCCGATAAGCGGATGTCTATGGGCGTCGGTGGTTTGCTGCTCGTTTGCCCCCTTATGCCATAAAAAATATCACAGCTGACAGCAGTATCATACGATTTCAACCTCTGCTAGCGTCATTAATCTTATGTCATATTTTTTCAAAGCTCTTCTCCAATTATTAATCAGTCACGATTTTGTAACGAAGGGCTCCACTTTTTTTTGCCTTTTTTATGGTTTAGAAGCGTTGCCCTCCTTGTTCAACTCACATCCATGGGCCACTGGCTACTTACACACCGCACGAAATGCGACAGCACAGCTGTCACTTTACAAGCGAGAGTTTCTCCCCGGTCGTGCCGGCTCAATTCGGCTGCATGCAAGCATGCAGTGTGGCACTACCTCTTACTAATAAAGTGTCTGTGTCAGCAATATCCCGAGAGCCTAAGGTTTCCCGAGCTAGACGATCACGAGAGCGTTCAAAATCGAAGCGGGATTACTGCTCGATCTATTTTTGATTGCATTTCCTTTGTCAGCTCTTTAGGGTTTAAAAGTGTCATTTTACACTCGAATTTCCTAGATTTACTGAGTAATTATTGGCACTTAGATTTTATACAGCTAGTAGTAATACTTGTTAGTAGTTCTTGGGGCCTGAGCGACTGACATAGTGATCTACAACGCACAGCCCAAATCATGGCACATGGAGGTGGGAGGAGATAGGAGGATAGGATTCTATGCGGATGTTTATGGGCGGCGGTAGTCATGAAACGTGTCAAAAAAATGAATGACTTGGACTGCTCGTTTGCCCCCAATACCATAAAAATACGGGCACTGCACAAAACGCAACAGCATAGCTGTTACTATTCAATGTTAAAGCGGCTGAGCACTGCCTCTTCTGAGGTCTATCTTTTTACAAGGCACGTACGAACGTTTAGTACCTTAACTGCTCCGACTTTCTTTATTCACTACAAAAGAAACGCAAATATTACAAAGAATGAATGAATGAACAATTTGGGAGTTTCTTGTTTTTATTGTTTCCGTTCAGAAAGTAACTGTCTAACATAAAACTAAGTTTTGCGGCGTTATTACTTCAACAGCTGAAATAAACAAGGATTTTAAGAGGCAGTCATATAAGTTTAATAAGAAGCAGTGTCAGATCAAGGGCCCAATTGGATTCCCTTGACTGTAGGTACGTCTCGCTCATATTGATACCAACAGACTTGGTGGTCCAAAGCCTCGGAGGAAAGAAAGCAACGTGTCTTTAAAATAATGTAAATGCTTATGAGCATAGGACTTCGACTCATTTTCTACATAATATGATAAGAAAATACATAATATGTTATTTTTTAAGGTAAACCCTGTATCTATACAATTTGTCTTTAATTCAAACATATTATTAGCAATAAAACCACACACAATACAATGTTTTAGAGCACTCGACCGTGTTCTAGAGAAATAATTTTAGTATACCTATCTATTTTACTTCTAGAGACAGAGCGGAGTACACATTGGTTTATTAGATACAAATATAAATACTGAAGTATAAAGGAGCCAGCACACACGAGACTTTTAGACGCGGCGTCCGACGACTTAGTCGCTTTTTAGAAGCTGAATGCAGCGACTAGACGCGGGGAGCGCTCACTTCAAGACGACAGACGCGGCGACTAATCGCTATCGTATGTCGATTAATGTCATTTAACATCTAAATATAGTCGCGAGATCGCAATATTATCGCACGACTTTACTGCGACCGGTCGCAGAGAGTCGCTAAATCGTGCGACTGCTTCGATGCCATCGCAAAGTCGCCGGTCGCCGCCTGTTAATGTCTCGTGTGTGCCGTGGTCCTAATTTGAATGTAGTGGTTGAATAGTGTATATTGTTCTGTGTGTATGTGTGTGTGTGGGAAAACTTTGCTGTTCGTGTGTACGCCTGTCAAGCTGAATCCTTTCAAGAATACCTGGAAGGATTCAAAGTAACAAAACGAAAACAAAACATACAAATATTGTTAATTTATGATAAAATATACATTTTATTTTATAATAACAATACTATACAATAAATTAATTTGTACTGAATACTGAATTATGTTAAACGAAAATAAGAATTACAATAAAAGAGTTGTGAAACATAACAATAAAACGCGTGTCGAAACAAAATCATCATAGGGATATAAACTTTTTCATTGAAAACAGTGTATCATAAGGCGGGTTTCACACTGCCCCGCTCACCGCCGCGGTGTGCGGTGAAGCGGATCTCAAGTTGGGCTCTATTAAATCCGTTGATACCAAACACACGTAGACCGCCAGACCGCCGATATTCCGATACCGTGACTAAACGCAGAGTTTGGTCATTCACGATTCGTTATCGGTCGGCGTCACTGACCTTGAGGTCTATACACTTCGTGAGCGAACAACGATTAATGTATTCTTAAGGATCATTTCAAATCGATTTTTATTTAACAAAATATTTAATATACAACTAGACGATAAAATTTAAAACACACCCTTGGAATGATGTTTACTTCCTTATCTTAAAATTTGGCCGGTAAACAAAATGTAACCCTGTGTGTTTGTTGCTCTTAAATAACATTTCCCCTAACGAAGTTGACGTAAATAATCCTCAAAATGCTAATTAACTCGTGCTGGTACTCAACTTCATTAACAGCTTCACTACAGATGAATCCCCCGTTAAATTCCCCATTTCATGCACAACTGAGTACACTTTACAGTAAGTACTGCGCGCGGTACAACCACAAGTACTTACTTAAACGGTCGCTGTCGCAAAGTGGGAAGAATTGTGGCATACATTTTTGCAGAGGTATTTATAAGTAATACTGTTTTATCTGTTTTGTAATAGGTAGGTAATATTATTAATTCTTAATTATTTGGATAATTTATAATTTTTTTAATCTTAATTATTTGGAATATTTTGGATAATAATTTATTATCCATGTTATAAAAACTAGCTCCATCTGATGATGGTGGTACTATAATAAAGTATAATATCTCAATAACCACAGAAAAGTATTCAAAATTGTCAAAACGTAACACCCATTCTTTTAAATTCGCTCCACTTCACAAGCTCAACAAATTTAGAGAATTCCACTCGACGCTCTAACACTAACAGTCGCTGTTACATACGAGGAGACAAATTACAAAATGTTCGCATAGTTCTGCAAATAGTGAGCTTTATTTTGAATGTACAAAAGAAACTACACATACGTTTAAATATTCTAGGTTTTTTGTAGTAGTTATTTATATAAGTGAGAAAACAAGCGGTTAGACCCTTCTAGTGGCTGGTGACGTCCATTAATATCCGTATTGAGGCCATGTGGACGTGCTGTTGTCCGGCCGCCCCTTCCATGCACCGAGCACGTGTGTGGGACTCGACACTTGGGAATGCAATACCGACTGAACCCCTGCCTTCAGCCGCTATAATAGGAGAATCCCGGATCTACAGGCAACAGGGTTCTGCCATCTCTGAACAGTCCCTACTACGTCGCCGGAACCGTTCAATGGGGCCGGGTTTCCATCCTTACCCCTAGCCCCAAAACTCCAAAGGAGCACGCCACCGATTTGTTGAATCGTCTGATTTGGAAAAATTTGAGAAATCCGCCAGTCGTGCTATTTCCCGCCGTCATATAATAATTCTGAGGGATGGGTGGAGGGCTTTCCAGCCGATCTGCATTACGTCTGGTCTCTCCCCTCAACCCTGTCCTATGGATAGCCCTGTCCGGCATAGCCTTGGGGGTGGCAGAGGCACGCAACCACGACAATGCAGCATCTTCGGGAGGTCGTTTCGAAGGGACCGGACTTCACCATAAAAAAAACAAGACTCGTCAATTTGAAGTTGTTTCACACTAAACAGTCATTTCTGACCTTTGCAGTTAAATTGCGGGTCCAGCGATGGCAAATTGGATATATAGGTTTGAAGAAATGATAGAAAGCTCTGATTAATTTTCTAGACTAGACGTAATATAAGTCATAGTCGATAGGTAATGACGTACAATAACTCACAGATTGGTTCGCCGTATAAAATATAACTTGTGTCCGAGCGGCGTACTGATGACTCCTGTCAGACGCAGCTCCCGAACGCTGCGGGAATAATCAAACATGTTACATGGTTATTAGATTTGTAAGTATCTAGAGTTCCTAATATAAGTTATTGTCTATGGTAATGCACATTTATTTAGGAAGAATATCTCTATATATATGTAAAATTCTCGTGTCACGATGTTAGTTACCATGCTCCTCCGAAATGACTAGTCCGATTGTTATGAAATTTGTATGCATAATGGGTAGGTCTTAAAAACTTAAGGACATCGGTATACTGACTGTTAACTCTCAATACATTTTGGATAATGTCTTGTATTTAAGAAAGAACATTAGTGAATTTATTACAAAAAATTATAATCATAATAGGAATGCGAGAATCATGCATAAATTAGACATACCAATTTGTAGACTTGGTAAAGTAAAATTCCTTTCGGGGGCAATGCATCCGCCTCTACAATAGGATCCCAGAAAGCGTTCAAAAACTTTCGATTAATAAATTTAAAAAGTTGTTAAAGAGTGTTTGTGTAGTAAGGCATACTATAAGGTAACAGACTTTATGACAGATACCACATCTTGGGATTAGTACCCTCCTCCCAGGCTGTTTCTGTACCATAATTATTGTAAATTCATAAATTGCATGAAAATTTATGAATTATTTTATTTTTATATTTCTTTACTTTTATATCTTATCACATCATGAGGCCCGCTGAGTTTGTTTCGGTTCTTCTCAGGCAGGGCTGGGGTAGAACCGGTGGTAGATGTAATTATTGACGTTCAAAAAGTCATTTCTGTAATTATATTTTGAATAAAAACTTTTTCATTATTTAATCGACCTCTATATTTCCACAGGATCGAAAATTACGCGGGTGAAACCGCTAAGCGCAGCTAGTAAATTATACAATTACCTAGGTTCTTTCAATTGATGCTTTTGGTAGTGATTTTTTACATACTTTTACAACACATAAAATTCCCTTGATGATTATGAAAAGAATCTTGTTTAATAAATAAAATACCTATTTCCGACTTATTACAATGCCCTGTATGTTATACATATATCGCAAGGGACCGTTTCCTTTTTTTTATTTGCGATATAAAGTGTTTTTGTACGTATTGTTTCAGATTCGCTGTTCCAAATCTGTTATATGAATTGTGTGCAGCAATAATAAAAATGTTATTCAAACATGAGCGTTTATATTATTTCTAGGTTATTTACTCGCGTACAATATGTTCTGAGGGAAATTATTTCCATTCCAGGAAATAATTTATTACAATGATAATACAATACTTTTGGTATTTTTGCAAGTAAGGAACAAATAGTGTTGAGATCCGTGAAGGTAAAAAAGTATTTAGTAATAAGAGATTCAGATTTGGTTTTCATAATGAACATTAAGTGTCGATTTTGGGTAATAATATCGATATATCAGAAAAAAACATTGAAATGTCGACATTTCTTTTATAAAATTTACTCACTCGTCACTTTATTTGTTCTGGGTGAGAAGTAATAGGTTTGTGGGACTCGCGGTTATGCGGAATGCCTAAAACCTCGCAGGAAATATCGGCCATCGATACCGAAATGGCTATTAGTTTGAATTTGATACTTGTTCTGGGTTGGCAGAAGAATCAGCTTCCTAATGTATGTAGTAAAAAGTGAAAAGGTTTTATTAAATTAAATATTCACTTAGCAAACGATTAAGAATCGCCAAGTCAGCGTTAACTTGGCTTTTATTAAATGGCCTTTTTCACAAAATCTGCGGCGTAATGCTCTTATTTTATAGCGTTCGGGGCGGGAGAGACAACCACCGGTAGATTTGGATACTCTTGTATTACTCATCCTAATAACACAACTGGCCCATGGAGGTGGGAGGAGAAAGGAAGGCAGCGCATCTGTATAGCCTCTATGCGGATGTTTGTGGGCGTCGGTAGTCATGAAAATGGCTCCGGCTGCTCGTTTGCCCTCCAATATCATAAAAAAAAAACAACGAGCTACTACTGTGTCGCCAGGATCAACAGCGGCAACCACACTTGACCCTTTTATATCATCGCAGGGAGCCCGAGGGAAAAGCTAAATCTGTCTTGGAACCCGCAACGAATTTAATCAGAATAAAGTAGGAGGAGTAGGAAGTAATTCCACTTTCCCTCCCTAATCAAAGCTGGAGACAGTACAAGATTGCAGTGACTTAAACAAGCCAAGAAGTAGAGAGAGCAGCCAGGTGAAGCCCGGCTACTATGTACCACGGAAATATAAATAAATGAGTTGATACGGAAACTTTGTTGTTATCAGGGGTATTATTATGATCGAGTTATATTGATTTGCTGCCAGTAATATTTTTGACAAAATTGTTTGAAACACGAGGTCTTCTCACACCTCCCGCATGGGCGCTGGAGGGAGCCGCTTCAGGGCCGTGTTGCCCTCTTCCGGGGGACGACTCTCTCACCCTCTGGGGCCGGCTGTTGCNTGTTCAGTAGTGGTGGGCATGTCCGGCCGCGTGCCCCGGCGCCGGTCCTGCCCCGGTCTGACCCCTGCCGGGTGAGACCGTTGCCCCGACGGAGGCCCGGCAAATGGCCGCCAACAACCGGACAGCAGCGCCCGCCGAGTTGATACGGGGCTGACATTCCGGCTGTGCTTTTTCTTCAAACTCACGTGTGCGGACAGGAACCCCTCTACGGGGACTTGGAGAAGAGGGGACGGATCAGATTACTCATCCTAATAACAATTTATTCCGCCTTACATTTTAACATTCATCATCAACAGCACACTACTACACTATAATTCAACTACTAGGCGCTGATTAACAGTCTGGGGTTGCCAACATTTCTTCGGCGATTTTTCAAAATATGCATTGAAAAGATATAGTTTACTGCAATCAAATATAATAAACCTTACTCTAGGTTTAGAACAGGTAGGCGGGCCAGGTTCAACAAAAAAAACCGCACAGTTACATTTACGTTACGAAATTTCGTCGTTTAAGGGTGCTTCGTAGTTTTCAATTTTCTCTCTAATGTCGTATACTATGTTGATTCTGTTGTCCACTGATGTTCCTTGACCTCCGCATCCCGGGTGTGCTGGAGGCATGTCTTACTGGCCCCGTCATATCCCATGTCCTTAATCAAAATCAAAAATTAAAATCAAAATCAAAATATTTTTATTCAAAATAGAATTTAAAAAATTGCTTTTTGTATCATTTTCCATACCTATAGAAAGTCTGGATCTAACTTAGTTCCCTGTTGGATACATTTTTTATGGTATAGGGGGCAAATGAGCAGTCCGAGCCATTTTAATGACTACCGACGCCCATGGACACCCGCAGAGGCTATACAGATGCGTCGCCCCCCTTCCACCTCCTCCCTCCATGCGCCACTGGGCTACTTACACACCGCACGAAACGCGAAAGTACAGCTGTAACATTACGCCAGTTTCGTACTAGCTAGAGGTACCTCCTCGTTCGTGCCAGCCCAATTCGGTTACATGCATACATGGAGTGTGACTCCTCTACCTCTTACTCACATGAGATACAACGAACAGGGGACCATGAAAGATTCATCACCAACGCTATTGCAGATCATCATCTTCTTAATCGTCGTCGTCGTTGCCGGTTCGTCGTTGACGTTGCGTTGTCGGTCCTGTCGCCTGCAGACCCGGAACCCTCCAATTAAAGCGGCTGAAGGCATCCACAGCGGTTTAGTCGGTGTGGAAGTTTGCTTCATTGAAATTGGACTTGTTCCAGATGATGATGATGATATTTTGATATTTTATTTCGAAAAGCCGCTTACTCACGTATACAATAGATATTTACACTAGCAATTTATTACTTTTAAACTACTCAAAGTAAGAATAAGAAAGACTTAGAAAGTACCTAATTGCTTCAACAGAACACACACTTAGAAACTTCAGATGAAATGTTTTCACAGGATATTAAGACGGGGTTGTACCGTAGAGAAACTGACGATCATCTTGTTACTCGATTCTTGTTGGTCCCTTATACTATAAAAAAAAAAAAAAACTAACTAACTAAATGAGCTGGTAAACAATATCCAATTAAATCACGCATGGAACCCGCGCTTTAATAAAGTCATCCAGTTGACTATTTGAAACTGTCAACTAGTGATGTTGCACGATAGGCTTATATTGATAAACTATCGACAGTCTATCGATATTATGGCAATAGTGAGAATATTGATAGAACTATCGATAGTATCAACATTTTCGGTGGTCTATAATAGTATCAATGCTATCGATGGCATATAATTTTGATAGTCGCTGAGCTATCGATAATTTTGGACGGTTGATAGTTATCGATACTATCGATAGTATTGATAGCACAGCGACTATCAAAGTTAGATACTATCGATAGTCCTATCGATATCCCAACGGATTTTCGAGGTGAACTATCGATAGTGCAAATTCTATATACAGTCAACGTAAAGCGGCCACTACAAGCTCCTACGTATTCAATTTAAACTACATCATTCCACAATTTTTGTTTATAATTTTGATACATGTCACAATGCACGATGGATTAAACAATAGTTTTGGTTATGTGAATTTAAGTTAAATAAATTCGTGTGTCATGAACCATTTACATTAATTAATGATTTTAAAGTAGGTAAGCATAGGTGATGGAGAGATAAGGAAATTGATGAATATCTATGGATCAACTGCTAATTTATATTATATTATATAAACAAATATATATGTTTAATATGTTGTTATTATTGGTCTAATTAGTTTATTAAATTTAGTCTTAAAGATGTACACATCAATATTGCAACATATCATGCATTTTCGTGTAGTAGGACTGTTGGAAGAAATTCCATAATGGGATAAGCAGGTCCTTTGTACCAACATTTCTATAAATGATTGTTTTTTATGATTTTCTTTAATGTCCATAAATTGTTAAATAAATAAAATAATTATGAGATCATTAATTAGGTAATAAAATTGAAGTTATATCGTACTATTGTTGTAATAGGTATAATCAGATTTTCTTCAATATTAAAAAGCCCAACGCTACCTTACATCGTCATTATAATAACGCAAAACATAACGTAACATCTCGGTGTAATGATCTGAACATGAACATCGAACAATGTTAGACATTAAACAATATCGAATCGAAACATCGAACATCAAACAATTACAACACTATTACCGACCGTCTCGTTTGGCTCCAATTTGTTTGTTCATAAAAAATAAAGAAATCATGTTACATTTCTACAGCAGAACTGCTGCTTCAGTATATTAATTGTACACGTCATCGACCGAAATGCTTGAACATACCAAAATAATGAATATTCGCTAACTTACGTATACAACACTTGCATATTTATTAAAAAAAAATCACCAGAACTATCAACAGGAGTATAATATGTTTAACTAAAATAAAAGACCATACTAAAAGCAGCAATCGACGAGCTAGTTATATTGTCTTATCGAAAACTAGGACAAGTTATGGCAAAAAGACCCTCACATTTGGTGGAGCACAACTTTGTAATAAAGTACCTGCCACACATAATTAAATAATTCAGATCATAGCGAAGTGATATATGTCCCGATTTCATAAGTAGTAAATGTACCTGAAGATTAATAATTATTTAATTACCAGCTGCGCCCCGCGGATTCACCACCGTACATTTCAATCCCGTGAAAAATAAAACATCATCCCATGGCATCCCATAGAAACATTTTTTCGGGATAAAATCTATCCTATGTGTTTATCCAAGATACTCTCTACGTGTGTGTCAAATTTCATGAAAATCGATTCAGCAGTTTTTGCGTGAAGGAGTATCAAACAAACAAATAAACAAACAAACATACAAACTTTCGCATTTATAATATTAATAGGATAATCTTGTAAAACTTCTAAGGCACTGTGTTCTCCTGGTACGGGAATGATTTAATATATTTTTGAATATGACTTCTCTTGGAGCTGTGGATCTGTTGGAGAAGTTGGCGAGAAACTTGGGCTGAAGCCATCTGCTCACCCGAGCGTGTGACTCGCCTGGTTTTACGATATCGACGTCGAAGTCCAGTTGACTTCGTTTCGACTTAACTAAGTTCTATTTTATTTTCTGTTCATTCTGTTAAATATATGCAAATATCATTTGAATTGACTTATGTAGACATTCATAATATATAGCATTGGTACTGCCACCACCCATATACACCACAGCACACCATATATCCAGGGCCAAAAAATTGTTTTAATGGAATCGTTTGAAGTAAGAGGCAGTGTAGAGGTAGATACAGACGTTACTTTTCTACTTTCAATTAAAGGTGTGACAGCTGTGTTGTCGCGTTTCGTGCGGTGTGTAAGTAGGGAGGAGGAGGAAGGAAGGCAACACATATTTATAACCGATGTTCGGGTGTCTATGGGCGTCGGTAGTCATGCAAATTATTTCAATTGCTCGTTTTGTCCCTTTATACTATAAAAAAAATCTTCAGGCCATGATCTTACCTTTTCTTACTACATTTTTTTTATCGTTACTTTAAAATATTCTGTGGATTATTCATAAAGGGTTGTTTTTCGAGTCTACTTTGTATTTGTACAAATCACTAAAAGGATTTAATGTTTTATAGACTTTTTTTGACTTTCAATAAAATAAAATTGGTAGTGAAGTTTTTTTAAATCTTCTATGCGGATGTTTATGGGCGTAGTTAGTCATCAAATGGCTTCAACCACTCGTTTGCTCTTCAATACTATATACAAATTTAAATGTATTTTATAAATCACTACATCACACATACAAACAAAGTCGCTTTCCGCCGTCTGTGTCTGTATGCTTAGATCGTTACACCTTACAATTACGCAACACATTTTGATGAGGTATTTTTTTTAGATTGAGTGATTAAATAGGGAGGTTTATATGCATAAGCATAATAACATCGAATTTAATGCGTGCGAGGCCACGGGAAATAGCTAGTATTTATTCTGTGCCTCCTCTGACGAATGATGTAAGTCGACTCTTTTTTGTTTTTTTTATATAAAATAATCAGCAAATTATACTATT
>LUGF01030016.1:65698-78043 GCA_001625245.1 Calycopis cecrops
CTACGAAAAAAGAATCCAATCCAAACTAAATATCTACGGGTATTTAGATATCGGGTTTATCGTTGGTGCTGAACCGTCGTTGCGTGAGTCCCACCCGTACTCAACATGTTTTTTCTCTATAATTCATTTCCTTGGTTTTCCTAAAAGCCTCATTTGATTTACATCTCTATGTGTCTCGGAGGGATGATTAGAAAGGGTCGGTGTCTCATTAAATAACCCTCGGTCGTTGGAGACGTCGGGGCGCCCTCACAAGGGCACAACACAACGGATATGGGGCTTTTTACAGGTCACTGGAACAACTAGAGGCGTGTGATGAAAACTGGTACTAAATTTTATTTGTTTTATGTAATTTTTTTTTATTGTATAAGGGGGAAACGAGCAGTCGGAGCTGTTTTCATGACTACCGACACCCATTAATATTATACAGGTGCGCTGCCCTCCTTTCTCCTCCCACTGTGAGTCAATTCGCCAGTAATTCAGCAATAACAACACCTCTGATTGAAAAAAAATATATAAAAATACAGTCGATAAATAACCTAGTAGTTTTACTGAGGCTGGTTTCTTATAATTTACATCTGTGTAAGTAGTCCTCTTCTTACGCTGCTTGATATATTGAATATACGAACTAACCAACATAAATTACTTGACAAACTAGTATTCGCGGTCGCTTTCTCACGTGTTCTATGAAACGAAATACATGTATAAGTTGGCAATGTTTGAATTACAGTTTTAACAGTTTTCTGATTATATTATTTGTGTGGTATGTAAGTGTACATATAATATAAATACAAATAAGAATTTGTGGTAAAATTTTGCGATTGTTGGTAAAGAGTACCCTCGGTGTGCGAGTCTGACTAGCAAATGATCGGTTTTCTTTTAGAGATGGTGTAATTCATTTGTTTCTGCAACAAATTTATACTTAGCTTAGATTAGCTTTAATTTACTTAAATCTTTATTTATTTATTTATTTTCCACAACTTAAAACTATAATTACAGGTTATGCCTAATGAGCTAAGTATATAACATTTTAAATTTAAATATCAAAAATATTTTAACAATATCTATTTAAAACATTGGAAATTTTGGACATTTCAGTGTTTAATTTCATAGTAAAGTCCAAAAGAACTGACAGACAAAGGCGTTGCAATCAAAAATGGATTAGAGAAGTAATCTGGCGCTGATTGTGAACGCGATTATTACTCGACTTAGCGGCAGAAGGATCGGGGAGAGAGGGACTTATTGGGTATTAAGCCAGTAGCTTACTTACCAATAATAGACAGCGGACGTTCAAGACTTCTTTCAACCGATTTATGGTGCCCATGGTAGCTAACGCAGGGGTTTTGGTGGTTAAAATACATAACCTGATTGTCATTTCCTCATAAAGGTCCTAGATATATTTTGGAGATTATTTTTATTATTAACACAATATTAAAGAAAAACTACATACAGCAGAGTTATAAAATCAAGTAAACAGACAAAAAGTAAACAGTAAATACAGAGGCTTACCTACTGTTTACTGTTTACTGCTGTGAGCGTGTGCGACAGTGTGCCAGATAATGTTTGACAATTTTTATATTTTATACAGCTACTAGCTGCGCCCCGCGGTTTCACCCGCGTAACTTTCGATCCCGTGGGAATATCGGGATGAAAAATAGATGTTGGCTGATTCTCAGACCTACTCAATATGCTCACAAAATTTCATGAGAATCGGTCAAGCCGTTTCGGAGGAGTATGGCAACGAAAACTGTGACACGAGAATTTTATATATTAGATTTTAAAGCTGAAAGTTTTCTCGTTTGAAAAAAATCATAAATTATCCTGACAGTGTTTTCGTTTCCTATAATTTTAATTATTCAGTAGCATAAAGGTTATCCAGCTCTCCGCTCTTAGGTCCGGTTTCGCAGATCCTTCTAAAATATCCATATAAAAGATCGCTATTAATCCCTAGTCCCTATGAAATTCCGGGCAGACTGCTATTGTAAACTTACCCTCATTAACCGGATTAATTAATGAACTACAAATTTCGCTTTCGCATATTAGAAATAATAAAATTAACGCATTTATGAGATATATAAGAGTTAAGTATAGTACTTGTCACTTTTTCTTAATTACTTAGTTTAATTCAACTTTAGCAGCATGTTTTTATCGTTTTAATTAAAATTTTAATGTAATGGCGGACAATGACAAATTCTAAAACAAGTTGTACAATTAATAATAGTATAAGTCTCTAAGAGTAATATCTCGTAATGAGCAATGTTTTGTCAAAATTACCATTTATATTACCAACGGGTAATTGGATTAAGATTTTAGAATTCTTTTACAAATTGAATAATTTCACAAATAATGAAAAACTTTATGAGGGTCATTACTCATCGAAGGTATTTTTATTACTGATGAAAATATGTATTTCCAACACAATGATTTATATTAGTGATTGCTATGTTGGTATATGTTATTGATTTTTTATATTTAAAAAGAATTACTGTCAGCTGTCAGATAGCATTGGCATATATTATACAAGTTTTTAGTCATCTTTGAGTATTTAACCAACTGTAGAAGCCACCTACATTTCTTTTTACCAAAGGTCCATTTTGGACTTTATTAAAGACTAAGGGTCCATTTCGGATAATAAAAGGTTTTTATACCAGTGTAGCCGAATTGCTTTAGGGTTTAGCGCGTGGCTACTGGACCTCCCACCGTATTTACAGACCTTTGACGTCTGTGCTGTCGAGTTTCCTCGGATGCTTAAGTATTCGGTGGCCCACGAAGGAGGGCAACGTATCTGTATAACCTCTATGCGGATATCTCTGAACGTCGGTAGTTATTGCTTGTTTCCCCCCTATACTATAAAAAAACCGGGCCAGTGCGTGTCCCAGTGCGTGTCGGACTCGTATACCGAGGGTTCCGTACCACCAAAAGGTGTGTTAGGGTCCTTTATCCCAACAGGGTTTCCTTCGTTGTAATAAAACTCAAGTAGAGTGTGGACTGTATATTTAAGATATAAAGGCGCTGTGCCGACAATGAATGTGCCGCCATAGCCGGAAGAAGCCGAAGTGTCTGAAGTCTGTAGCGAGTCAGAAGGGCCGAACAGATAATGGACAGGACGGTCGCGGTGGCCAGCCCGACGGCAGCGCCCCCATTCCTCCGAACAAGGTGTCTGCGATATTTTTTACCAGAAAATAAAATAACTTGATTTTTAATAGCGTTTGTATGAATGATAAAGTTGTAGTTGCTCTTTTTGATAATGTATTATTTCCCAAAAACGAATAATGACAAACTCGACTCGCTCAAACGAATTTTCATTAAAAGTTTCTATTGAGATCTACAGCACATGTATTTTTTAGATTTCTCACTCTATTATTTTAAAAGTTAAAGGGGTGGGAAAGCACTCATTTTTCCTCAATCTTTCAAACAATTGATTTGAACGATAAATGATTCTAGTAATCTTAATGTCGTTTTTTAAGACCTATTAGAACCCCTCACTTACGGGTTGGATGAAAAATTTTATTTAGATTCAGATCTGTGTAATATGGGAAAGCCACCCTTTAATTTTAACCTGTTTATTTTTATTCAAAATTTGAGTAGCGGTTCACAGGCGCAGACGGACAGAGAGACATGACGAGTCTATAAGAGTTGCGTTTTTGCCATTTGGCTACGGAACCCTAAAAAGGCAAGTGCAGTCCGTCATTTCAAGTGATTTGACGCCAGGTGATATAGCGCATACACAAACTTACTCTTAGATTTCTCCTCATTGTGCTATTTTTCTAAGACCTGAGTTTGAACGTCTGTGTCAAATAATGAATTTCCAAATTATTATGATATAACTAATTATTTAATTGAAAAAACGAAAATGCCATCAGCTTAAAGTATATTAAAATACTAGCTGGACCCCGCGGTTTCACCCGCGTAAATTTCGTTCCCGTGGAAATATCGAGATGAAAATAATAAACATCCCAAGGCATCCCACATAAACAGTTTTTCGGGATAAATTGTTAATTATCCTCTATGTGTGTGTCAAATTTCGTGTAAACCCGTGCAGCAGTTTTTGTGAAGAAGTAACAAACAAACAAACATACAACTTTCACATTTATAGTATTAGTAAGAGAGGACACTCAGTATGTTTCGTGTTATCAAGGCCCACATTTTCATTCGTAAAAAATAAAGTTAAAAGTTTTAAAGATACAAATGTTTCACTTATAATATCTGTTGTGGCTGAGGGACTCGGTCATTCAGTTTCCAGTCACGTCCTGACTGCTCCCACTCCGCACACCTGCTCGTCAGCTCGTGTAATGAAATTTAGAAACACACATTCCAGTCTTTTAAAATTATACTTCGTTTTGGCAGTGATACCAATTCATTTGATTTTATTGTGGTGTTTATTAGCATTTAGCAAGTCAAGCAACAATAATTAGATGAATCGCAGTATTTTGTTATTGTACAAGGGGCAAACGATATTTCAGAGCCGTGGAGATATCATGCGCCGTCCCAGTGCGGCGGCAATGCAGGCGACACTAGTGTTCGAGACCAGTCCAAGAGTTAATACAGCATAAAACTCTTACACATCTGATGAGACACTAGTGCTCGAGACCAGTCCAAGAGTTAATACAGCATAAAACTCTTACACATCTGATGAGACACTAGTGCTCGAGACTAGTCCAAGAGTTAATACAGCATAAAACTCTTACACATCCACTGATGAGACACTAGTGCTCGAGACTAGTTCAAGAGTTAATACAGCATAAAACTCTTACACATCCACTGATGAGACACTAGTGCTCGAGACTAGTCCAAGAGTTAATACAGCATAAAACTCTTACACATCCACTGATGAGACACTAGTGCTCGAGACTAGTCCAAGAGTTAATACAGCATAAAACTCTTACACTTTCACTGGTGAGACACTAGTGCTCGAGACTAGTCCATGAGTTAATACAGCATAAAACTCTTACACATCCACTGATGAGACACTAGTGCTCGAGACTAGTCCAAGAGTTAATACAGCATAAAACTCTTACACATCTGATGAGACACTAGTGCTCGAGACCAGTCCAAGAGTTAATACAGCATAAAACTCTTACACATCTGGTGAGACACTAGTGCTCGAGACTAGTCCAAGAGTTAATACAGCATAAAACTCTTATACATCAACCGATGAGACACCAGTGCTCTAGACTAGTCCAAGAGTTAATACAGCATAAAACTCTTACACATCTGATGAGACACTCGTGCTCGAGACCAGTCCAAGAGTTAATACAGCATGAAACTCTTATACATCAACCGATGAGACACCAGTGCTCGAGACTAGTCCAAGAGTTAATACAGCATAAAACTCTTACACATCTGATGAGACACTAGTGCTCTAGACCAGTCCAAGAGTTAATACAGCATGAAACTCTTATACATCAACCGATGTGACACCAGTGCTCGAGACTAGTCCAAGAGTTAATACAGCATAAAACTCTTACACATATTCTGATGAGACACTAGTGCTCGAGACCAGTCCAAGAGTTAATACAGCATAAAACTCTTACACATCTGGTGAGACACTAGTGCTCGAGAGTCGAGACTAGTCCAAGAGTTAGTCACATAAATACAACATGTGCTTCGCGAACAATCTATCGTAAGTGGAAATATCTTTTATTATTTCAGATAGTATTTTGAGATAAAAGTATTTTCATGCAGTTTCAGATTCCACCCGATTCCATGTGCCAAATTTGACTCGAAACTATTGAAAATGAGAGAATAACAAACATTACACAAACATGAGCCTTTATATTATTTTAAGCTGGGCAAAACATATAACCTACAAATGACATATGTTTTATGTATTATAAATTTAAGAAATGTTATACAGGGTAACCCTGTCTTGTCTGTTTTTGGTCACCTGCCTGATAATTAAGACCCTGATATTTAAGACTTTGTTTATATAAATACATATAATACATAGATAAATATTCATTACCTAGGGCACCAAAAGGCTCTGAGTGCGTTCGCCCTATAAAACAGTTCCTTGGGTAATAATATGTCTACTTATAAAAATACTAACTACTAATGTGTAGTTTTAAACCTTGAAATAATACAATATTTACATAAAAATAACCTGAAATAGAAGTCATCTGGCAGGTTATAAGTCCTCGAAACGATTCGGATGCTCGTTAAATAAAAAAAACTATAAAAAAGACATTTGGTGATGTGACGAGAAAGTTGAAGGAAATAACAGGAAACGCTGACTCAGCGAAGGGTCCGGTCCAAATTAATTTCACGAAGTTTAACGGCACCGAGCGCCCTGCTGGAGGTCAGGTACGTGACGTCAGTATAATGACTGCGGTCTGAGAAGTGTTATTACAGTAGCGTGTTCATGGAAAATACGGAAAAATTGAGTTCCGTGAAGTAAGAACGTTATTTGGTTATTTAACGTATACGTTATGCAACCAGGTCATAATGCAGGCGTGAGGGGAGGTTCTTCTCGCTTACACGTAAAGTGACAGCTGTGCTGATGCATTTCGTGCGGTGTGTAAGTAGCCGGTGGCCCATTGAAGTAGGAGGAGAAAAGGCCGCGCATCTGCATAGCCTCTGTGGATGTATATGGGCGTCGGTAGTCATGAAAAGCCCCCGACAACTCGTTTGTCTCTTTATAAAAAACTTAAAGACACAAAACACTGAAAAGCTTATCTCGTTGAGAGCAATTAGGTACGTACTTGAAAAGTTTTAATGCAATCGAGTTGTATACTTTGGTACAGGTGGCTTAAGACGTTTGCATACAAATTACTTAGAATCCCCAAACTTTTAAATCACTGTCTTTGTATATTTTTTTTTTTTATGGTTTATGGGGGCAAACGAGCAGTCGGAGCCATTTTTATGATTACCAACACTATCAGTCATACGCTTAGAGGCTATACAGATGCGCTTCCCTCCTTTTTCGGCCATCTCCATGGGTCAATGGCTACTTACACACCGCACGAAACGCGACAGCACAGCTGTCATTTTACGCCAGTATGATTTAAGCAAGAGGTACCTCTCCGGTCGTGCCGGCCCAATTCCGCTGCGTGCGAGCATGCAGTGTGGGACCTCCTTACTATTCATTCTTAAGAAACACAACAGCTTTGAATGCCACACATCGAATTTAGTTGGAGTGGAGTCGGCGTCGAGTCGATATAATGTGCGAGCACCTAAACCTACCTGAGAAATGTTTACATGTTTTAATTCTCATATAATTCTTCATACTGCCCCTAAATCTTATTCTTTAGGAACAAACTTTGGCGTGGTTTAAAGTTTAGGAGGCTGTTACCTACGAGCTAAGTACCTCCCGCTTCAGTCACACTCTATAGTGAAGGGAATCTTCCGAGCCCGAGGGACGTGTAGACCTCTCGACAGTTATCAACGAGTTTATTCGGCCGATAAGTATCAAGTTAGTTGGAGATTATCGGGAAAACATCATTATCAATATCTTACTATCTAATAGAACGGAAAAATGCGTGTGCTTTAGACCGCACGATTGAAGTAAAACTGTATACACGAAACAACTGGCTATAGAGGGAGAGGGAAAGAAAAATTACGCTCGCACTGCTCTTAATATAATAATATAGTAATATATGAAAAGAAACTTTCGTTCTGTATTCACCAACTTATATCTCCAACTCAACTACCATTGGTTTCGCTCGATCACATTTTTCGTAACGCTCTCGTTACGCAATCATCAGCTTACTCTTCAAATCAGGCGTGTAAAGAAATTTACTTCAAAAACTATTACGGTAGTTTCAAATTCAACAAGGATATCGGTATAACTATATTTTTTTTGTTGTAGGGTCAAGACAACTTTATATAGCTTGATATGTATAGGACAGTTTAATATGTATAAGTTTAATATGTATAGGACAGGAAAACGCGTCGGTCTAACTATAACATGTAAATGTAACTAAAACTAGCTGTGCCCTGCCATTTCATCCGTATGTTATATATAATTATAATCCAAACCCATAGTTTCGGCATAGGTAATACCAAACTAATATACGTTTCGGTGAAAAAGAAAAGTTTTAGATTCACGGCAGATGGCGCTACAGTCGGTATCTCGAATATACAATATTGTAGGGTAAAGTAACGAGTTGAAAATTCGCCCACATTGTTACACGTTACCATGACAACATAATATTTCCCAATAACGAGAAGACAACGTCTGCCAGGCAGCTAGTCCGGACAAAAAAAAAGCTAGTTCGAATACAATCTATATATACATATAATAAAATTGTAGGACAGTCAAAACAGAACATTGAATTTTTTTTTAATAGAATACTTGGGTCTTCAATCGAAATCGAAGCCAAAAATATAGTTTTTGTCTGTATGCATGTCCGGGCTAAACACAAAAAATACTGCCTGGATTGACCTAAAATTTTGCATGAATATTACTAACAGGTCGGGTCAACATAATATGGGCTATTAGCACGCTATTACCTACGGGGGAGGAGCTGTAAATCTTACATTCGGAAGAATTCGCCTCCATTTTCCTAAAGTCCTAAATCCACGCAGGCGAAGCTGCGGGCGAAAGCTAGTTCTGTCATAAATTAAATTATCTTTTATTAATTGTATATTAAATCGTTAAGTAAAGAAAACATTAGTGTAGATCTTTTAAAACTAGAAGAAACAATAATAATAATGTCGTCCTAGCCGATTTTTCGGCTGAGCCGTCTCTATAGACACGAATCATCTACGCAGGACATATTATAATGCACATGTGAGCGCGCAGACACAAGTGCACTATCTTTGTCTTATTCTCATATTCCGATGGGACGGCAATTCGACACGACCGGAGAGAAATCAGGCGCAGGCGGACGGCTTAAGCTGCTCTCCGAGGGACGGGGTGTAACACCGCCAACTTCCTGACTTCGGACTGTTGTTAGACATTGAAAAATCCCAATAACAATTTTAGATCCGACCCGGGATTTGCTCACGTCTGTGGTTGAACATTCTTACCACTGGACCACGAGGCAGTAAATAAAAGTAAGTAATTGCATCGCGTTTAAACATAAATATAGAAGCTAAGAAAAAGTTAATAATGGTGAAAACATGCCACAACAACGGCAGCACAAAAATAGTGATGGGGTACGTCGCAGGAACCGTCCCTCGGGGCGTGTGCACGCGGCGCCTGATTTTTTTTGTTTGGAAATAAGACTTTCTTATAGATTAGATCTCGTTTGAATAATCAGAATAGCCCAAGTGTTATTTTTTAGCATAGGAGACAATTGAGTCACCTGATATTAAGTAATCACAAACGAAAAGAAAGATATTCTATCTATCGATAGTATAGATACTATTGTAGATCATCAAAAATATCGATACTATCGATAGTTCTATCGATATTCTCACTATTTCCACAATCAATTGACTATCGATAGCTCATCGATATAAGCCTATCGAGCGGCATCACTACTCTCAGCATGTATAAAGCTCTATTCAGTCAGACAGTCTCTATTGTCCGTCAGTCCTTGTTTCGTCACACTTTGTTTCTACTATATTTAAATAGCAATAATATTTTAGTAAGACATTTTACATTTTAAGTTATACTGAACAATATTAAACTCGTGTTACAAACTGTATAAATCAACAACAATATTGAGGACGTCTTACCGTTTTCACAATTTCATCTGTTACAAGTCGACATAATTTCCCGAGGGTCTAACTTATTTCAAACTTATATTATTGTTTTTATTTTTATTATCTTGCCAGATGTATTTAAAGCGACTTGATTTAGAAAACACAAGAAATTTTTAATATGATTAAAAGTTAATTTATTTAATCTTAATTAAATATATTTTAAAGGAAATAATGACACATCTGCAGTTTGCACTTTTAGAATGTAACTGAACTAACTAAAAAAACTAAAACTCTCAAAACACTCGCAGCGCGGTAGATGTTGATGTTATAGGGAACAAGCTTCTAGACTGTCACGCTGAGAGACTGGCAGGACTGAGAGAAATCAGCAGGACCGACGGCTTAAAGTGCTCTCCGAGGCACGGGGGTGTAACACCGCCAACTTCCTGACTCCATATTGTTATTAGAAATTGAAATATCCCAATAACAATCTTTAGGTCAGACCGGGATTCGAACCCGGGACCTCAGGTCTGTGGCTGAACACGCTTACCAGTAGACCACGAGGCTGTCAAATGAAGATTATAGAGCAACGTGGCTGTGCCAAGACTCCATTGTCGCATATAATTTTGTGTAATAAGTCCACTACTATCTTCAACTGACGATGTGTCGCCGACAATCCAAAGGATATTTACATTTTGATTGGATTGAGGAAGGATGATTTTCCTAGTTACTAAGTTATTTAACTTTTTTGAATAAAGTACTTTCGCATACTTCTCGTAAACTTGTTTTCAAATAGTTTCGGATTAACAGTAGGTATGCTTAGAGTATACGTAGTCTCATTTAGTGCCTCACTCTTTTATCAACGTTGTATTTATTGTATACTGTTTAGTATACCCGACCTAACAAAAATATTCATAAAGAGTGAATACATATACCACACGGCACTTTGAGCGCAAACTTATAAAATTATTCACCGCTTAACCCGCTATCGTTGGTTTTCTGCAATTTTCACATAAGAAAATCTCCCAGCAGCCGGGAAAACTTCTCCCATATTTCATAGACACCCTATTTGATGTTTTGTGTTATTGTGGTACCTTTTGATTTATGCCTCACTAGAGGGTCTCTCCTCGAGTCTTATCCCGTATTTTCAACATCATCATCAGCCGGAGGACGTCCACTGCTGGACAGGAGCCTCCCCCACAGAGCGTCAAAGGTCACAATCTCGAGCCACCTGCCTCCAGCGATTCCCCACCACCAAGTCGTCGCTCCACCGGGCTGGAGGCCGTCCAACACTCATTTCACCGTATTTTCTGTATTTCCCCTCTCCTACAATCTATATTAAGGAAAACGCGAACTTTTTCGTGTTTGATTTGGACATGCTCTTGAAACTGCGGGCCCTTGACCGAAGTACGGCTCCAACTTCCGATACAAGAAACTCTTGGGATTGCTCTCGAAAGGGCCTTTCTGTGATGTACGTAAAGGTACATACTCATATAGCTACATGTTTCAATATATTGTTATTTAGACTGGATTGATAAATGGAGCATAGATCTTTAATATATTTTTTCAGACTTTAGATACTTTCTAGAACTACATTTATTCTTACCTTATGAGTTTACTCACTTACTCATACTACTAGTATCTCGACTAATGTAGAATGTGCTTTAACATTTTTAAACGTTCGTATAGCGAGCTGATTTGAAGAAAAAAAAGTTTGTGGAGTATATTAAAGAATCTTAATATTTCTTATTTTGTTGTATAAAAGTTGGATAAAAAACCTAAACGAAAAACTCCTAAAGTAAAATATTCAAAATATTTTTTATTAGAAGAGCCCAATGAACAATGGGAACTCAGCAAAGCCCTCCATAACTATAATAAACAAAGTCTTACTCAGCAAATTTCTGATTTCTTTGTACATAATGAAAGTATTTGTTTTTCACTATCCCGAGCGTGCAAGTGAACTCAGTTAAACTGTTCACAATGCTGAGCGTGAAGTGTGCTTAATCGAGCACGCAAATAGGAGTTTCCACTAATAGTAGTAGTTCAAGCAATAGGATTTGAACATCTGAGAAGTGGGTTTACTGCACGAACAAGTTAATTAGTAAGTAGTAGTTGTACAGATATTTGTTTTTTTAATAATATACAAATAAGTGTCGAAGACAACAAACAAAACAAGAAGTCGAAGATTATTTTTTTAAATTAATTTATTTATTAGTACAACCTTATCATAATATTATAAAAACCATTTTTGACGCATTGTAAAGGTATTTTTGGTCACCGGCAAAATTTTCAGGTTTGAAATAAAAAAACAAAAAAAATAATTTAATATAATTACATTGTCCCATGTTATAAACAAATTTGTTGGTTACCACGTGGCATTTCACTCGCGAGTGACGACCGGCCGACGTCACGGACCTTGAAGTCGATACATTTCGAACAACGATCGATGTATTTTTAAGGACAATTTCAAATCGATTTTTATGTTATCAAATTATTTTAAAATTTGGCCGGTGACGAAAAAGTAACCATGTAGGTATAATTAAAGTAATTACTCTGTTTTTTGATTTAAACATTTTCATTATTAATGATTAGATATCAATATGACATTAACGCAGATCTTATTATAATATAACATGTGGGAGAGAGTGTCGGACTCAACTTCTGAGCCGCTGGATAGACACTGGAGAGATAGATAGACCACAGGAGAGGTCGACCGCTAAGCGACCCATGCTCGGCCACAGCTCTGGTCCTTGTGAAAAA
>LUGF01030027.1:41949-58866 GCA_001625245.1 Calycopis cecrops
TGCAAATATAAAAGTCCTGCCAACTCGTCTAAAATCCATTCGAAATCACCCGAATAAACCATATCCTTTTGTTATATAGGCATTAGTGCTCATCATAAACATAATGGCTATAATTTATCAATACGTATACATATTATAATAAACAAAATTTAAAAATACAGTTATAGACGATTCGGCCACATAACATTACACGTTACCATGACAACACATTTCCAATAATGACAAGACAACGGCTGTCGGGTCAACTAGTAGTATATATTCTAGTACGGTTGGCAACCCTACATTATTTGCCACTTTAAGTTGCTAATAGGCTCGCCAGTCTTATGAGTACACGAGAAACCGTCCCTTACACCTCTAAAAGTAAAAGGTGCCATGCATTGCAGCGGGATAAGGTCGGCGCGACCGTGGAGATACTCTGGTGCACGTGACAGTCATGTTTCGTGCGAATGTAGCAGCGAGCGGCCCACTGGAGGCGACGTAGAAAGGAGGGCAACGCATCTGCGTAACAAAGTCGGATGTCACGGGCGTGAGTGATAACTGATAAAAGACGACTGCTCCTTTGCCCCAGAAAAAAGAGTAAACTCATAGCGGATGTCACGGGCATGGATCATCAAAACTCCGACTGTTAGTTTGTCCCCTAATTAAAAAAAAATAAACAGTCGTACTAAACTTACAGAGGACGCCACGGGCATGGGCCACGAAAGGGCTTCGACTGCTTGTTCGCCCCGTTATATTAATATATATAAAAAGTAATATTTACATTTCCGTACGTGACCCTGATACTCTTGAACGGGCTGAGATATCCGTCCACGGTTTCGAACCAGGACACCTTCGGTCTGTAGACGGATTCCGGACTCGCTCCTGACCGGAGGGAGATGTCGATCTTCTTCAACTCCTGATGGTAGGACGTCCGGAGGTTCTTTATCTTGATGGGCACATCCCTGATGCTTAACCCTGGCACGTTCAGCCGCACCCATATCTCCTTGTATGCGTTCTCTCTGGTCTCCCTGTTCTTGTACGAGCAGCTATTAACGTTCCACAGACATTCGTAGTCCCTGTATATTTCGGCCAGTTTCATCATTTCTGCTTCCGTAAAGCGCGCCACCATGTTTGCTAGATCGTGCGCCTCTGCCAGTTCGTTGGCGCGTACTAGCGTGCAGGCGTGGCGTGCGGGCGGCGTAGCAGGCAGCTCCACGGTGCGTGCGCTGCGCTGTAGGGATGCCGCTTATCGAATCGATGCGATTCTGATACGATTCATAAACATCGATTTTTAAAAATACATTTAAGATATAATGCTTATTCACACATGCTATTGGGGTTATTTGATAATTTTATACCATATGATAAAATGGATCTATCGGGGTTTAGACCGATGGATGGTACACAGTCCCTCCTTCCTTTCCCTTCCACGGGCCAACGGAAGGTCACACACAGCACGTTATGTGACAGTACAGCCAGCACCGTGTTTACGAGAGGTACCTCCCTGATCGTGCGGGCCAATTGCCCCCGCATGTGGCTACCTGTCATTATGATACAGGGTTAAATTTTGGTCACCGGCCAAATTTTCAGATTTGGTTCAGAATTTATGAAATAAGAAAAATTATAAAAATGTATTTTGTGCCAAATTAAAAATATTATCGTGTAGACAACTAACTCAGGGCGCAGCACTCAAGCGTTCGGCGGGAGTAGCAATGATCTCCTTGAAGCGTCGCGCGTCGTTGCTGGCCGCGTTTAGCGTCCGTCAGCTGTTGATGTATAAACAACTGACGGACGGATCCACGATCGATGAATTTTTAAGGACCATTTCTAATCGATTTCAACAAAATATTACAATTAGACGATAAAATTTAAAACACACCCTTTGATTCATGTTTACTATCTTATTTTGAAATTTGGCCGGTGACCAAAATTTTACCCTGTATATTTACTATAATATACTTACTCTAATAAAATTCCCGCGAGTTCCCAAATGGGACAGGCAGAAAGGACGGAGACCAGTACCACATATCACAACATTACAGATGGTCTTCCACACTAATAAATAAATCGCGAAGTCAATCTAATCAAATAATAAACTATTTGTTTTTGTTTCCTTTTCTTATTAACTAGATGACGCAGAATCTGTTGTCATGGTAACGAGTAACGTTCAGTGGCAGAACCGATATACCCGTTAACTTACTCTCGTTCTCGAGTCATAAGTGGCGTAACTAACACAACTTTGTTTTATACATATGTAATATTTATAGATAAAAATATCATATTTTAACACCTTTTCCCGATGAAGACAAATCTAAAATCACTAACATCATAAAAAATGGTCAAGCCGTTTTTGAGTTATAAGTGTGTGAGTGTGCGTCTAATGACTTTCACGTATTTGTGTGCTTACAATTGTAAAAAAATAATTACTTTATCATTATAATAATATAATATTTTATTTATTCGGATGACTTCAATTTATTTTGCCCACGATGTTGACTCGACTCGATATATCGATGTCACATGCCTAAAGCGAGCGTTACTTGTGTCTTGCTGTATTACCTCGTCATCATCATGCGTGTTTGAAGAGGAGAGGATGTATGTATAGGAAGCAAGACCTGTGTGACCCGGACGGTTGGCCCTCCGTCCCCTCTGCCCACCCCATTTTGGAACTGGCGCGAGTGTCGACGTTGTTTAGACGAAAACCAACAAAACGTCATAAATGTTTTACGACTCCATTTGGTTTTTAATAAAAAATACTTGATTTGGGTAAAGGGGCCCCCTTATTTAAACGGGGGCACGGGGCACTAGCGGGGCCCTCTTTGATTCCACGTTATGTCGCCTCGTAAAGGCTTTATTGTCTCTGATAGTTTTTTTTTATAGTATAGGGATTAGGGGGGCATTGTTATGACTACCAACGTCCATAGACATCCGATGCAGTTGCATTGCTCTCCCCCTCCATGGGCCACCGGCTACTTACACACCGGGCGAAACACGACAGCACAGCTGTCACGCCGGTAAGTTGTAACTGAAAGTTGAGGCATATAGTTTTAAGAATATATTCGATTATTCGATTTATTCGAAATTAAATCATCAGCTTGTATTCGTTCACTGCTGGACATGACCTCCCCAACCTCCATTGAGTTTGGTCTTCGTTCTTCTTTTCTTCTTGAATCTTTCGTTTTCTATCTCTCTCTTTCCCTGTGTGTGTCTCTATCTCTTATTTAAAATTTCAAGAAAACAGAATAATTTCCGTTAGTCCGACAAATTGTTACCCACTCCAGGAAGAATCAGGTCAAACGAGTATTTATCAACATCCCAAGATTACTCATAGATTTATATCGTGCCTATTACCTATACTTAAAAACAACAAAATTCTTTATCTGTCTTCAAAAAAGAAAATTAAAAAATTCATTCAAAAAGACTTCAGATTTGGGGATAAAAAGGAAGCAACCCTATCACCCGCTGACATAATGCACCCGAAAAGTGGTTACGTACTTTACCTACGTTTGTGTGTCTCAAAAAAGGCCAAGTATAATACAAGTAATACAATAAAGTATAACAGTTCTCTCGGGGACAAATCTCTAGAACCTTCCATACCGTGATGGTTATAAATCAACTAAACTACCAATTACGCCCGTTAATATGGTAATAATGAGTATCGCTATTGGTACGTCTGTGTGCGTACACGTGTCATGGCACAACTTGTTTACGCTTTTAATCTACATCTCGTTGCTTAAGCACGTCGACAAACATTACACTCACAATGTTATTTTATTTGAAATTGAACTTTATTGAGAGTCGTTAAAGTCTAAATTAGTTTGTTGTTAGGTGGCTTTTACGTCGTTCTGTAATAGCAAGCGTAGACTAGCTGTATGTATTTGCTATAGGCGCACCGCTGTAAAGCGCGGCAGTTATGTTTTATTGCTCGTCTGTTTGGCCGGTATCCTCTTCCACACGTCATCCTATTTGATATTCTCTCCAAGCGAATTTAGAACGTAGCGCATAAGTAATAAAGTCCGATTTGCGGCGTCGCGTAAGGCTTAATGTTTTCGTCGGTGCACGATACTCAAAGTAACACATATCTCCTGCCTTGTCGGACAGCTCGTGTCAGACAGGGACACAGCATATAGCTATCAATATATCAGCTAATAGTTTTTAAAGGAAACGGATATGAGCTGTGTATTGTTGTTTCGAGAAATGAATTATGAATCAATTAACAACAACAATAATTATCATGTGAAATTATTGTTTCATGTTGGCGAGAATAATAATGACGACTTAGCCATTGAGTTAAATTTACTACGTACTAGAGAAGCTATTTCAAACAAAAGATTGTACGTTACTTGACCACTCGACGCGTGTGCGGGGTGGCGGGGAGGGGGTGCGACGTTTTATACAAGGTTGATAAAAGCGAGAGGCATTACATGAAACCACACAATTAGTGGACATTTCCAGGCTACATAATTATAAACAGATCAATCGGAGCAATAGTTTAGCCACAGGGTTTTTTTAAAGTTTTTTCTCACTTCGTACACGCTGTATCGCAGCTGATCGCCGACTATGGCCGGCCGGGTCATTCACTCCGTGCTGGCTGTAGCCGCCCGGTACAAAGTGATAAAATTTTTTCGTTAAGTATTTAACTTGTTTGAAAAAAGTATTTTCGTTTACTTGTCGTAATTTTTTTTCTAATAGTTTCGGATTAACTGTAGGCACTTATAGTTTATATGTGGTTTAATTTAATGCCCCTCGCTCTTATCAACCTTGTATAGATCAGTCAACATGCGCAACAGATGCGACACATTCGAATTGTTCTGCGTACTTGATAATGCGTACGGAACATAATATGCGTGAATAATATGATGGTAACCTTTCTTAGATTCTCCTAAAGTTCCTAAACCAATTTGATCCATTCTTATTTGACACGTCCGAGGAAACCGTTAAATTTTTACCTTTTAATTTAATTAAAATATATAATAATTATTATAATAAATATATGAATTTTAATACATTGAAAGTGATTTTTTTTATAAATTATTGATTATTAATCTACTAATATAAAAATACTCGAAATCTGTCAACTCTGCACAGACAAATATTCTTATTCTTTGACATTCGTATAAGCATTGGAGAATGTTACTAGGTATGGCATATCTAGTAACATCATCATAACAATCGCTTAACTCACAGTAAGGCCCGCAAGTAAATAACTATATTACTTTTGGTTCCATTCAAAAATACCTAGTAGTTTTGATTTTGCTGGTATTTAAACTTTCGAAAAATGTCGAGTTCTGCTAACGGTTATGTGACTGCCAGTGACGTCATTCCTCAACACACTCAGTTCGCTCGCAGTCGCACGCCCTCAATAATTACTTATAAGTATAACGACAATATTTAAAAAACATCATCTCATTGATTTAATCTACATTAAATGCCTAACCTAACTAACATATCCATTTGATAAATATTAAAGGATTAATACTGAACTAAAGAAAATTGCTTTGAAAATAACATGTTTTGATTTAAAACTTGAACATAAAAGTTGCTGTTGTAAGTAAGCTATAAGAGATAGAGATATAATATTATTAGAGACTTTTGTGTAGCATTTTTATAGATTTTGAATTGGCTAGTACTCAACTATATCTTTGCTAGTTTACGCAGCGTTTGCGTGGAAAGCTCCCAGTTGGTGAGATTTATTGCGACCTATTTAACATTTAACGCCATACTTCTGATAATTTACATAAAAGCCTAGTAATTTTTATACATAAACGTTCCTTAAGAATCACTCCTTCTATTGTTGAAAACCGTAAAAAAAATCGTTTGGTAGTTTTATCGCGTTCAAACAGACAGAAAGACGCGGCCGATAAATTATTTTTATTATAAATTCTTTCTAGTGGAGTGCCTAGAGGTTTTAACCGCGGATCTCTAAGGAATAGAATGAATTCACGTGGGACCCACAGGATTTTGTTTTTTATACTCTAAATTGATGTGAAATGTGTGTCTGAATTGATGTCTAAATTTTATATACTCTAAATTGATGAATGTCTACCAATATAATATTGTGCAATTAATTTTTTGAATATTTATACATAAAAATATGAAAACTTCATATTGGAGCAAAATAGTTTGAAATTTCTTTTCTTAGTTCTACGTAAAATTTTACTTAAATAGATAAAGACGATAAAGATATAATATATCCAACATTCCATTCAATTTGAAGGGTCCTACGTACCTTGACCTTAAAAGAATCATTGTTGTAGCCAATATTACTAATTATTATTTGTTGATTTAAGCACCCGTGCTGCCACCTTGTCGTGGTAGGGGTGCTTGCCTCTGTGATCCCCCGCGCCTGTGACGTCTTACCTCAACAGGCCGCGCGCTGCGCGAACCGTGCCCTCCGGTTCGCATCAATTGCCAAGTCACCAGCGCCACGGTTATAGTAGCTAGATTTGCATTGGACATTTCAAAAGTACCTAATTACTACCGAAGCGTAACACCTCACGGGTCTCGTATGAGTCTAATCTATGCTCACGGGCGCGCGACCGCGAGCGGACTGAGGTGTATTGGTGCAATGAATCCTACTAATATTATAAATGCGAAAGTTTGTATGTGTTCGAGCGCTTATATAGCCCAGTTGTTGAGATAAGGTTTATGAATAAAGCGACTGTTTTACATTTATGTGTATTGCAAAATACTTTTCGTTTACATTTTGATACGACACACGGACACAGCGCACACGTGTGTCGCGCAAGCGGTCCGCGAAGGAAGCGAGCGAGGCGCGCCCGCGCCGGCGATGCGTGGGCTCGGTTCCCGCGCCCCGCGCCCCGCGACCGCATCGACGTGAAGAGAGAGAACAATATGTTTGTTTGTTTGTTACTCCTTCACGAAAAAACTGCTGAACCGACGTTCATGACAATTGGCACGCACATAAGATTAAGAAGTAACTTGGATTAACACTTAGTTTTTATCCCGAAAAAATATTTCTATGGGATGCCATGGAATGGGATTTTCCACGGGATCGAGATTTACGCGGGAGTCAACCTTGGGGCGCAGCTAGTTTTTAATTTGTAAAAAGTGCTAGTAGTAATTTATAAGAAGTAATATCTTATACATAATAAAAAAAAAGTAGCCCGGCCGCGTCTTTCTGTCTGTTTGAACGTGATAATCTCAAAAAACAGATAACTGATTTTTATACAGTTTTCAACAATAGAAGGAGTGATTCTTGAGGAACGTTTAGGTGTATAAACTACTATAATTTTATCTAAATTAGCAGAAATACGGCGTTAAATGTTGAAGAGGTCGCAAAAATGGTAAGAGGTAGTGCCACACTGCATGCTTGCATGCAGTCGAATTGGGCCGGCACTACCGGGGAGGTACTTCTCGCTTACACGAGACTGGCGTAAAGTGACAGCTGTGCTGTCGCGTTTCGTGCGGTGTGTAAGTAGCCGGTGGCCCATGGAGGTGGGAGGAGAAAGGAGGGCAGCGCATCTGTATATCCTCTATGTGGATGTTTGTGGGCGTCGGTAGTGATGAAAATGGCTCCAGCTGCTCGTTTGCCCTCCTATATCATAAAAAAAAAAAAAAAATCTCGTCTACTGGGAGCCTACCACGAAAACGCCGCGTATATTAACAAAGATATAGTTGAGTAATGTATTAGCCAATTCAAATTTTTAATTAAAGCATTTTGTTATTTTGAAAGCACTTTTCTTTATTCAGTATAAAAAAAAACCTTAGCGTCCTGAGCGTGTTGCGTTGTGACGTCACATCGTCATGGGCAGCCCACGTCGCGCGGTACAACTTATTTTACTTATAAATCGGAAATTAATTGGCGTATCGAAATAATTTTTTCACTAGTATTTTTTAATCTTGACTGAAAATTTGGAGAGCCATTTATCAAATTAGGTAACATTCGCCATTGACGACCACGTGAAACCGCGGTGACGTGTCGTCACATACTACAGTAAATAGTTTAAAAAATAATGAAATTAAGCGTATTTTAAAGATAATGTGTTTAACATTCTGATTAAAAGTCACTCCTTGATTTTTACTTACATTTCTAAGTTTTATTTTGAACAATATCTCAATACATACGAAGGCATTTACGAAACAAAAATTCCAATCAGAGATGTCACGACTCGCGTTTCAGCAAGCGTTGGACCCAAACTAAATGAGTTGGAGTGTACCATGGAACAGATGAAGAGGGTTGGAAAGGAAATCATTCTTAAAGTGTCGCCGTTTGACTCCCAGTCTTTATTTTCACTACTAACGTAATCCAATACGTACGAGCATTTCGCACACATCAAACAAAAATCACTTACAACTCTAAATTACTATTGGTTCACATACTAGGGCAATTATTTCTATAGTGACGTGCTCTTGATGACTTGACACGCATAAAAATAACATAATATACGTAACTAGGGTTGCAGCCGACTATTGATATCGATAGGAATCTTTAACACGAGATGAAGGGAAATAAATGGTAGTAACACAAGTAAAAAAAGATTTAACTGTATATAATTGTATGTATTTATATTATATAGGTATACCAAGTATTTTAAGTGCTATTTATTAAATTATTGTCCCCGAAATAAAATGTATTTGGTAAGTAACATCCGTTGGCTTTCTTGTGAATTAAATTTCAAAATAAAGTGTAATCTTTCATATATTTTTCTTTAATGGCTTTTGTTAATTCTGTCGACGAATGGTTTTTTGGTTGAATGAAAACTTGGATAGCTGTAGGATATTATGATTCAATGTCATGGTAATGATGTGCTTTGTGAAATACGCATAATATCAATACTTTAAACTGGCGGAGCGCGGGGATTGATAATAATGAGATTGTATTACGTATTTTACTATAATATCACGAATACTTTACTTTCTGAATATAGTAAAATGTATTTATTACTAGCTGCGACCCGCGGTTTCACCCGCGTAACTTTCGATCCCGTGGGTATATCGGGATGAAAAATAGATGTTGGCCGATTCTGAGACCTGCTCAATATGCTCACAAAATTTCATTAGAATCGGTCAAGCCGTTTCGGAGGAGTATGGCAACGAAAACTGTGACACGAGAATTTTATATATTAGATTTATTTATTTATTATTATCAAAAACATTCTTTTTACAATTTTGTTTTGTGTAGTGTCCCGCAAAACTGTTTGCAGTTTGTCTGCATGAATGCAGTGAATCAAGTGTATATATTAATTATATCATTATATATTGATATAGTATTTTCTTTTAATTTCATAGGTGTTCTTTGTAACATTTGTTTTATTCGAATACTAGATTTTCACGCAACAATACATTAGAAAAAATGGATTAATGCTACTGGCAGGCCTGATTAGTAAGAAATATCAGCACAATATGCTCCGAACATCTTGAATTATAATGTTTTTTCTGTCTCTATTTCTTTCGCTGCGGGTCCCAACGATTTTAACTTTCCTCTTAGGGTCCTTGCGATCATAGGGTCACGAATAGTTGGTGCTCAAGGCTCTCTGGTATGAAGTAGATAATAAAAGAAATTGTATTATGCCACTGACTTTTTATCTAAACTGACTAAAACTAAACTGGAAACGTGGAATCGAATAAAAGCCAAATATAGGTTGTCAGGCGACAAGACTAAGTTAGAGGTCAAAAAGCGGAACCGCAACCCATTCTTCCGCAGATAGGAGAGATGCATCCTAAAAGAATATGTATGTACGTAGTATATACGTACTGTATACAACTGTTTTTAATAGCTAACTTATCATAGCCGGCCACGCACATGACACATGATCGCTCGTCGTTTCTTGTATGTGAGTAGCCGGTGGCCCAATGGCTACGCATCTGCCAAGATTATAAAACCAGGGCGTAGTAACCATTGCTCATTGGTCCCGAGGTGTGGCCAGTGACGATGATGGCGTGGTCGCGGTGTTCGCTGATCACGACGTGACTCAGCCGGTTGCCATGGCAACGTCGTGATTTGCCAAACGGCACGTTTTTTGCCGCATTATGTCAGCTTACGATTGCATCTCACCAAGCAATTATCGACCTTATAACCATTACTTAAGAGCTATTTTAGCAATTCTGATGACAAGATACAAATGTTACTTAGTATCTCATAATTATGCACGCTAATGTAGAGCTAATGACTTAGGTAATAGGGTCGTTATTAGTGTGTAGTGATCTCGAGATGATGTCATATTTAATAACACGCGGGCCAACATTACCGCTATAGAAAGTATGAGATTACTTTTTTTTTGTATAGGTGGACAAACGAGTTGTCGGAGCCATTTAATGGCTATCGACGCCCATAAACATCCGGTTAGAGGTTATACAGGTGCGTTGCCTCCTTCCGCCACATGATGGACAGCCACAGGAGCACACCGCACAAAACGCGACAGCACAGCTGTAACTTTACGTATCGTGTAAACGAGAGGTACCTCCATTCGGCGGCAATGGAAAATGGCCCTGCCTCTTGTTCAAAACAAATTATTTTCTACCTAAAATAAAGATTTCTCTTTCACCATCACTTAGGATCACCGCCGCCCACAGATATCCGCACCGCCAGAGGTCTTGCTGACGCGCTGCCTTTCAGTGATTACTAAACCCTTAAGGCTATATTACACGGGTCAACCAAATTGAAAAAAATTGAAAAACATTGAACATTGCACATTGTACGACTTTACCAATATACACGTACATAATTTATTGAACATTTAAATTTTAATGTTCACTTAGTGCATTGTGATGTCGCGCCAACTCGTACGTACGGGAGTATCGTTAATCTGCGACTATTTAATAAATGAGTTAAATAAAAAGAAAAATAGAAAATCTAGACGTTGGTGGGTGCGTCCGTGGATTTCGCGAAGGATAACTCAAGGAGCCTCAAGTACTTTGTTAGTAGAATTGGCAGAAGAAGAACCAAATTCATATTTGAATCATTTGCGAATGTCAGAAAGTCAATTTAACGAACTTCTCGAAATGGTAACACCATATATTCAAAAAGAAAATAAATTAATGAGAAATGCCTTGCCGGCGCGAATAAAACTGCGAATTCTGCTGAGACATCTTGCTACTGGCGATTCCTTCGGACTTTAGAATATTTATAAGTTTTTATGTTTAAATGGATTTTTTTAAAGTGTTTGTTATACCTGCCTGCATTATAAATTATTTTGGCTATTATTCTTAATGAATTAACAGAGTAATGAAAAAGGGTTTTGTAAAATGACAGTCAGATAACCTACCAGTCGACATGCGGAATATTTATTCGAGAATTGTGTTTATGTAGCAGCTGAAATGCGAAAATAAATTTATAATTTGCCCAGTGACCAAAAGCTAACCCGGTATTATGTTGTTAAATAGAAGTTACTTACAAGATTTGATGAGCTGTCCCTTGACGTGCATACTGCATTCAAAAATGTATCTGCTTGCGCAAACCAAAATAACTTTGGAACATGCATTTCATCCTTTGAGCCACTCTTCGTAGATTTCTTTATTTTAGCTATTTCATAACAATAGCGGGTGCGAATACTCTTTATTTTTAGCTTAATATCCTCTTCGGTGACTCCTTCAATATTTAAGTCGTCCTTCAGTGATCTTATAGCATTATTACGCTGATTTCTATCTTTGTAATATTTTGATTCTGTATTCCACAAACACTCATACATTTGAAAACGCTCCAAAAATAGCGGAACATGACTGTCACGCCACTTGAAAACCATCGAAAACCGAATAAATCCACGTGTGCAGGATGATGTGACGACGATGTACGTACGCGACGCTTCGTTGTCGTGCGCTGAATGAGTCAACGTTCAATCTACGTTACATGTTTGCAATTGCATTGAACAATGACCGAATTGACCAATACTGCATTAAGAGCGTTTAGCGTAAACAAGCTTACAATGAGATTGCACAATCGTATTGAAATTTATTTAGATGTCTCAATGCCATTGAAGCAATTAAATTGAAAGCAATATTGAACCTAAATTGACCCGTGTAATATTGCCTTTATGGAAGCTCGCCATCGTATCAGTCCAGAATCATCGAGGGTACACCTGGGTCCACTTCCGAAGAAGTAGCGCGGGAGGAAATTGCATACCACATGTTTCTTACAGGCCACATTTCATACCTAACGGAGAGAATGAAATTCCATCCGCCATCGATTCTGGTATATTACTGTGCCATAAGGGAGCAAATGAGTCCATTAAGAGGTACCTCCCCGGTGACGGGCATAAAAAATTGCTGTATGCTCACGAGCACAAGCAGTGCTTTAAGTGACTCAGTCTGTACGAGCTAGTACTGTATCGTATCGCTTCTCATCTCATCTGATAATAACTTCATGAATTTTGATGAGTATTACGAGATAAAAGCACATACAATGGCGCAAAACCACGAGCGGAGTCGCGTCTCGCATACTAATGTACAGTAGGAATAAGGACTATCAATGGTTATCAATAGCTGGGGCACCATCAGTGATATGTTGTAATTTATTTTTTTCTTTATAGTACAGGGGGCAAACGAGCAGTCGGGTCACCGAGATGATGGTGTTTTCCGACGCGCACAGACAGTGCATCCAAATATGGTAGGTAAGCGGTATAGGGCGGGATGCTCTGAAAAATGCTGCCACCTAGTCTTGGTGGCGCTTTATGATCCCCAAGGGTATGCCGGAGAGTGCTACCCATACCTGATAAGCTTGTGGTCTCTGAATCAGCAGAGGAAGGCGTGGATTAGGACGACCGGCGTGGCGTGCTCCGTTTGAGCATTGGGACCAGGGGTCAGGATGGGAACCTGACACCATTGCACCGTTCCATGGTCGTAGTAGTGACTGTCCATGTCCAGAACCAGTCGGTCAGTCCCCAAGGAGGAAAAGTCTGGCCTATTCACCGAGGCCAGCCTGTCGCTAGAGGGACCTTGTTGCTAGTAGATAAAAAACAGAAAAAAAGAAAAGAAAATGGCATGACGTAACAGTAGCATGCTGCATTGCAGCTAAATTGTAGTGTGTGTAGTAAGAGGTAGTGCCACACTGCATGCTTGCATGCAGTCGTATTGGGCCGGCACGACCGGGGAGGTACCTCTCGTTTACACGAGACTGGCGTAAAGTGACAGCTGTGCTGTCGCGTTTCGTGCGGTGTGTAAGTAGCCGGTGGCCCATGGAGGTGGGAGGAGAAAGGAGGGCAGCGCATCTGTATAGCCTCTATGTGGATGTTTGTGAGCGTCGATAGTCATGAAAACGGCTCCGGCTGCTCGTTTGCCCTCCTGTATCATAAAAAAAAAAAAATGGGCTGGGATCCGCTCGGCCTCTCGCCCACATGATACCGAGAGAAGTGATAGCATTGCTGTCGCGTTTCACGCGGCATGTTAGTTTCCCATGGCCCACGCTGAATTCCTCCATGGAATGAACCTTTCAACCAGCAACAAGAATAAAATAAACAAACAATTTATGCAAATAACTATTATTACCTACCTTCATTTTAACAAGTATGATAAAATTAATTTCAGTTCCCATATACAAAAACAACATAATTAAAATAACTTTATTTAAATTCAAAGACATAACTACAATTACTTTGTCAGTTTTAGATTTTAATTATATAAGAATTTGACAATAGAATTTCAAAATATATATTTATTCATCTAATCTACGTAATAATTAATTTAAATTACTAATTAATATTAGTTTCCATAGTGACTAAAGGTTAATACAACACATTCTAGACGTAGTTATGCTGTACCTATTGCTATTTTCAAATCTTGTAGCTACATTATGTTGCAAATGTAAAAGCGCCCCGACACAGCGCTTCATCAGCTGAATAAAATGGTGACTTATTTACAATTAACCCTTCTCAGTTCGCCAAATCTTGTAAAAAACTTTTAGAATCGTGGTAGAAAATCTGTTTGTTGTGTTTTAATGTGTTTAATATGTGTAATATTATGTGTTTTAGTTGTAGTATGTATTATAATTGTACCTTTGTCTTGTAATGTAAGTTTATGCATGTTTGTTTGTTATGTAATTGTCATATCCAATGTCTGTTCAAGGTCTGTTCATTGTACGCTTTGGTGTTTCTGTAAGTGCGATAAATGTGAATTTAAATAAATGAATAAACGAACAAAATGTACTTTACCTCGAAGTTACAATGTGGGTGGGAACGAACCTGGGTCTATCGGTATTTACAATTTAATATTATCTTTTTAATTGTTAGTAAACTAAAAACATTCGTTTATAGAAGACATTAAAAGCTATATAAATGAATCAAGCTTAAAAATATTTAACCAATGTGTAGTTTAGTTGAAGAAGTGATATTTGAACATCGTGTGACTCCAGGTTCGCGTATGTCGGGATGGTGTACGTCGTGCTGTCACTGTGTACAAAGAATTTAGCATCTATTTCGATGGCATATCAGCCCGCTCGTGCTCTGGTGGCATATTCTGCCACAGTGAGGAATTTTCAATTTGTAATGCCTGTCCAAAATCGGGAAGGCGTTACATGCTCGTGCATCGGAACTGATGACTGGCGCATCTCTTGGATCTGTGAGCACACTTTGAACTGTCTGTTCAATTGGCCGTCTTTAAAGATGGCTGTCGCCGAAATTCGGCTAGGACGAGAGTATTCCCGGTAAAGTAGTCGAGACGAGCTCGGAAGGAAGAAAAGAGAAATAAAAGGAATGTATTTGATATTTCAGATGTGATTAAATATTACGGTTGCCAGGCCCAAAAATCAAAAAACTACAGGCTCAAATTTAGCCAGAAATTTTGCTCCGAAAGCCTGGCACAATGGGTTTTTTAAAAAAATGATAGATTTGTTGCACTTATTTCTTGTGCACTTGTAGCCGTGTCCTTAAAGCTGGACTATCCGGCCTGAATCCTGGCAACCCTAGTGTAGTTTGGAAATTGTAATACCTAAAAGTCTTTGCCAACAGCTATGTGGCTCTTCACCACAACACTCAAATTGTAAGGTAGGAACACGTCACATAGTTCCAGAAAGTTCTCCAATGTAGATCCCACATCAGGTTCGGTCTTGGCCCTTTTCCGAGGGCACAAGCCATCGGTTTGGACCAGCGTAGATCCTATATCATGCCCTTTGTTCTTGGCCCTTTTGCAAGGGCACAAGCCATCGGCTTGGACTAGCATAGGTCCTATATCCTGCCCTTGGGTCCCGGCCCCTTTCTGAGGGCACAAGCTATCGGTTTGGACTAGCATAGGTCCTATTTCAGGTGTGCTCTTGGTCCTTTTCCGAGGGTACAATTCATCGGTTTGGACTCCCTGGCTGGTGGATATCTGCAGAGATGCTGGTTCTATGCTGTCCGTCTGGGTGGATATATCCATGGTGGATATAAGGGGCAGGTTCAGGGTGGGGATGGCGGACTTCTTGAGCAGCATTTTCCCGTACATCCGCTGCTCGAAGTGGAGGCTGCACACGTGGATGTGTTTCAGCTGTTCCACGTCCTTGTCCAGGAGGTCTGGACGCTTGCAGGCCTGGATCCAGAGGTAGGACCTGAAAAGTAAACAATAATTAGCTCGCTGATCTAGTCTACTGTCTACAAATCTGTCGTATTCATTCTCCTGTCGTATTCATTGTTCTGCGAGTTTCATTTTACTGGTCATACTTAGTAAGCAGTAGTACCAGCCCCACCAGGTGCAATGCAGCAAGCACTACAGCTGGATGGGGCGGCACGACGAGAAGGTAGACCGTACCTCTCGCTTATGATACCCATGCCTGGCTGTGCTGTACTGTCGCGTTTCATACGGTTTGCGCCTTTACGGTGGCCTATTCGATTTATCGGATTATTATTATTCACAGAAATACAAATATTTATCATTCCAATCAAGAATATTAAAGTCTACATGTAAATGCGGCGGGCGCTGAAAACTGAGCGGCGCTCAGCGCTTGCCGCTTAATTATACGAATTAAAACGACGAAAGAGGTGGTTAATTGGTATTCACAGAGCGCCGGCTGCATCGCGAAAGTGTTGCTGCATATTAAACGGCCGATGGCCCATTTGCATGCACCCCCCCTCCCCTTCTCCCGATCTCCCCCGCGCCACAGGCTCACTTTTTACCATATTTCGGAGCGGATTTACATTGTCGGATTGCAAACTTAACAATAGGGCCCCGCGCTGGGCAGGGCCCGTATTGCTCCGATCATAGCAAATCTAGGGCCCTTAACACTATTTACAGGATGACAGTATTGGGAGATAAACGAACAGTTGAGGACTTTAATGACTACCGACGCTTGATGAGTTGATTTAAGTAAGAGGTAGTGCCACACGACCGGGGAGGTACCTCTCGCTTACGCGAGACCTGAGTAAAGTGACAGCTGTGCTGTCGCGTTCCGTGCGGTGTGTAAGTAGCCGGTGGCCCATGGAGGTGGGAGGAGAAAGGACGGCAGCGCATCTGTATAGCCACTGTGCGGATGTCTATGGGCGTCGGTTACGAAAATGACTCCGACTGCTCGTCTGCCCCCCTATACCATAAAAAAAAAAATGGATACTGAAATATACCTACGCATTTTACAGATATAATATTACTTTATGCCAATATCGTGCGAGGCAGAGGTACCTCCTCGTAAAGGAATAAAAACTGCATAAAAATCCTGCGGATGTCCATCTGATCAAATGGCTCCAACTGCTCGTATGTCCTCTAAAACTATAAAAAAATTATATTAGACCTGTACCCCGTAACTGGCAAAACACAATTGTAAAAGTTACGTAACTATGTCATCATATTTTATGTGTTATTCGTGTACATAATTATACTATCTCTATACCTATATCTTTTATCTTTAGCATACAAACTGTTATAAAAATTATAAATATACGACATTACGTAATGTTACGAACATAGTCAAACATATTTCCCTCCTTCTATGTGGAATCTGCAGACCTTGGTACTTTTGGAGCGATATGACTTAGGGATGTTCGAGAGAAGAGGCTAGGCTTTTAAAAATACCGACAACGT
>LUGF01030034.1:6313-16879 GCA_001625245.1 Calycopis cecrops
CCGCGCTTTTGGTGTGAATTGACCCTTAGGGATGGGCAGATAGTACAGTGCTTGATACGATCCCTACAAGTTTGTCTTGCTTTGTTCGTAACCATATTCTTAATATAAACTAGGTACTTTGTTAACAATGTAAGGGCTAGTACATAGAGGTAGTTCACACACATCTTCAGAGAGTTCCCTTTTGGGATGGGTAAAGAGCACAGATTAAAATCCCTATATCTCTTTCTTTTTTCATAAAAAAGTGTGTGCTTTAGACCACACAACTGAAACAAAACCTAATTATTGATTTTCATTACCGTACTTACAATGATATAACTTGTCATATTATATTTATTATTTAAATACAAAAAAAAAAATAACTTAAATTGAATTTAAATAATTAATTTAGGGATCTTCAAGAAAAGAGCTTATTCTTTCCTCAAAGGTCGGCAACGCATCTGTTAGACCTCTGGTGTTGCGGATGTCTGTGGGCGTTGGTGATCACTTTACATCAGATGACCCAACTTTGCCTCCTATGCTATAAAAAAAATTGAATTTGAACGACCATTTCCATGGGCCACGCCAGATGTGTGATTTTTGTAACGCTCTCGCCAGAGAACTCCCAAGTCAAGTGAAGCGCGCGTATAGGAAGTTTTACTTCAATAATTCTCTTTATACAAACAACGTCTCTTCTTACAATGTAAGGGCTGTGTACATAGAGGTAGCGCACACACATCTACGAAAGTTCCCTTTTTGATGTGGGCAGAGAGTACAGAGTGCATGGCACGATGTGACTGTGTTGCTTCCTGCATAATAGCTCTATGCATACACGTGCAACTCTATGCAAAGACTCCAAACGCTTTCGGAAAATGTCCGATCAGTCTGGTCGGGTTGGTCGTTTCGCCCTTTTATAATGCTCTTCTAAAGGTTAGGGGACGAACTTTCTTTTATGTAGTACAGGGGCAAACGACCAATCGGAGCCATTTTCATGATTACCGACACCCATAGACATTATTGCATACGCGCTTGCAGATTCAAATGCTCTCTCTATTCACTTCCGATGGGACTGGAATCCTACACGACCGGAGAGAAATGGAGAAGAAATTTAATGATTCTTAGTAGACCAAAAAGGAGATGGCGATATGAACTCGATGTATATCTGCCTGGTTGGCGTGATGAAGCTCTGAGCGGAAAAATGGGGGAGACCTTTGCCCAACAATGGGACTCATAATATAGGGCTTGATATAATAATAGTAGACGTAAAAAACTTTAACTATACATTCTTTTTGTTTCAGGGTATAGAGAAGAGCAACCGCGAAAACTTGAAGACCGACATACAACACAGAAAGGAGACGTTTTACAGGGTGAGTGGGGCTTGGATTTGACCTGAGCTGCGGTCAGCTCACAATACACATGAGGTAGTGCCACGTTGCATGCATGCAGCAGGAATGTGCAGGCACTCCCGGGGAGCCTCATCTAACTCTCTCTTACATACAGATGCGTTGTCCCCTTTCCTCTTGCCCCTCCAGAGGCCGCCGGGTACAGTGTACCGCACAAAGAAAGTTGGGGTAGATGTCTGTGGGCTTCTACTTCATACCAGATGATGCCGCAGCTAAAATAATGAATAAAAAATAGGAGCACATTTTTCTTTCTCTCTTCTAGTGTAAGGCAGCTAACGAACAGTCGACGCCTTTAAACATCTGCATATTTGTCATGCACTTGCGTTACTCTTCTATGCTCCAATGAAATGGATCACTATATTCACAGACCACAAGAGAGCGAGACCTCCCGGTCGTGTCGCTCCTCTCGCTCACGCTCACCGGCGTATCGAACTGTTGCGGTTGCCCATGGAGGACCTTTCGGATGGACGTTGTTTGTCGCAGGGCTCCGACTGCGCGTCTGCCTCTACAATTCCCGTCTTGTTGCAGGAGAACCCGTCAGACGAGGATTCGGCGGTATCTTCCGCCCCCGCCTCCCTGTCGCCGCAGCCGCTCAGCGATATGTGGGTCAGTAGTAGTGCTCAGTACTACATGTAGTACTCGCGGTATGTTAGTACTCGTACACTCAGTAGGTACACTCCATACTACATATTATAGTGTTCCTCGCATGTTGGACGTTTAGTAAGTACTCAGTACTATACAGGGTTAGTTTTTGGTCACCGGCCAAATTTTCAGATTTGGTTCAGAATCGATAATAAATTCGATTTATGAAATAAAACAAATAAGAAAAATAAATAAAAAATATTTTTGTCCCGTACGCGGCGCACAGTGGTAGATTTCCTAATTTTATGCGGCCATAATTATTTTTTGTTCTAGAAATGCTTACAATAGATAGGCAATATTAATGGATCAAATTAAGACATTAGGGATTCGCTGAAATTTGCGTAATAAATGATCTTAGGTAATAATAAATTAAGTTACTGAAAAATCAAAGACATCAATTGAATAATCATGATTGTGATTTATTTATTATTATTATATTACGACCAGGCTGGCGCAATGGTACAGGGCTCAGATAAATTGAGCATGTAGCGCCAGGGGTCGCGGGTTCGAATCCCGCCTAGGTCATGGATGTTTATCTATGTATTATATGTATTTCTATAATAAAAATCTTAAATATATAAAATTTCTTAAATTTATAAAACATATTAAATATATTTCCGTTGTCTAGTACCCGTAACACAAGTCCTTACGGTACTTAGCACGGGGCTAGACTAACGTGGTGTGTAAAGTCCACAATTATTATTATTATTATTATTATTACATATATACATGTTTTATTATTTATTCATTTATTATATTAGAGTAATTAAAAAAAACAACTACTCCTCAGCCTCGGAAGACTCAGTTGTATTATGATCCTGATGTGGATCAACTGGTAACAGCAATTTTATTGTTTCTGGACAATATTCCTTCACTTGCGGTTTTCTATTTTTATTAAGTCTCATGCTGCTCAAAAGTGGAAATGAGCTGAGCAGTAATCGGTTGTAAATATCGCGGTTACACGCTTCGCGTGAAAATTTTCTCGCGTGATCTTGCGGAACGCGCGAAAATGTTTATTTCGTGCTTCTTGGGCCTCCTCTGATAACTGTCCAAGTGGCAGCAACGAATTTTTTATGATTAAAGAACCATGGATTAGTATTTTGTGCATCGTTGGTGTCATAGAATGCCAATTATAAAGTCTAACATATAATTCCGCTGTTTCTAGGGCGTATTGGTCAAATGCTTCTCGAGAAAACCTAGTCTTTCTTCCAAACTTGAAAGCTTTTGTTCACGCATTAGGTCGTATAAGTATTTACGAGTAACTATTTTCATTCCTGACGTGGCGGGAGAATCTAAAACAATAAACAATCAAATTTACAAATTATTTTATTTTTTTTATTTTTATGAAATGCTATGTACCTATCTCATGTATCCGCAAGTATCCGCAGATATTTTTTAAACTAAAATTTAAGTAAAAGTACGGTAATACGTAATCCGAAACAATATTAACGCGATCGAGGGCGATAGTACAACAAAAAGCATTTTGAACACGAAATCTAACTTATTTTTGGTAAACAAAACATGCTATATTCCATAATTTTTAAATATACATTCTAAGCATAACAGTTGGTTAACTTCTATTATAATAATTTAATTCTTACCTGAATTACTGGAATCCATAACTTTTACACGATATGTCTTGATATTTTTCAAAATATTCGCTTCGAAACATTATGGATGCGAAAACAATGACAGAGAGCTTACGTGTGTAGCAAGAGACAATTAAGTTCCGAAGACCTGCACGGGCGCGCAGTCAATACAGGCTAGATGGGGGATGCGGTTCATTGTTCCTCGGAATGTTAATGGTACTTAGAAACTAAGTTTAATAAAGAAATGACAACTTTTGAAACTCCAATAATGGCCAGTTAAATTGATGAAATCTACCACTGTGCGGCGGCCGCACTCAGTGCATGCGAAACACAATCAGCTGTTGAGGTCAACACACTCTTCGGGTGCTAATGCGTGTGGGTATATTTACGGACCGTTTCAAATCGATGTTTATGTAATAAAATATTACAAAAAAGACGATAAAATTAAAACACACCCTTGAAATGATGTTTATTTCCTTATTTTTAAAAATGGCCGGTGACCAAAAACTAACCCTGTATGTACAGTTCGTTTGCAATCAGTACAGTAACTGTAGTAGGTACTGCAGAGGTATCAGGTAGCTAATCAGTCGCTGGCATTTCACTCTTCCGCGGCCAGCCACAAACACAATAATAGTACCGACATCCAAAATTTTCCTAATTTTAAAATAAATCAGGGTAAAAACGTTGGAATAGGGTAAATTTGGCTCGCGTATGAGTGCCAAAGCATGCCTGTGTGCCCGCCATACGGTGCGAGGAGAAAAGTGAACACACACACACAAGTAAGAGATCGGTATAGCCCAGCTGCTACCCCGGGCGGCTGAGATTGAGGGACACGAGGGTTACCCACCACGTGATTTAGGCTGTACAAAGTTAGCCATTATTGGTGTATTGGATCTGGAGTGGTGTAGACGCGATGAAAATGGAGTGCCGAGTGGAAAACCCGTTACGATAAGATATGAGCCAGTTTTTCGTACCTTCCAGCAATACAAGTGGAAAAAAAATAGCGTTTACGCCATTCGCGTTTAAAGAAAAACACATGCAAAAAAAATATTACCAACATTTAGATGATTTTGAAATCCTATTTTATAATGAAGATGAATAATAATAAAACCTCACCAACATGTGTACATCTGTAACTTAACGTACACTTAACAGTAGCGAATTTAATTATTTTTTTCATCTCTGAGTTCGGGCGTTGCTACGATTTGTTAGAAATATTTGAATTTTTAATTTGTATGTTACCATGGTAACACATTTTCCAATTCAGACAGTACATCTCTGGACAGCCAAATTGAAAATAATAACAAAAATAAACTTTATACATATTTAGTTACACATAATAATAATTAAATAAAGCAAGTGTGCCAATAGTTAATAGACACCTAACTGTCAAATGCCATCACTCGTTGAGATAATTATAACCATTACAGAGCTGTGCGTGCGTGAGTGGCAATTACGGAGAAACGCCGGAACGCACAGACATACAATTTAGTAAAACGTATTGACAGCTCTATATAATTCATCCGTTTGTACGAAACTATTTCGCCCCGTTAACGTAAGTTTGCATACAAAGTGTAATGTCTACTCTTAGACATTCCATTATTGCAGCGTAGATAGATTTAAAACTAGATTTTCTAAGTGATAGTTCCGTAGTCATTTAAATAGTTGCACACTAGTTAATGTGCTAGTTGTGCATCTAGTTTTCTCACTAAACTCCTGTGTGTGTTTACATGCTTGAGAATAGCTACGGTATTTGTACATCTTGCATGTATTTTGCATAATGTGATTAATATCCATTCAAAACTTCAAATAAAATTTAAAATAAAAGAGATTTTTTTATATTGTTTGTTTCTAAGAAATACGGGACGAAATTGGTCATTTGTACCAAAAATAGAACTAGATATAGATAATATAGATTTTAGAATAACATTTTTTATCTCGAAATAAAAGAATGTGATGAGATTTTGGATATATTTTAAATGGAATTTAATGGAACGGGTGAAATGCGGGGTACAACTGTTTTAATTTACAAAAATCTAGATTCCAGACAATAACTTTAGCAAAATGGAGGCCTCAGAACAGCAGTTAAAGTTTATAATTATTGTGAGTGAGAAGTTAAATGTCCACAGCAATTAATTAATTAATTTAATACACAGCAATTTTACTACCACAAAAGTACTCGAGAATATTTCACGGATACGAAGGAAAAAGACTAAAGATTGAAAAACCTGGCTGGCAAAAATGGCTTATAGGTACTTTATAATGTTAATAAATCTGGTTATCAAGACGACAACTTTAAAATCCGACGAAGCTGTAACAGGGAACTTAGTATACTTACGTTTTATTTTCCTACTGAAGCAACAGAACATTTCCAGTCCAGGTATCCATATCGCTAGAGTATTTTCGTCAGATGTCCCAATTATCAGTGTGATGATAATCAGTTACCTACCTGGTGCGACCTTCGGCATATGATGAGAGGTAGAATGTTGCGCCGAGCAGCGAACATGTCACCTACTAAACTATTGGCGCTTGGCTGTTGCGTCACTATTGTTGTGTACGGTGACCACGCTGCACTGAGGTTTAGAGACTGCGGATATTGATAATTCGAAGGCATCAGTTGTAGGCCAATAGTAGTCTAGATTTTTAGAATCTTTATCTTAGGCATGGTTATGGTGTAAGTTGTAATTGCATACAAAAACAATTTGAAATAATTTTTATGCGCGTGTATTGTTGATGTAACTTCAAAATTTTGATACCATTTAACCTGATTCTACGCTTAGAACGTGTGATCATTACTCAGGGTTTCCTGACTGGAATAGGACTTGAATGTTAAATAGTGTACGATTCCTTAATTTGATGTTCAGCTTGGGAAATAAAAAGTTAAGATTGGACAATTTATTCTTATCACATTAGGCGCGGGTCCGAAATAATAAATTAACAAGTTCTAAAATGGAATTAAATTTAATAAACGTTACAATATTTTCGAGAAGACGAAATCGGCATTTCATATTACGTGTACATCTGGTCACATACACTTAGAAAATAATATACTCTACATGATGATGTGCAGTGTAAAAATTAAATTGAAATAACGATTTAATTATATTTTGTCTTATTTAGCTACTTAGAATTACTTTTAACAATTTGCTATGTCAATTTAATACATGTGGAATAATATTTTAATATATTTGATATGTTTTCGTTCTTCCAATTAGCAAAAATAAATTATTCAATGTATTTATATGTATCCATTGCTTATTTGCTATTAATTTTATTGTTATGTTGTATACAAGTGTATTTTTATTACTATTGCTGTCTTTTAAAATTCTAAAGAAAAAATCTAAGACGTAACAATTTTGCTATAAATGAAATAAAACAATATAATCATGAATAAAATAAATTATAAAGTATTAAATGACACACTCATTACTAATTAACTGCTGTTATTACTTGATTATAAAATTGGTACGTCCAAACTAAAGCAAGCAACTTGTAAAACCCATTCCGCACGATACAATTTTACGTCCAATCTGACTAAATGGACAATCAAATTGGGTACTGGGTCTCGAAATTGGCGATTTCGTCGGATACTTGTGTATGGTGAACTAGATCGGGAGCCAATTCAATCGCCAATCTGATCGACTAAAAAATTGTATCGTGTGGAAAGTGTTTAATAGTGAATGTCGGACCGTCCCAAGGTGATGTCTAACGTGTGGTCCCCCAGTCGTGCGGGCAGTGCGGCGCGGCGCGCGAGTGCACGCGGCTGGCGGACGCGCTGCGGGACGCGCGCGACCAGCTCGAGCTCATGGAGTTCCGGCTGCTGGAGCTCGAGGACGCGGCTCCCGAGAAGGTAGGCCCTTGTTTTATCTGAGCGGTCTCCTGCTTTATCTCCGCGGTTCTCTGTGATGGCTCCACGGTCTTCTGTTTTATCTGAGTGGTCCCCTGTTGTATATTCCCACCCCCGTAGTCCCCTGTTTTGTACAAGGTCCCGTGTTCTAACCGCAGTCCCCTGTATTACTTATTATGGTTTACTAGTAACGGGTTCAATGAAGTGTTTAAACATGTGTAAAAGTGCTCCTAGGATTTTCAAGTGTTTATACAGCATGTGTCAAAGTGCAATAGGTTTCCTGGAGTGTTTATGCAAGATGTGTTAAAATCCACCTCGGGTTTATTGAAGTGTTTACGCAGGATATGTCAAAGTGTTGAATGTTTTTAATTGTGTGCTTGTGTTTTATAATTTCCGTGTTACGTCTAATTTCAATTCTATGGTAGTGATTACAAATATCATATAAATTGGATACCTGTGGGGGCTATTACGTTGGTGATTTCATAATTAATATCTGACTATTTAAAACATGTGTATTTGAAGTGGTTTAAACTTTTAAGTGAAGTGTCATTACAATATTTATCTAAAGTGCTTATTGTTTAAATTATCCCAATTTAATTAAAAAAATTGATGTTATTAATTTATGAAAAATAAATATAAATTATAATCTATGATAAGGTAAAAAGCTTTTTATCCCGAAAAAAGTGAAAAGTTTCCTTGGTCTAAATTTTCAACGGGTAAAATTGAGGAGCGCAGCTAGTTTTCGTACAAAATGTAGAAGGGCATTACCAGCTAATATCTATGTAGATGGGAGTAGCCGATGAATTGATAGGGAAACAAAAAACCCGAAATTTTAATTATTATTACCTCGTCTACACCTAGTGAAGTGACGCTCATTATCAAGACGACCTTATCACACTTCAAGCCGGTCAGGCTCTAGCAGGGAATATCGAAACTTACATAAACATACATACGCTTCAAATACATTACCCTCCTTCTAACAGTCGGGTTTTTTTTTTTTTTAATGATATAGGAGGGCAAACGAGCAGCCGGAGCCATTTTCATGACTACCGACGCCCACAAACATCCGCATAGAGGCTATACAGATGCGCTGCCCTCATTTCTCCTCCCACCACCATGGGCCACCGGCTACTTACACACCGCACGAAACGCTTTAGGTTTTAGGTTTTAAATTGTCGTTATCACATAATTAGGTTGTAAATTAGATTCAACAAGTTTACCTGTACTGGTTTAGCCAGTTTTCGTTGGTTAACATATTCTAATTGTTCACACGTCGATAACGTCAGTTGTTCGAACAATTGGCGATCCAACGGGGGCTGAGGCCAAGGGGGGCAACGTATTCGTGTATGTGTGTGTGTGTGTTGACGGATGTGTACTCTTTATTACGTGACAAAGTGAAGTGAACCAAAGTTCACTAGTTTCTTAAGTATCTAATTAAAAAGTTATTTAAAACCGTATAATATTTGAATTACTAATATAGGTTTAATATAACTACAATTTAACGGAAATACAAAAACCAGATTTAAATATAATGTAATGTAACCAGTGTAGCTTGCTTTATGACTGACCGTCATATCATACGTTATAATCCGTGAAGATTCTAGCAGAGGCATAGAAAACTACAGACATGCATACATTCGATATAACCCCCCTTTGGCTATCTGACTGATATTCGGCAAAAATATTAATATCGATCGAAAACATTCAATTGGTGTAAGAAAACGAGAATAAAGATCACACAACTGAAGTAAAACTGTATTGATTTAATACACAAATTAATTTATACTTAACCTAAGATTATAGTAGTTACAATGACATGTCATGATATTTATTTTTTAATTATAAAAAAGCTTTGATTATGTACACGAAAAATCGAATTTGAATTCTGAATTTGAATGACGACTTCGTGTGATTTTTGGTAACGCTCTCGCCAAGTCAAGCGCGCTTATAGAAGTTTTACTTAAAAAAAAAAACAAAACGATAGGTATGAAATAAACCCATGCTATTTATACTACGATTACCACTATAGTGAGGTAAGCTGAGGTGCTTATATCGGTAAAAACCGGCTAACGTTATAAACAATGAAAGGAAAAACGTTAGTCAATTAGTTAGAGTGACTTCAACTGCAATGTAGCAAACATTGCAGTTGAATTCTCGTGCTGTGCTGTCGCGTTTCGAGCGGTGTTTATGTAGCCGGTGTAGCTGGCGCATGGAGGTGGGAAGAGGGACGGTAGCGCATTTGTTTCTCTATGTGGATGTCTATGGGCGTCGATGGTTATGAAAACGGCTCCTATTCCTCATTTGCCCCTTTATACTATAAAAAGTGTCGGATAAAAACAATGGTAGGAACGCCGTTGTTTGCAGTTTAATTTGCATCATGTGAAAGGAATCTCCGTGTCGTCAGAAGGCTGTACTTGACGAAGTGGAACCGACTTGCCCAAACTTTGGCAACTGCTGGACCCCTGAATGATCGCGACCGTGAATTATCATTCAGTTCCATTGACGTAACCGCGCGAATGAGGAAAAAAACGGATGCGTCGAAAGAAACGGCGTATTTTTTTGGGACTTTGGAAAGGTCGGCAACGCGTCTGCAAGACACCTAGTTTTGCGGATGTCTATGGTCGGCGGTAGTCACTAAGCACCTGCTCGTTTGTCCCCTATATCATAAAAAAAAACTTCACTCCGTTAGAAAGATTAGTGGATCGCCACTAATCTTCTCGTTTTTTAGTAATTTCGAAATGTAGGAAACTTTTTTTTTAATAAAAATTTCAATGTCAAATAGTTGTACCTACATTATTTATGTTGATAGATGTTTGTCGATAACAATTTGTTTTCGTTTTAATTTTATTTTACCTTTGATTAATACATATACCTGCATATTTTCCTCTTTTTTTTGTGCACTTCTACGGCTTACGCATCAAATTGTGATCATAAATAATTTTTATGTGTAGCTATCGTTTCATAACAACTAGACATCTTCACGCCATTTATCTAAGGGGAATAATAAAACGAGCGACTAAAAAATAACTTAGCGACTGAGGATGAGATACTGTATTAATAACTTGAGCGGTAAAAAAATAAGTGAGCGAAAAATAAACTAAACTAACGA
>LUGF01030034.1:23410-40967 GCA_001625245.1 Calycopis cecrops
CTCCTTAAGAGATTGCTCGGCCTCTATTGGACCAGTCCCTACGGTGCCGTGCCTGCGTGGACCAGGTTACCATCCCGGCCAGTCATCCTAAGGGATATCCTAATTCACCCATGCTCGGCCTGTCATATTGATCTTTATTTGCTCGTGGCTATGACTAACCATAAATTAGAGTATCAAAACCTTTATCTCATCCCTTCACGAGCCACTGGTTACTAAGAAACCTCGCGTGACTCTGTAGTGTAGGCTGTAATGAGGGTTGCCACCTTTTCCTCTTGAAAGTAAAGTACGTAGGCTACAAATGGTAAGAAAATAAACTACATGATTTTCAAATAAACTACATTTTGTTTTATCCTTACTAACAGCAGAATTTTAATTAGGAAAAAATATATTGTAGGTAGCGTAGTAGTAGGTATGTACTAAACTAAAAAAATGTGAACTTCAGCTATTCGTTATATCTTGAACTATAGATTACAATCAGGAAAACTACTAATACTCTCTATACCGTAAAAAAACAATGGTTACTTAGGGATAGACTATAGACGAATACGCGAAGCACAGAGGTATTAACATTTAGACAAAGTAATTGTGATGCCGCAAACTATCCGGCAATAGGCTGATGATGATGGTGATGAAACTATCCGGAACGTGGCATCCAAGTGGCATCTTAATCATCTGATAACTCAGCATCAGTGGTGTGTAATGTTTAACTGAGCGAGTCTAACTGGCTATCGTTTAACTGGCGGCTTAACCGGACCCGTAAGTCGTAACTGGGGCAGGCGTTCCGGTAGTGACCGTGAAAATAATTCACGTATTAAAGTTTAACTTATTATACACTTGCGTAGTGTATCTCAATGATAAGATCATTAACATAACTGAGTAAGAACTAATTTAGATTGATTTTCGTGTTCTTATTTTAATTATTTGTCTGTTTTATTATATTGCATTATTGTGTTATAATCAGATATCTGCCATTTACTTTGTAGTAGGAAGAACCGTACAGCGTGAGCAATGTCATTCCTTTATTTTACTAGTAGATTTAGCGTGAAGGGTAACAGACATTAAAAAGCATAGACGCTGCAATAGCTTGTATTATTGTAGTGTGACTATCCCATTATAAAATAACAAGAAAAATAAGAAAACAAAATAACTTCGACACAACAAACTCCGTTAGAAGTATATAATATGGAATATAAACTAAAATGGATATAATCAAAATATCTAAATGGAGACGAATGTACACTCTAATAAAATATATATCTTAACAGGTTGATCTTGATAAATGAGAACAAACTATTTTTAATATAACTAATAATCAGAGCACATTATTATACAGCAAGCCTATAATAACGTTCGTTAGTTACAGTAGGACAGTAGGTGGATAGGCTACCAAAGATAGTACCGAGGCCCACGCGCGTAGATCATTAAAAAAAACAGCAAGAACCGACAGTCTACATAAGATCTATTAAGAAACACACGTTTTGTAAGATTCCAGCCACAACGTAACAATGATGAAATGAAAATAACGGCTTTAGTGATTTAAAGTATACTTAACTTTGTTTTTGGCCATTGTCTTAACGTTTTTGTGATAAAAATAAAACTTATGTAATGAAGGAACCAAGTTCTGAGGTCAGTAAAAGTGTTAATAAACGATTCTAAACAATGTTAGAACAAATACTCACGCGCTTCCACGCGCGTATGTCGTATTAGAAGGCACTCATGAGTATCTTTGTGCGTATTTTTAAACGTTTTCTTCCGTTCCAGGGTGCTAGGGACAACCTAACAGACTCGGATTCGGGTTGCGTGTCCCCCGGGTCCCGCATAAAGGACTCAGCTTCACCCGAGCTCAAACGAATGGACTCCGGCTACAAGTCGCCTCACACCCCGAGCAGCCCCTGCAACCCCCGACGGAAGATCGCACACGATGACTTCAAAGAGGACTTCGCCAAAGCACAAGTACTAGCGGACATATTGGACAGAAACTCCGAAGCCAGTGATTCGCTGAAGAGCAATCCAGTGAAGGATCACATCGAGCAGATGATATTGACGGCGGCCTCGGCTGAGGACAGGAGCTGCTTGGAGCAGGTCTTGATGATGCTGTACAATTATCAAGCGTTAAGCAGTTCCATCAGCGAAGATGAAGGCTACCTGGTAAGTGAAATTATAAAATATAAAGTTAATGATCTTTGTTGATGGTGGAGAGGGATTTATTATGATATTTGCCTACTTGTAACTTGTAAACGTTTTATAAATTTTAAATTATCAAAGTAATTTATTTGATATATTTTTAGAACATGTTAACAATAAAGAAGTATACGTATTATTTTTGTGCCGTCAAATCTGCCACAAAACAAACTCACTTTTGACATCGTCTTTTCTATAATATTCCATTCCAATCAAAATCCTATACGTAACATAATATAGTGTTGAAATGTAAAATTTAAAGTTTAATTCATTTTCATAGGCAAAACCAAAAAGAATAAGCGACCTTAGGTTGAAAGAAACAGAACTACAATCGCATAAAACACAAAAAGCAATCGCAACAGTAACGCCATACCAACAGAAGGGGTTCAAGTCCGTGTCGGTCGAAAGTCTCTGTGAAGAACGCAAGCCAAATAATCTATTACAAGAAAGCGGCATCTTCGAAGGTGACGAGACAGACAACAAATACACACAGACAGAACTCAACGATAGTTTGGAATACACTGGCGAATTGAACACAGAAATACAACGACTGAATAGCATAAGAGAAAAGTTAGAGAAGCAGGGAGTTAGGAATAGGACGCTAACTAAAGAAGATAACGATAGTTTAGAATGTAAATGCGTTAAATTGGGCAAAAAGCATAAACAGTATTACGAGAGGAGGCTTAAGTTTTTGGAGGGGAAAATATCGATTTACGAAGCGGCTCAAGACGTCAAGGAAGCCAAACTAGCGCAGAGACTACAAAAGGAGTTTCTATTGGAAAATCGGATACAAGTATGTATATTTTGATATTTAATATTGTTGTGGGCGCTGGATTTATGCGATGGTGTTCAAAGATGTGATATCTTACAACATCATCGATCGACTTATGATTAATGCTTAATATTCTAGCTTCACATTCATCATCGTCATCATCATCATCATCATCATCATCATCAGACTTTACAGGGCCACTGCTCCACATAGGGCTCCTTCAATGACAAACGCCACATTGGCTAGTTTCAGTAAACATGACCACGAAGCCTATTGAAAAAGTTAGAATTTACTTATATAAGCTTTTAGAATACTTTATCTAGTAGTGATATAAACAGCATATGTTAATGGGCATCGAAAGTCAACAAATGACTCCTATTACTACTTTGTCCAACCATGCTACAAAAAAAGCATTGAAGTTATTGATGGGAGTACTACAACATTATCTATGTTGTAGTAGATAAAGTATTCTAAAAGCTTATATAAGTAAATTCTAACTTTTTCAATAGCTTGTAATCAACAATACCGCTTTTTTATGGTATAGGGGGCAAACGAGCAGTCGGGGCCATTTTCATGACTATTGAAACCCACAGACATCCGCATAGAGGCTACACAGATGCGCTGCCCTCCTTTCTCCTCCCATACACAACTTATATCTCTCGAATCTTCCCTGTTACCTTCCGATGTTAACCAATAGTCCCTAAATGAAGAATAATTTTCCAGGAGTTGGAAGTCCAGTTGGCGGACTTACAAGATAAGTACGAGAGGCTAGAGGAGGAGTGTTGCGAGTTGGAAGAAATCGAGAACGACACTCGATTGCATTGGCAACAGTAAGTATATTTTATATTGTTCACTAGCTGCGCCCCGCGGTTTCAAAAATAAATTAAAATAAAATAAATAAAAATATACCGCGTAAATTTCGATTCCGCGGAAAATAGAAAATCGTCCCATGGCATCTCATAGGAAATTTTTTTCAGGATAAAAACTATCCTATGTGTTAATCCAAATTACACTCTATGTGTGTGTCAAATTTCATTAAAATCGGTTCAACAGTTTTTGCGTGAAGGAGGAACAAACATAAACTTTCGAATTCATAATATTAATAGGATAATTAGTGCAGATGGGCATTTATTGTCATGATATCCTGTGTTACATATTCATTCGTTTTAATACGGTACTATTCTCATTTTTCTACTAGAACTATATAACCTAGATAACCCAAAAATTAAGAGTTGACTATATCAAAGATTTCGGTCTATCTTGATCGTGACGAGATTCTCTCTCTCTCTCTCTCTCTTCGGTCTCGTCTCGTATAATATATATATCTATCTCCGCTAAGAAAGGATTTTTAGAAATTCAACCCCTAGGGGGTGAAATAGGGTGTTGAAGTTTATATGGATTTCTTAGAAATTAAACGCGGTTGAAACCGCGGGGCACAGATAGTTTTTTTATAGTATACGGAAAACTAGCACTAACAAGTAAGAACCTTCCCAGTGCTCATAGGCGTTAGCAAACAGTACGAAAAGCTAGCATTGGTGTCACTTCGCGGCGGTATCCCGTATCATGGTAGCGAAACTTACCGGTCGTGTTGGCCTAATGTAGCTCCATTCTAGCAGGCTACTAACTTCTTAAGTCCTTAATGTCTTAAGTTTATATTATATAACTAGCTTCCGCCCGCGGCTTTGCCCGCGTGGAGTTCGGATTATAAAAAATCCCTATAAATTTTAACTTATTATGTTATTCTGATATGAAAGCTATATTGCTGTCAAGTTTCATGAAAATCCGTTCAATAGTTTTTGTGTGAAAGAGTAACAAACATCCTTACACATTTATAATACTAGCTTCCACCCACGGCTTCGCCCGCGTTGATTTCGAACTTCAAAAATGATTCAAAATTTTAACTTATTATGTTATTCTAATATGGAAGCTATATTACTGTAAAGTTTCATGAAAATCCGTTTAGTAGTTTTTGTGTGAAAGAGTAACAAACATTCTTACAAACTTTCACCTTTATAATATTAGTAGGATTAGTATTATATAATATAATGTTCATTTTTGAGGCTTCACATGGCCTACGAACTCTCTTATTAAATAATTTAATATTATCATCATCATCAACTTGTTTTCGTCTATTGCTGGACATAGGCCTGCACAAGTGCACGCCACTGAGCTCGGCGTTCAGCTCTCCGTCCAGATAGTGCCTGCCACTGTGCGAATGTTGTCTCTCCATCTAGCTGCAGGACGTCCTTTGTCAAGATTTTAGAACCAGCCGTTCTAGAACCCTTTTGCTCCATCAGTTATCGATTCTGCGGCAGACGACTGAGGATTTTATTATAATGCTAGCTAGCGCTCCGCGGTTTTACCCGCGTAAGTTTCGATAGCGTGAAAAGTATATGTTGGCCGATATTCAGCCCAGCACACAAAATTTCATGAGAATCGGCCTGGCCGTATCGGAGGCGTATGGTAACTAACATTGTGACACGAGAATTATATATAACTATATAAATGAATAACTTATTTTTTGTACTTTCCAGGCTTGAAATGGACTACGAACTGTGCTCAGCACAGTTGATAGATATGACGGAGCAGAGGGAGTGTTCACGAGCTCAGGCCCAGCGGCTCATGGATGAGCTGGCGAATAACGAGAACATGCTGAAGGCTAGAGAGGTACGTCATACTATAGTATAGAGAGCATGCTGAAGGGTAGTGAGGTACGTCGTGTTGTAGTAGCGACATCATGCTGAAAGCTAGAGAGGTACGCCATGTAGTAGTTGTGAGTGCACGCTGAAGGCTAGAGTCGAGAGGTAGGTCATGTTGTTGTAGCGAGTGCACACTGAAGGCTAGAGAGGTACGTCATGTTGAGATGGAGTATGAGCTACGCAGAGACTCACGGATGAGTGGATTAGTAGGAAATGTACGGTATAGGTTACATAGTCATCGTTGTGTTTCTATTTACGGATGCGTACCTCCTTATTGTGCGTATATTTGCGTACATGAGTGTATACATATATAGATAGACGGGTTGTCTGTAAGTGTATTCATAAAGCTTAAAAAGTACTTACCCTTGGGGCCTTAACCTAGAATCATAGGCCATGCAAAATCTTGTAATTCCTTTGTTATATCACAAATACAATTATTCCTTGAGTGTTCGAGTGTGATCAAATAAAATAATTTTTTTTCAATATAGGTTTACTAAATACTTCGTTGTAGTATAGAGTACCAGTAGCATTAACAACTAAGTCTAGCTATGATCTTAGAGCAACCGCAATGTCATGGAATTGCAAACATTGACCCACTAAATGCGAAAATGTATACAAATACTTGGTATTCTTTAGTGCAAAGTAGCACAGATCGGGAAGAAATCTCGCACAATAGATGATAATCTGGATTAACATAATTTTACTTACTCTCCCTAAAAAAATACAAAAATGACTCTCATAATAGATTTTGTTAGGATGCAACTGCAGAACTAGTGTCATATGAATGATGAGGCATAACAAGAACCGTGACGGAACTGTTCCAATATTTATACTCAACTCACACACCTTGGTAGATTCATCACTAGACACGGCATATGAATATCTGAACATCTATTTACTTCCATGTATATAAAAATGATTGTTTGTATGTGACCTTTATAGAATCGTAAACTATACAGTTGATGAAATGATGATTTTTAGCAAAGTTGTTGTACATGAGCCCACAAAGGTAATTTTATTCATAGGAATGACAGATAGGGCCACTGTCATTCCTATGAATAAAATTACTCAAAATTAATTAAATATTTGTGACGTTGCCAGCCCACTGCCACGGCGCCACATTTGATAAATAATTATAAATATTGTCTAATATAAAGCAAAATATAAAAAAAGGTAGTAGCTGAAACAATCTTGTTTTTTTATAGTATAAGAGGGCAAACGAGAAGTTGACTTTCATGACATCCGACGCCCATGGACATCCGCATAAAGTTTATACAGATGCGGTGCCCTCCTTCCTCTTCCCGCCTGCATGGACCACCGGCTACTTACACACCGCACGAAACGAGACAGCACAGCTGTCACTTTACTCCGGTATTGTGTAAGCGAGAGATACCCCGGTCGTGCCGGCCCAATTCGGCTACATGCATGCATGCATGCAGGGCTGCACTACCTCTAGTAATATGTCATGTTCCAGCACGAGTTGACCACGAGACTGCAGCAGTTAGAGAAGGCAATGCCGGCGTTGATATTGTATAACATGATGCGCGCCGTCGGAGCGACCCTGCCTTCTGCAGTCAAGGTGAGATGTTTTATAGCTTAGGACAGGTCTTCCCAATCTTCATCAGCTCGCGACGCAGTTTCAAGTTTAGTATTTTGTCACCACGACCCGAGCTAGCTATTTGAAAAAGATGCGTAATTTAGGTCGAAAAGATTTTTTTTTTTTTTTTATACTACGATGGTGGCAAAAAAAGCATACGGCCCACCTGATGGTACGTGATATGATATGATTTTGGAGGCTATTTTCTTTACATACGTAAAGACGTACGTGAGCGCCCAAAAAGACACTCGCGAATATATTATGTAGATGGACTCACGACGCCCCTCTTTACTTTCTACGGCGCCGCACACTTTGGGAACACCTGGCTTAGGAGGCAAACGAGCAGTCGGGCCAAGTCATAAGTGATCAACGCACACAGACGTCAAACTCTCAAATACTTCGCTTTAAAAACGACCAAAAAATCACGTTGTGTATCTTTGCTAAGACGCACATAAATATCCATATAATTGCTACACAGACCTGTATTTACTAGCACACACTGCGAGTTAGCGTAGCATCACTTTCTTGTGCCACCTAGCATGTTGATAAAGCGAACTGATATTTTTCACTTCAAAAATACGTCATGTAACATATTTTTTATAGTATAGAGGGACGAACAGTCAGACCCATTTTCATGACTACCGACGCTCATAGAGATCCGCACAGATGCCTTCCACCCTTACACACGAAACGCGACAGCACAGCTGTCCCTTTCCGGCGTCGTGTAAGCGAGAGGTTCCTCCCGGCCGGACCAATTCGGCTGCATGCATGCAGCGTGGCACTACCTCTTACTAAATAAGCCCGTACCATTTCAGGCTAAACTCGTCAACCGCATGGGTCCATTCTACACCGACAATGGCGCTATAATACCTCAGAGAGGCGTTTTGTCTGCCTCCATAGTCCCCTACAAGCCGCCGCGCACAGCTGTCGAAAGCCTGCAGGAACAGGTTAAACAGTAAGTGAAATATGAACAAGCTTCATAGACTATTTCATCAATAGATGCAACAAATATTCAAGTAATATAGATGTATGAATGAGATTTTAGACTAAGGACAGGCTGCATAGACTATTTCATCAATAGATGCAACAAATATTCAAATAATATAGATGTATGAATGAGATTTTAGACTAAGGACAGGCTTCATAGGCTATTTCATCAATAGATACAACAAATATTCATGTAATATAGATGTATGAATGAGATTTTAGACTAAGGACAGGCTTCATAGGCTATTTCATCAATAGATGCAACAAATATTCAAGTAATATAGATGTATGAATGAGATTTTAGACTAAGGACAGGCTGCATAGACTATTTCGTTAATAGATGCAACAAATATTCAAGTAATATAGATGTATGAATGAGATTTTAGACTAAGGACAGGCTTCATAGGCTATTTCATCAATAGATACAACAAATATTCAAGTAATATAGATGTATGAATGAGATTTTAGACTAAGGACAGGCTTCATAGGCTATTTCATCAATAGATACAACATATATTCAAGTAATATAGATGTATGGATGAGATTTTAGACTAAGGACCGGTTCCATGGGCTATTTCATCAATAGAAAATATAATGTATGTGAGATTCTATTTTACCTTAAGGGCTGGGCTATTTCAATAAATATTCAAGTAATAATATAATATAGGTACGTAAATGCCGCAGTTTTACTTTAGGGACTGCGAGCTATTTGAACAAAACGTGAAATACTTACTATACAAGCGAAAAAGCGCAGCTTTTATAAGGGCTTGCGAGATTTTTTAAACCAGGTAGTACAAATAATTTTTTTTTATTATTATCTATAATATTATTACCATTTTATTTTAATATTAGAAACACATATAGACATATATTAAAATTACTATGCTAAAGCCCAAAGGTTATAGTTTTTCCGTAAAGTGTACCACAAAATTGTTCTGACAGTGGAATAGTGTGGGTTCGCTATACTTACCCAATAAGTTGCTAGCTAGCATGCTAGCCATAAAGCGCAGTGATTTTTTAAGCCGGTATAAGGTTCTGGATACTTAGTTCGTTTAGTTTACCCTTACAGTTGCAGATCTTAAATCATAGATGGCGTTAGTAGTACGATATAAATTTTAAAGTTAATACAATTTTTTATTAATTATTACCATTTTATTTTAATATTATATTTTATCACACATCTAGGCATAATATATTCAAATTACTATGCTAAAGCCCAAACCCTAAAAGCCTTAGGGCCTTAGCCTAAAATACTTTTTCCGTAAAGTGTATCATAAAAATGTACTGGCGGTGGCCCAATAATACTATCTTTTCCCCACGGCTTCGCTCGCATTGAAGCCCTTCAATGAATATTACATAGAATAGAAAGAAGAATAGAACTGCAATAAAATTCCAATAACAGCCGTACGATAACGAGCATTTAGAGCCGTGATGGCTACAGAGGCCTATAGACATTTACGTAATTACTACGCAGATACATTGTCCTCCCCCCTCCCCTCCCGGGCCACCGAAGACTCACAAACCGTACAAAACGCGACAGCATAACTGTCACTTCACGGTGGTATCTTTTGAGTAACGTCGAGTCGTAGCGTAGTCTAGTCAACAAAGAAAAATACATTATTGGACAAGAACTGTGAGAATTTATTATCAAATCAAATATTATTATAATAATTATTATAATAATATTATAATATTATTATTAATAACCATAATCAAAATACACATCACATACACATTACTATCACTGGAGTCGCTGCTGTCATTCAGATTTTTTTTATTATTCTCTGTTTATTTTCTGTTATCCTGCTTCGTTCTCTATTATCTTCAATATGAATGACACGGTTAGTCATTTTCTTTGAATCGTTCATTTTGATACTCTCAAATGAGTCTTTTTTTATAAGATACTAGCTGCGCCCCGCGGTTTCACCCGCGTAACTTTCGATCCCGTGGGAATATCGGGATGAAAAATTGATGTTGGCCGATTCTTAGACCTACTCAATATGCTCACAAAATTTCATGAGAATCGGTCAAGCCGTTTCGGAGGAGTATGGCAACGAAAACTGTGACACGAGAATTTTATACATTAGATTGATGAATTATTCTGATGTCAAGCTTACATTTTTGCTAGCCACTTTTCTTTTTGCCAAACTCCATAGTCCATACGAGTGCTATCGCGTAAATATCAAAAATAATTAGTCATACTAACATATACAATCTTTACAAATAAGTAAACAATACTGTTTTGTTGAAATTCCGCATCTTTCACCAGCTGCTTCGTTTCATATTTAGAAATCACAAGATATAATAACTTGCGCATTCTACACTCGTATAGTTATATTCATTTTAGCAAGAACAACGAGCAAAATTTTAAATTTATTGACGAGTAACGAGTCAACAACAACAAAACGTCAAATCAACGACATGCGACCTTGAGTGTTATCATGTTAAAATGTTTGCAGAAAAATCGAGTGTATATTTTCGTTAGCCAGACTCTAGGAAGTATTTATATTACTTTAGGGCCGCCTAGTACATAGAACAACTTATACAATTGTGTATACTGCATTGTTTCAGATTAGTAGCAGAAAAGCGAGAAGTGGAAAGACGATCTGCAGAGGTCACGGAGAAACTTGAGAATAGGATCAGGCAGCTCGAAAAAGAGGTAGATGAAGCACACAAAGAGTTGATAATAGCCAGGACCGGCGCAATAGTAAAGACCGACGTCATAAAGAGGAAGATTGATGAAATAGAAGAGAAGATACAACAGGAAAAGAAAAATGAACAGGTATTATATATTTAGTAGTAGCGTAGATTTTGCCGCCAAGTAACTGCTATTCCGATTTGAAAGAATCTTTCACTGTTTCATATCTTTATCAATGAAGGCTATATGCTATATACCATCAAGCTACGTCCAATAGGACGGGTGTTACGTAGATAAAACCGTAGGGTCTGTTATTTAAACTCTGCTTCCTCTATACACATTTTAGATTTGTCAGATTTGCTTCCCTTTGTTTATTCTTTGAATTTCAATAGAAAAAAATGTAAATTTAATTAATAAAGCCTCGTCTTATAGACATCTATACGTCTTTCTTCTTTGTACTAAATTCAGGTTTAAATTTCTAAGCTCCTTATGTATCTCCAGTCAATACTTCTTTAATATGATTGCCTAGAAGATATCGCTTTAAAGCGATAAGGTCGCTGAATTGCACATTTCTGTATAATATTTTTTAAAATTCTATTGGTCTGTGTGCCACAACTATTCTAGTAATAGGTAGTGCCACGCTACTGCACTGCCTCTGTCTGTTTATTGGCATTGGTAGTCAAGAAAATAGCCTTTTTCCCTTTACTACTATTTGTAAAAAAACTTATTACTATTAAACTTGCTGTCGCGTTTCGTGCAGTCTGTAAGAGCCGGTGGCCTATGGAGGCAGGAGAAAGATGCAACGCATCCGTATAACCTCTATGCGGATGCCGTTGGTAGGCAAAAATGGCTCCGACTGCTCTTTTGCCCTTTTATACTACTTAAAGGCTAATTACTATGAAACTTCTTCGTCGTAGCTGCCAGTCGAGGACACAACGTTGGCCCAGATAGCAGCGCTGCGTAACAGCGAAGCGGCCCTCAAGAACCGAATCGTTGAAATGCAGAAGCGCGAAACAGCTTATCTGGAGATGTTGACGCAAGCAGACGATATGTGGGCGGAGATGGAGGACGGATATAAGAAGAAGATCAATGAGGCCAACACCCTCGAGATGCAGTTGAAGGGACAGGTATGTTGGGAGATGAGCAATAGCGAGCCTTGACCTTTATTAGTGTCAGAGGTGGGATCTACAGTCCGGTCATGTTAGCAATAGCGAGCGTTGACCTTTACTACCTTTACACTCATATTGTAATGGGTTGTTATTAAAACGCCAACAATCTCTCAGAAATAGATAGTTAAAATTATAAGCAACAACATTTTTTATACGATAAAATTGATATCAATTGCTCGCAGGGTTTGTACGTATGTCGGAGACTTCAGTAAATAATCAAATTTTCTTTTATCTCATCGGTGTGACACATTCACTGAGTACAAATTCCCTTCATACTTCACCAGGCTTAGGGCTGGTTATAGTAAACAACAAAAACAAATTGCGAGTGTCTTAGAACAATTAATATTGTTGTAAGATATGCTAGCGCAGTTCTCAGAGCTTGCCGGTGTTTTTCAAACAACTCTGTATAAATTGCGTTTCTTAACAAAAGCATGCGACATAATTCTCGCTAGAGTATCGAAATAGAACATCTCATTCAGTCTAAGGTCATTGCAGGGGTATAAAACATTTGACACGACACCCGAGCGTCGTGTGAATGTTCGGTGTTGTCATGCTAACACAAACGGATTACGTAATGAAAAGGTTCCACACTAAAATACTATTTCGAATAATTCCCTATTCAAAGCCAATACTGTACTCTTACCCAGTTTCTTGTTCCACACCCATCCCTATTTTGGTCGAATTAAGCCGGCATGACCGGAGAGGCACCTTTCGCTTACGCGATGCCGGCGTAAAGTTTCAGCTGCGCTGTCGCGTTTCGTACGGTGTGAGTATTCGGTAACGCATTTGTATAAACTTTATGCCCTGTATATGGCCATCGGTAGTCCTGAAATTTGCCCCAAAAGCTCTTTTAGCGCCCTACACAATAAAAAGTATCACCATGTGTGGTACATGTGCAATGGTTGGTTGTTATATTTTTTTTTTAAATAAGCAAAATTGCTTTACAGGTAAAGAAACTTGAGGGCGAACGCGACCAGTGGAAGAAATTCCTTGACCCATTGAAGAGGAAACTCCGCGAGATTGAGGAGTCGGAGTCGGGGCTCCGGATAGAGTTGGAGAAGTCTCAGAGAGATACGGCAGTGCTGTCGGCGCAGAACGAGGACTTAGTGGTGCTGGTGGGAAAGGCAGAACGTGACACCAAGAAGGCGGAGGAGATGTTTAAGGGACTGGAGAATAAGTTTAAAGTAATTTCTTTTCCTTGCATCATATAAATCTATATACAGGGTTGTTTATTGAAGACCGGCAAAATTTTCAAATTCGGTTCAGAATGGATAATACATTCGATTTATGAAATAAATCGAGGTCCATATACTCTAGGGGTACGAACGATAGAGTAGTATTAACGGACCATTTCAAATCGATGTTTATTTAATAAAATATTACAATTAAACGATAAAATGTAAGACACACTCTTGGATTGACTTTTACATCCTTATTTTAAAATTTGACCAATGATCAAAAAATAACCCTGTATACGCAATCGTTGCTAATCGCCATCACATTTTCCTGTAGTATGAATACTGGAAGACATTCCGAAATGATGAAATAAATACTACCTTTGTGTCAGCATTTTAGATAATAAGTTTATGATATAATATGTTTTTAGTATGCATAAATTATTAAAGAAATAAATAAACACTGGCTATGACGGTTAACCCGCGTTTCACAACCTTAGGGGGTGAATTTTTAAAATTCCAATCATTCGTCATATATGATATTGAAATGAAATGAAATTTTTAAAATCTAGTTGTGCGCAAGTGCTGTGGCGTCGGTACTTTGCGCCGTCTGTCGAAAATTGACCATACCAATTCAGAAACCTTCGTTTCGGACCTCTTTGCTGTGGTTAGACATACATACCACTAGACCAGTTATAATCTCTAATAAAATAATATTATAAATGTGAATGTATGTTTTTTCGTTACACTTTAACGCCAAAACTCAACCGATCATCATAAAACATTGTACACATAGTCTTAGATGTATTAGAAAAGACACAACATTTTTATTAAAAAAAAAATACGGACGCGAGCGAAGCAGCGGCTTAAAGCTAGTATACATAACAATACCGGTTGAAAAACTAGTTCGTGCTTATACAGACACGCCTCCCGGCTCACCATGCATGAACATTTCATTACAGCCCTAATGACAATTTTTAACTTCAAATGACAAACTCAATGTTAGGAAGAGGTAGTGCCACGCTGCATGCATGTAGCGAAATTGGCCCGACATGACCGGGAGGTACCTCTTGCTTACACGAGACCGGCATAAAGTGACAGCTCGGCTGTCGCGTTTCGTGCGGTGGAAGGAGGAACAAGGGTAACGTATCTGTTAATCTCCATGCGGATGTCTATGGGCGTCGGTAGTCATGAAAATGGCTTCGACTTTTACCCCCCCCATATACCATACTAAAAAAATATGCTTCTCTTATTACAGAAAGAAATTGACACGCTCAGGAAAGCGAACAAAGACCTGGACCAAGACGCGCAGTCGCACAAAGACCTAGCACAGTCCATCGAGGTTAGGTTTAAGTCGGACATCACGAGTATCAGGAAGGAGCTTTCACGGGCGTGTAAGGACAATCAAGACCTGGAGGTCACTAACAGTGAACTGAAGGAGGAGGTATGTACAAGGGTCTTACTAATTTGGGCGCATGATATGACTATTAATGCGTCGCGCATGGAATATATTCGCAAACAGAACAGATTAAAAGAACTCTTTTGGGGCACACACGACGCCAAACGTTATTCACACATTGAAAATAAAACAGTAAAATATACAATGAGATTGGGATTAATATTTATGACGCGCTCTGGCGGAAACATATGTTATGACGCCTTAGTTGTGATATCATGAAGATAATATATTTTTTTTATTGAGACAAAAAGTATTTTTTTATATTATTCCAGTTTGTATTCTCTGTCTCAATAAAAAAATGTTACAATTAATAGTAATATATTGCGCGATAATTATAAGTGCAAATAATATTTATTTCACTTTAATATGTTAAACTTAATGTGCTGATTTGTGAAATATATTTAATGCATAATAATGATGGGGATAAAATAATAATGGAATGTGCTATTTTATTAAATAATTAATTTACGCTTTGGTAACTTTGTAAGCTTGTAGATATGTGTTTAGTGCTTGTGTAGATTGCAATAGATAAATGTTGGGATGCTTTTTGTTATATGTACTGATAGACATGAATACGACAAAGAATTCTTATTCACTTACCTATTGTGAAAATAATATTCGCCGTCTACTGCCGTATTGAAATTGGAGTAAGGCGTTTTTTAGAGGGATCGAACAGGCAAAACGTGGTTACTTCTGAAGTACATAGACATTCGTTTAATTGTAATGGAGATATTTGTATTATATTTGTACTCGTTTCCTCCCCTAACTACAATAGCCAACAATACTATCCGGCTATCATCATAGTTCACATATTTTTCAATTTTACATCTAGTGGGTTTATAATGACTCTAGTTTACACATTTTTTATACATAAAATAAAACATATGGGTTTATTGTTTTAGACATTCTAACCCAGAGAAAAATAAGCAAAAAAATATAGCACATCAAATTTTTGAGATATTCTACTCCATAAATTGGAATTTCCTAGATTCCTGAAATATTTACAATCATGATACAAATCGCCGACTACTAAAGTGGCCGATTAGTCAGCTTTACCGACAAGTCGGAACATCTCTACAGAATCGCACTACCTCTTATTCGGCATTGGTATGGGTTAGTCGAGTAAATACGAGTATCGTCCCGATTGTGATATCAAATCAAAGGTGTTTGGTGGGATAATGTAGTTTGCTTTGTTTGAATCTCTCAAAATGTTTTTCAATGATTGGCAAAAGTTGTTTTCATGCATGACGATTTCATTTTGTCCAACTCCTGAAAAGTGCACAATCAATTTTGATTAAACAAGTTTTTACGCCGCCGTATTTATGCATAGTACAACACTGCACCAACACATACGCTTATTACTAAAATTGAGCTTCAATTCACATTTGATTGCAACTAAATCAGCGCATGAAATAACTCACTCTAAACCCGATTGACAGTGCATGGTCGTGAAGTGTATATAGAAACGTTCAACCATCTATAGAGACGTGTGTCCTCAGGTTGAATCTCTGGAAAAGCAGCTAGCGTTAACGCAGAAGGCTCTTAGCCAATGCAAACGAAAATGTGACGATAAACTGAAAACGATGAGCCATGAACTGTCCATAAAGACAGAGGAGTTAGAGGAGTTGAGAAGCGAGACAATGAGGCAGTCGTTTCACTCGCACATCGATCTTAAGCCTGAGAGAACCGAATACGTCGACGAGGGATATTCAATTTATACAGCGGTACCAAAGAAAACTGATTACGGAAGAATGCACCACAGTCTGAGCTATATCACCTCGGACACCCGGTGCTCCTGTCCAGCGATGAGGAACCAGCTAGTCAGCCAACTGATCGATGATTTGTTCGACAGAATACACAACACTGTCGATGACGATCTGACAATGCTGTGCAAAGATATTTCGCTAGTGAAAGGTCAAGTGACCGAAGAGGCTAAAGCTAAGATTACGAATTATTTATTAGTAGCGATATCCAAGGAGCTCGTCAGGTCGATAGGCGACGCGGACGCAAAGACGGACAGTGAGGTGAGTATTGACTTTAACTGTGACTAAATTAATTTAAGTATTAACAATGTAATGACTAATGCGACATAATGAGGACTAAGGGAAATAACATAATGATGATGGTCGTAATTAATTTTAAATAATGCATCTTCCCTTTTTTGATCGATTTAATGACATTCATTCAAGTCGACTGTTTTTATTACATGTGACATATGAATTTTTTAGAAGTTGCTGTCGTTCTCTTGCAACATATATATGGAATCTGTCCTATAAATGTTTATATCTAAAAGTTGGAAATTGGCCAACTTATTCCTTTTTGGGAGACGTTAATAACAATTGTATGTTGTTAACATACATCCCAATGCTTCATGGTATAAACATTATGCCTTTGGTAGATACTTTAGCTGAATTAGGAAGCGATATAATTTGCTTCCGTGATATACGAAAGTCCTTATGTCCAATATGGAACCTAGCATTGTGACGATATGCTTAAATACGATCATTATTTCGTATGGTTCTGCTTGGGATCCTATATAACATCTAGACTTCGCAAGCATTTTTCGGCTGCTGGTGTGAACCGAAGTAATTCGGACAAACCTCCCGGCAAACAACGGAGCCGGCGCAATATGGGCTAGAGTTTGTCAGCCTCTCCGCATTTGCAGGATGGTGACTCTCTGAGCCCCCAGTTGTGAAGATGAAGATACAATAAACGTACATACAATGCAGTTGTTACATATGTTGATGACTTATGCAGAGCGCTAGATGCGACTCGCTATATTTGTAGGATTTAAATCAGGCTATAAATGAAGTTGTATTATAACCCGTTGATATTTAAGGAGTGGCAGCGCGCGATGATGTCAGCGACGCTGGCGGGGGG
>LUGF01030034.1:69698-83208 GCA_001625245.1 Calycopis cecrops
TTTCAAACTAGTTAAATAGCGGAAAAATGTTATCACTCTTTGTACCCGGCGGCTACAGCGAGCACAGGGTGAATGAATGACGGCCCGCCATAGTCGGCGATCAGTTGCGATACAGCGGAAGTGAGAAAAAACTTTAAAAATTCCTTGTGGCTAAATTATTACTCCAATTGATCTGTTTATGGTTGTGTGGCCTGGAAATTATACACTAAATATGTGGTTTCATTAATTAATGCCTCTCGCTTTTATCAACCTTGTATACTCTTTAATTAAAGACTTTTAAATAGTACATAAAGAACAACTACTTTCGTCATATATTGTGCTACCAATTTATATAAGTCTTTGATTTCAGCCAAGCAAGAATTTAATTCGTCAAAAGGAAACTTAGCACGACAACTCTTTATTAGTGATAATAACAAAATAGTGTTAAATGATGCAAGAGCTGTGAAAAGCATGATAGAAAATATATCGTTTATTAAAATAATTCACGACAATTCCTTACAAAATTTTTTACACCACGGACCACAAATAAGTCCAAAATTTGGCAACAGTACCAAACAATTGAACGTATATCATTCCAGACTATCGTTTGGATATCCAATGAGAGGTAATAAAACCACTGAAGCTCTAAGAATATTAGAAGAAGCTGATAGATATATAGCACAGTTAAAGGGCATATTAGAAAAATCTGAGAAAGAAAACCGAGATTTTGTTAGTACGGCAGAGAAAATTATAACATTGCGCGGACAGACAGACATATATAGCAATAACTTCAGTAAGACATTGTCAAAAATATTAAAATTATTAAAAAATGAAAAACTGGACTTATCTCATGATTTCATTCACAATTATAAAATTCAAGAAAATCGAAATATTTTGCGCGTTAAAAATATAATGTTTAGTGGTAAATCTTCAAGGTTGTCAATTTTAGAAAACTATGACGCTAAATCGGAAAAAAGTACGTCAAAAGAAATAAAAAGCTCACCAATAAGAAAAGAAGACCCGAACAAGACGGACGGACATTCCTGTCATCATATTACATTCGACAGTGACTCTTTTCCAAAACACTTAAAAGAACTTTGTGCTGAACCCATGGAAGTCGACGCGAAAATTAAGCTTACATGTGAAAAAATGGTGAATACCAACAGAATAACTTGGCCAGAACCAAACACTCTATCTAGATCACAGGTAAATTACACTTACAATTGAAATGGACAAGGTTACCTAATTTTGATAAATATCTCTCCATATTCTCTGTTAAAAATTAAAAAAAAATAGTGAAAAAATTATTTCGATAAGGCAATTAGTTTCCGATTTATAAGTAAAACAAGTTGTACCGCGCGACACGGGCTGCCCGTGACGATGTGACGTCACAACGCAACACGCTCAAGGCGCTCTCACTCGTGCACCCTTAATAATTATTTGTAACGACGATATCTAAAAAACTATTCATCTGATTGATATAAGTGTAAAGAGCAATTTTTAAGCAAGCTGATAGAATTTATAATAAAAGTAATTTGTAAGAAGTAATCTTATACATATTATAAAAATAACTCGCCCGGCCGCGTCTTTCTATCTGTTTGAACGCCATAAACTCAAAAACTACCAAACGGATTTTTATACACTTTTCAACAACTGGAGTGATTTTTGAGGAACGTTTAGATAAACTACTATGCTTTTATGTAAATTAGCAGAAATACGGCGTTAAGCCATTTTTATGACCACCGACGCCCATTGACATCCGCATAGAGGCTATACAGATGCGCTTCCCTCCCACCATAGGCCACCGGCTACTTACATATCGCACGAAACGCGACAGCTCAGCTTTCACTTTACGCCTCGTCTCGGCCTCGGTCTCGTGTAAGCGAGAGGTACCTCTCCTGTCCTGCCGGCCCAATTCGCCTGCATGCAAGCATGCAGTGTGGCCCTACCTGTTACTATAGACAGATATGGGTTTATCAGATATATAATAGTATATACTAGACAAAAGCTGTTTCCTTTTTTTTTATAGTTTATGTAAACAAACGAGCAATCGAGGCCTGGTGATAACCGATGTCCATAGACATTCGCATAATGGTTATACAGATGCCCTCCTTCGTCCTCCGCCCTCCATGGGCCACCGGCTACTTACATATCGCACGAAACGCGACAAGCACAACTGTCACTTTACGCCGGTGTCGTGTAAGCGAGAGGTACCCCGGTCGTGCCGCGCCAATTCGGCTGCTAGCACGCAGCGTGGCACTACCTCTTATAATTACTTTACAAAATTTCAGTCCCCGATAAATATGACGTCACCGCTAATAACGTCGTGTACGTGGACGTCGGATCGGGGTGAAGAAGAAGCACATTCTGCGGATTTTGCAGTCATGGTAAATCTATACAGGGTCATTTTTGGTCGCCGGCCAAATTTTCAGGTTTAGTTCAGAATCAATACGTTCGTTACGTGAAATAAAGACAAGTAATATATATAAGATACAATGACTGTTGCATGTTATAAACATATTTCTTGGTCTCCACGTGGCAGCTAACTCGCGAATCTTGAAGTCGATACATTTCTTGTGAGGACAACGATCGATGTATTTTTAAGGACCATTTCAAATCGATTTTTATTTAACAAAATATTACAATTAGACGATGAAATTTTTAAACACAACCTTGGAGTTGTTGAGATGCTTACTTCCTTATTTAAAAATTTTGTCGGTGACCAAAAAGTAACCCTTAATTTAATAACCCTTTATAATACTTAATATATAAAACTCTTCGTTACTGCGTGACTGATTGACAGACAATGTAAAGCCGCAACTACTGATCGTAGAATATTGAAATTTGGAATGAAGATTCCTTAGGGAGCGTAGAGGAGTACTAAAAGCGGATACTTGAAAATTGCACCCCGAAGGGGTGAAAAAAGTGAGAAACTTTAATATGAAAGTTCTATGCCGTTGAAGTTAGAGACTTCAAAATTTTAATTTTAGTTCTTTACTACAAATTAATGAAAACGTGTGTCAGATTTTTCTGGAAATTAGCCTTCAACCCCTTCAAAAGGGGGGTGAAATATTGTATGGGTCTTAATAAAATTTTCAATACAGAAAGCTAAAAATTTGTAAACATACTCTTTGTTGTAAAATAAAAATTATCTTTTTTAGAATTTATTCGAATGTACCCTCCGACCCGTAAAAATATGAGGTGAATATTGGACTTTTTTATGTCTCCAAAACCACTGGTCTGAATAAAATGCGGTTTTCAGTGACGAGTTTTGATTTAATTGGTGCATGTTCTTAGATAGATGTGATGTTACGGTAACCACTCATCAAGGTGCTCTGCAGTAAATATGTGTTACCATTTATCTCCCGATTTTAATGCGGTTTTCTATGTTAAGTTTTGATTTGATTGGTGCATGTTCTTAGATAGATGTGATGTTACGGTAACCACTCATCAAGGTGCTCTGCAGTAAATATTTTTTTACCATTTATCTCCCGATTTTAATGCGGTTTTCTATGTTAAGTTTTGATTTAATTGGTGCATGTTCTTAGATAGATGTTACGGTAACAACTCACCAGGGGGCGCTGCAGTAAATATTTGTTAGGTAGATTTTAATGCGTTTTTCTGTGATGAGTTTTGATTAGATTGGTTCATGTCCTTAGATGTTACGATAACAAATCACCAGGTAGCGCTGCAGTAAATATTTTTTACCATTTACTATCAAAACCACTGGTCTGATTGGAATGCGGTTTTCAGTGATGGGTTTCAATTCTAGTGGTGTATGGTCTAAGATACTTAAATGTTATTTTTCTCAAAACCATATTTGATGAGATTTATAATTTTTGTATATTTTATTTAAATGGTTATAACTATAACCATTTAAATAAAACACATTATTTTATTATTGGTTTGTAACGGGGATTTTTTAATTATATTATCTATTTTTAATTACATTTTTGCCGTCCGCGTCGGTAGCTTTTTCAAAATTTTTAATTTGTTTTATATTTGAAACTATATAAAAGGCATACATCTATATTCATACATAAGACTTAATTTTTATTATTATATTATTAATTACGCCCCGCGATTTCACTCGCATAAGTTTCGATCCCGCGGAAATAACGAGATAACATGTACCTTTTTTTTTCTCTGTATAACTATGTCTATGCGTACGTCTATGGGCGTCGGTAGTCATGAAAATGGCTCCTTTCCTTTGCTTTTCCTACTGAAAATTAAATGTGTGATAAGGTATTAAAACGATGACGTACAATATATATAATTTATTAAACATAACCTTTAAATTTACATTCACAAAGCGAAGGCAGAGTCCGCAATATAGTCAGTCCTGTAGACCTCGTTGTCTTTGCCCTGGTATTCGAAGAAGGCCTTGCCGACGACTCCGTCTCTCACACCGGAGATGAGGTTGATCTTGGAAAGGAGCTCCTTCTCTATTTCAGGGACTGCGTATTTGTATGAGTAGTAGTCCACGGGCTTTGGTTTTGGTGTGGTAGTTGTGGGGACTGGGCTGTGGAAGAGAATCGAAATTTGTACCGTTTTCTTGGATATCCGGAAGAACATTCGAGAGCGGGTCTTAAATCTAAATGATTCAAAAAAACAGATAAGTTTGGTTCGAAGTTTCGAATTTTCAAGTTTTGCTTTGATTTTCACAAAATAATATTTTGTGACGTAAAAGCACTTAAGCCAATAATCCTGGTGTTATGATTTTAGTGGTGGAACTGCTATGAATGTCTTTTCGATTGTACAAGCGTAGATATCATAATTACGACTAAAGTATATTAATACATCTTATTACATTTCGATGGGATCACTTGGGGTTATGGGTGAAGATGCAGCACAGTTTTTTAATAATACATGATACAGTGGCGGTAGAAAAGCAAATACGTATATGCTTAGCATGGGCTCTAGCCAATCAAAATGTCACTGTCATGAGGCATCGCCTATGATTGTGCTTGAGTTTTTACACGGTGATCTCTCACTAGATTTTAGTCTCCATGGGTATGTTGATATAGTTATTTTATACATTTCACTACTGTAGACTAGTGATCAGCACCTTTGCTTTCTGATTCGTGATGTTTTAACCTTTAACATTTTCTACGTAAAAGAAATGATGGTATATAGTCTATATATATTGCGTACAACGTCCAATTATGATTAGTTTTATTAGGTTATTCTTAAGAATTACTTCTGCTAATCTCTATACTTAGTCTGGCCATAAATACTGTTACAATTAATAAAATAAATAAAAATAATAAATTTGATTTTGGAATCTGTCATTTTTATACGCTTGTTCATTGTGTTTTCTCATTTTGGCTCCAATACATTGAACAATATTTTGCGATATTAAAATAGAGTAGGGTGATAAAGTGAACAGAATCGCTATGATTGCATTACACAAAGCAGGTATGGTGCCAAATGCAATTTTTAAAACTCTCCATACACTTGGTATTAGTCAAATGTTTGTGTACCGGGCTAATAATAGGTACAATGAGATTTTCTCTGTTTGTGACAAGAAAGGTCTGGCTGTCCACGTAGTGTTCGTACGAAGAAGGTGGTCAAAGCAGTAAGGGAAAGAATTCGAAGAAATTCGGTCCGAAAGCAAAAGATTTTATCTCGGGAAATAAGGATGGCACCTAGAACCATGTATTTTAAGAGACGCCTTAAAACTTGTAATTTTTTAACTGATAAATTAAAGAAGAATTGGGTAGGAAACAACTACTGAAGCGGTACACAAAGGGAGGTCACAGAAAAAATTTGTTTACGGATGATAATTTTTTTTACAATTGAGCATCATTTTAACAAACAAAATGACCGTATTTATGCTCAAAGCTCTAAGGAAGCTTCCCAATTAGTCGACAGAGGGCAACGTGGGCATCATCCGACTTCAGTGATAGCTAACACCCCACCAAACCGGTGGGGTGTTAGCTATGAAGGAGTGACTGAGCCATGTTTTTGTGAAAGAGGTATCAAAACGTCGGCACAAGTGTATCAAGATATCATTCTTGAGAAGGTAGTTAGGCCCCTTAATATTTAAAGCAATGTCCCGCAGCCTTGATTGAAAGCGAACGTGTCGGACTTCATCAGAGCTGAAGTATAGCCATCGTATATGGATGGATGGATAGATTATGATTTATGGTCAGTTTTAGAGAGTACAGCTTGCTCTGAACGCCATGATAATTTGGAGTCCCTAAAACAATCCGATTGGCAGTGAAGAATTTCCCCATTGAAAAAGTGCGTGCTTCTATTGATAACTGGCCTCAAATTTTAAAGAGCTGTATTACAGCCAACGGAGACCACTTCAAATAAACTTTTTATATTTTTAATTGTTTTATATTTGTGTATTAAACTAACACACTGTAAAAGTACTAAATGTTATTTTTCTTGCAACAGAACTTATGGCTAGACAAGGTATATAAAACTCTCGTATCACAATGTTAGTTACTCTCCTCCGATACGGCTCTACCGATTCTCATGAAATTTTGTGTGCATATCGGGTATTTTGGACAACATCTAATTTTCATCTCGATATTTTTTTTTATGATATAGGAGGGCAAACGAGCAGCCGGAGTTTTTTTTCCACGGGATCTAAACTTACGCAGGTGAAACCGCGGAGTGCGGCTAGTAGTATATAATATTTCGGTTGCCATATAGTTTGACACTTACACAATGACGATGGTTTCCTTCTCTGGGGTGTAGAAGCCGCCAGCGCCGCCGCGGTCGCCGCGGTCTCCGTAACCTCCGCTGTAATAGACAGACGTTTCAGTTACATGGTTTTTACGGAAAAATTAGGCAAAATGTCTTTTGTTGACCAATGACACTCATGGACGTCTTTTTTATAGTATAAGGGGGCAGACGAAGAATCGGACAAACCCTTCCTCCACTTCCCTCCATGGGCGTGTGTAAGTAGCCGGTGGCCCATGGGGGTGGAAGGAGAAAGGAGGGCAGCGCAACTGTGTAGCCTCTGTCCTCCACTGTCACCAGCCACACAATACGAGGCATCACTCCCGTATTGTGCGAGCGAGAGGTCGCGGTGCAATAATTCGGCGTCAACATATAATAAAAAGTGTGTGCTTTAGACCACACAACTGAAGTAAAACTTAATTATTGATTTTCATTGCCACAATAACGTAACATGTCATATGATATTTATTTTTTTAATACAAAAAAGTTTCACTTAAATCGAATTTGAATTTTGAATTTAAATAACAAATTCCATTGGGCTCGCCCGATGTGTGATTTTTGTAACGCTCTCTCCAGTTTACTCCCCACACTAGAAGTTTTACTTCAATATATTTATTAAAAAACTGTCGTAACAGTTATTTAATATGTTATTTTATTACCAGACATTAACATATTATTTTCTGAATGGAATGCGTTATGTATTAAGGCTGTCACACACTAAGCAGATGCGATAAGATTTTATCTACGTATAAAATAATCCTTCAATATATGTCTGCGCCTACAGATACTTGAGAGTATAAGATAAGTTACTTGCGTATTGTGTGGTGCTCCTTGAGTTCAGTATAGAGAGCGATATTGACAGATATACGCTCAGATACAGATATCTTACTGCATCTGCATAGTGTGTGACAGTCTTTAATCCTTCTTGAAGGTCATATTCAGATCTAGAATAACCTGCTCAAGTCTATTAAAAGTGTCTTCATTTGTACTGTCTTATGGAAATCTTGTTTTCTATAATATAAGGGGCGAATGAGCAGCCGGTATGACTGCAGACACCCGCGGTCAACCGCATGACTGTTACGAAGATACGCCTACATAGCTGTCACTTCACGGTGGTGTCAAGCGAGCGAGAGGTTGGTACATCGGTCGTGCCGGCCCAATTCGCTGCTAGGCGACGTGGCAACCCCTCACATGTACAGTAGGCGAGAATTTGACAATAGTTAAAGTGCCACAAACTTGTCTGACCCGGTGACAGCTGGTGACAGCAGCGCTCTAGTCTAAAGAAGTGTTGCCATTGAAGTAAAAATCCCACTTTTTAGAGTAACAATAATGTGTGATGAGGGGACTAATTAAAATTATGCCATCGCAACACTAAAATCACGATAATTATTATTTCAATAGTTAATTAAAAATAATACATTAGAAATAAAAGAGTGAACTATTTTATTTTAATGTTATAATTATGATCGTGTAAATAATCAAATTTACAAACAATCAACCATTTTACAAACAGTATTAATGGCGCTTGGAGACGTTTCTCTTCTTGCATAAAAGATAAAACTTTTTAAATAATGTTTCTCTCAACCCTTTAGGGTAAAAATGGTTGAGTCAATCCACCGATAAAACTGACATAAGATTGTCACTTCAAAATGACGGCTTTAATTCCAGTCTTTACTCAGGGTTAGAGTAGGTTACGGCACTATACTACGATTTTCTACTTTTATAGTTGTTTAAAACATTTTTAAATATAAATATTGTATGTATAATTGCTAAGGGAGAGGCCTATGTTCAACAGTGGACTGCAAGAGGCGGATGATAATGATTATGACGTGTTTGAAATGAAACAAGATTATATTTTACTTACTCGTATTGGGCACCGCCTGTGCCGCGGTCTCCGCGGTCACCGCTGAAAAAAAATACAATAAAATTAAAAAAAATAACAGCAATCAGTCACAATTGCACTCTACTCTCTCTCTCTCTCTCTAATCGGAGAGAGAAAAGAATCAAAGAATATGCTCTCTTAAGCAGGGGGTGTCATGCCGCCAACTTCCTGACCGCTGGGACCGTTATTACAAATTGAATAATAACACTTCTTATATCGACCTGGGACTCAAACCCCGTAACTCGAGATTTGCGGTTGAACATGTTTACCATGAAGTTTAAAGATACAATCTATGCAAGTCGTATATTTAATTAACGATTGGGTAGAAAGGTTGCTCCTTTTCTCCTCCCCTCTAATCGTCCATCGGAAACTCACATCTCGCACGAAACACGTTACTCGACATCGCAGCTGTCATTTTACAGTGATGTGATCGAGAGGTACTTTCCTGGCCGCACCAATATACACCGTGAATTTTTGACGATTTTTGAACCGAAGCATGTGAATTTGGAATAACCATCACTTTTGCTCACGCACGCTCATTGCCTACGTTACGATTGGCGCATTTGGTCCTTTATAGACAGTGATGATTACATCAATGATTCGAAAGTAAAAATCTTACTAGAAGCGGAATATAGCGTTACTACGAGTTCTTAATTTTTGTGTTCGAGCGCTATGAATATCGACTTTGATAAAAAAGTGTGTTTTTTATAAAATTAAGTATATACATAGGTTCTGTTATTGATATAGAATTCAAAATTTTCGTTTCGAAAATTACCTTAAAATCGCCCTGTTTGCAATGACTAAAATTTTTCCCCTTTTTTATTTCAAGACTTTCTCTGCAGACATTTTCCATACTGCATGTTTGCATGCAGCCGAATTGGGCGGGCACGAGCGGGGAGGTACCTCTCGCTTACACGCACGTAAAGTGACAGCTGTACTTTCGCGTTTCGTGCGGCGTGTCGGTAGCCGAAGGAAGGAGAAAAGTACATATAAAACTATCATTATAATTTTAATCTAAGACTAAGTAGTCCTAAGTACTAAATCTAAGGGCTAAGGGTCGTAGCGGCCGTAGTCGTACTGACAGAGGTCCCAGCGTCTGTTGTCAATGTATGTACATGGTCACGGAAGCTGCACCGCACCCAAGGCGACAGCGTTGCTGTTACTAAAAGTACAAACCGATTAATACACATCCTTCATGTGAGGGGCACATTCTCGGTCGTGGCGGCAGCAGCAGGGCGCTACCTCACACATTAACCCTCCAGCACTCACTCGGTCGTGAAGTTGTATTTGTTAGGGTCGTAGCGGCCGGGGTCCCTGCGTCCGCTGTTGACACCAGCCCTGGCCGTCGGAAACACACAATCCGGTTGTGAGATTGCGGATTGTCCGGCCTTGACTTTTCGGCTACAGCTTGGCACTACCTTAGCATTAACCCTCCAGCACTCAGTCGTATTGTCCGGCCTGGTCGGGGTCCCAGCGGCCGCTGTTAGCATTAACCCTTTGTCACTCACTCGTATAGTCCGGCCTTGTCGGGGATCCAGCGTCCGGAAGAGTCGTACTTGCTGGGGTCGTACTGGCCGGCCTTGTACTGGCCTTTGTTGTACTTGTTGGGGTCGTAGCGGCCGGCGCTGTCGCGGCCGGGGTCGTAGCGGCCGGGGTTCCAGCGGCCGCTGCTGTCGACGGCCTTGACCTTGGGCTGGTACGGGGTGTAGTTGAAGATGCTCCTAAAAAATATTGATGAGTCCATAAATTTTTATACAAAGTCATTATTTATTTATTTATTGTACATGCCGGAGGGGACATTACAGTATTTGCTTTATAATTTGGATCACTACCCTCACTCATAGCCATCGATGGTATTTTTTAACTATAGAAAGATGCGTCTGATACAGATGTCAAATTTGTGAAAGTGACGTTTTTATATTACTTAGGAAGACAGCACACGCGATACTTTTAGCATTGGCGATTTATGGTCACCGCACACCAACTCGGAAAACGGATCGTAAACGCCTCGCCTAGAAAAGTCAAGACGATACGATTACGTTACGTTTCCCATTAGTGTGCGTTGCAGTATGAAGTTTCATACAAAGAATACTGACCGGCTCTAGGTGATACGGTTACGATCCCTTTCCGAGTTGATAAGTGTGCGGTAACCACTAGACGCTTTTTAGAAGCTGAATGCAGCGAGACAGTCCCCAGCGCACACTTTAAAATGAACGCGGCAATTTAGCCGCAAAGCGCGACTAACGAGTGTTGCGTACCTATCGAGCATCGGAGCAGTCGCTAAATCGTCCGATTCTGATGCTGCGACTGGAAACGGAGAGTCGCTATATCGTGATGCAGTATTGTCGCAAAACCGCCGCTTCTAAAAGTATGTGTGCTGTTGCCCTAACGTACATAAAATGTCTAGATGATACTAACACTTAATATGGATTTTCGAAATAAAGAAACATTATATTTTTATTATTGGCTTTATTCTTAGTTTTCTGATTCATTTTATCGCTCTGAATTCAACATTGATATGAAATGAATTCTTAACTAAATGAATATTTGTTAAATTTATACAGTCGGTATAATTGTTGAGAAAATCAATGGGAAATTATTTTATTTCGCGTTCGACAGTCTTTATATTGTAGAAATTAATAATGGTTCTAATCTTTTGTTCATGTTATAATTTCTTTGATAATTTCATAACATCGTCTAAATACATGCTTGCTTGTATTTAGGCTGATATCTCTCGATAGATAGCGGGCAAGACGGAGATATTCTCGACTCTAACGCGTGATGCATTTTCACGTTCACTTTTTACCCACAAAAAAACATCTAAGATCAGTACCTAGTAATAATTTTTGACATTAATTTCGTTATTTGTTTCTTTAACTTTGCAATTTCTTTATCTTTCTTTATTTTAAGAGCTTTCTCTCAGCTCTAATCATTAGAAATCGTAGAGAAAACTCCCTTCCCCAATCACTATGAAATTGTCCAAAAATAATATCTATCAAGAGTGAAATGGGTATTTCTAGATGATAGATATAAGAATTTGGGTACTTTCTGTCAGGGATGCGTTTTCCTTCTACATTGTGACACATTGGATTATTGGATCGTGTTTCCTGATTCCAGGTAAAGATATATTTATATGACGAACTAGGCTAGGGCTTATTTATACATTCACTAAAGAATATAACTATTATTTCGTTCGTGAAGTAATTGCTACTCATGGTGATCGTACAGTTCTGAGCGTCTGGGTATCCCGACGGGGGGTCGATGTGAATATAATAATAATAATTATTATTATTATCATATTTTATTATACAAGGTGGATACAACCGAGAGGCATTAAATTAAACTACATATTTAGAGTATAATTTCCAGGCTACACAACAAATATCAGATCAATCGGAGCAATAGTTTAGCCACAGGAATTTTCTAAAGTTTTTTCTCACTTCGTACACTCTGTACCATCAGCTGTTCGACCGCGCGGCCGCCTATAGTCCGTCGGGGTCATTCACCCCGTTAGAGGCTTAGCGACCTTACCTAGCGGCCGCGGCGGCGCGTACAAAGAGTGTTTACAAGTTTTCCTTATTTTTTCGCTATTTAACTTGTTTGAAAAAAGTATTTTCGTATACTTGTCGTAAACTTTTTTTTAATGGTCTCCGATTAACAGTAGGTACTTATAGTACATGTGGTTTAATTTAATGCCTTTGGTTTGTATCCACCTTGTATATATGATAATAAATAATACCAAGCAAACATTTATCGTACACATCGTCTGTCCTTGGCGGGACACGAAGCCGGAAACACATGACGGATACAATTTGTCAGATTACCTCGGCAGAAACTGTTAGTTGCATAATAATCACGATTTTAATCACACTACGATGTATTATACTATCCAAGACCTTTCATTTGATACCAATAACAATGGTGTATCAAAGGAATTAAAGAGGCGGCCATTTTGTGGCGGCGGCCATCTTGAAAGGGCAATTTGAGTACATCCCGCGGGCTCTGTCAGGGATCACAAGTGGTTGATGCCGTATATTTGGATATGAGTAATAGAAATTAAAGACAACGAAACTAGATTCACATAGTTAAATTATATTTTTTTTCTGATAATTTTTCATGAGAGGTCTACCTGAGGATCGCAACTGAAAGTTAGAAAACAGATACCAATATGTAGTCATCGTATAAAATTGTGGGACGTGGGTATCGAATACTTTTCTCGTGTCCTTAATCGTGACTGCCTACCGTTAGCTGACGCGAAGGTGTGTTGTGTTGTTGTGTATGTTTGTGTTGTTACAATCTCAAATACTTACGAAGGCACCTCAGCGGCAGCGGCCGCAGCCACAAGCGCGCACAGAACCTGTAACACGAAGGCAAATTAGCGAGATCCTTGACAGTGACATCAGTTTCTCTCGTCATCTATTATAGTAGCCGCGCCCATTCCGTTAGGTGTCAAAAATATATCGGCTTCATTATAATATTAGGTACTAATATTATTATTAGATATCCCTATTATTTTGAATAATGTAATATAAATTATGTCACTGAAGATGCATCTTTCTAATAGTAGTCGTCTACTATTTTTCCTCTACTTTGAATTATATATATTTATTGAAATTGCTCCAGTAGTTTTGTGTGAAAATATTACAAATATACAAACAAAATCACAAATGTTTCCTCTTTATTATACACTATTTTGCAAAAAAAACGGGCGGTTTTGATTTTTTTCTTTCCTGAAAACAATATGATACAAAAAAGGATTTAAGTCTTCTTAATATATTACTCGTCGTAAATGTGTCGTGATGCCAAAAATGTACATTCGAAATTCAAATTTTTGACTTATCTTATTTTAAAAAGAATACCAATTTTTTGTACAAATTCTGGCGGGAATCAACGAAAGTTGCTGTTGTCTTTGAATAAGTTTTAGGCTATTTTTATTGGTTTCGTTGAATTAGC
>LUGF01030034.1:92815-123090 GCA_001625245.1 Calycopis cecrops
GTCTGTGTTTAATTTCATGCTAGTGCAATAAGTCAGTCAATATGTGACAGAATGACAAACATAGTTGGAACTTTTCGCGTTTATAATATTAGTAGTAAGTATCAATAGCTAGTTTTATTGGTACGTATTGGGTTATCATAAACCTTTTTACCTTTATGAACCTACTACCTGCGCCCCGCAGATTCACCCGCGTAAATTTCGACACCGTGTAGAATAGAAAATCATCCCAGGGCATCCCATAGGCACATTTTTTCGGGATAAAAACTATCCAATGTGTTAATCCAAGTTATTCTTCATGTGTGTGCCAAATTTCATGAAAATCGATTCAGCAGTTTTTGCGTGAAGGAGTAACAAACAAACCTACAAACAAACATACAAACTTACGCATTTATAATATTAGTAGGATTTGCTTCTTCTATATTTACTCCTTATCCCCTAAAAATGGTATTGGTAAAATGGTAATCTCTGGGCCGCAATCATAGCATTTTAACCCGACTGCCCTACGCTGTAATTGCAAATTTCTGCTTTTCAATGCGACGTCCAAGTCCACCTGTTAGTACAAGATTTTCAATTGTGTCAGTAGCGATCAAAACTCAAAACAGCTATAAACTTTCTGAGCTTATCAACTAAAAGGAATTAGTTTGTGGGTAATGTAACTGCGATAACTACCACAATGAGCTATTTGACAAGTTTTTAAAAACCACTCCAGAATATTTATCAGGGATCAAGGAACATGTACAATTATTTATAAAAATTTGTTTTTAATTCTGATAAGTATTTTCCTTAAATTTTCAAATTAAATATTCATAATTTATAAAACCCGCGAAAACACTTCTTTAAGCAAAATGGTGTCTTGTGACGTATTAGCTGTGTAACCTCAACGTCAAGTATTAGTACTTGACCGACATAAGTGAGTGCGTTCCAAAAATCACAGCCAGTACTGCTCAGAACTTAAACAGCTGTCAAATCCATACTGTGGCTAGAATTTTGACGTGTATGTCGACGAAATGATCAGTACTATACCCGGAATTTTAATTCGATTCCAGATTTGACAATTTCAGTGTTGTAACGTTATGACAAGTACTAAATAGTGACGTGCGAAATTATTCGATACGAAAATGAAATATTTCCGAATCGATTCCTCTTGTTTATAGTAGTATCAACTACTACTTTAATCGAAACTAAGTACATCAAAAAATTAAATATTGGTGACCGGATAATTTAGTTATGACGATTAATTAAGTATCTGAGAGTTTTCTTGAATAATTGTATGTAAAGTAATAAAAATATGTGATAATGAAGGAACATGAGAAATAAAAGAAATGGTTGTAATATGGGCCTCCAATTGCACAGAAGTTTCATTTTTCACGTACTTGTAGACGTTGCGGATCATTACTTTTTCATTAACACAAAGATTTTCGTGGACGTTTTTTTTTGGGGACAACAATATTATGTCCGCGTCTTTTTGTGATGTACTTGGCTGAGGATCAATTTTGAAAAAAGAAACACTCAAAGTTTACAAAACGTAACAACAAACACGACGTAAATAAACTTTAACAAAAACTCAACAAAGTAACAAAATATCGCAATTAAACAAGATATTCGTGCAGTCAGACTGGAAGAATGAAGCCGAATGGCAAGATAAACAAAATGGCGGTAGCTGTCCGATCTCGCGTGTATTGCCAAGACAGAAAACCATCTCTAACTAACCATCTAGGCTCTTTTATTATAAGTTTTGTTTTTTAATATAAATGACAAAATAATATAAAAAACAAAAATATTAAGCACTTGTTATTGATTAATAATGATTATTATAAATTATTATGTATTTATTTCAATAAAAATCAATCATTTATTCTTTAATTGGCACACCGACATTATATTTATATAATTAGGTACATAAACATAAAATCGCGATTGTTTATCGATTGTTGTGTTCATCACTAATATGTTATATGTGGTATCATTATTTTATAAAATGACAGTAGCTATTGTCAAAAGTGGAATCGAATTATAATTCCGAGTATAAGAGTAAATTTCGGAATGCAACTTTAAGAGGTCACCATACGACTAACCCACATGTTACGTCATCGTCAATTTTCGTCGTTTTGTGTCATGTGACTTATGAATAAAAATAAATATTTTAAAATAAAATATAGATTATTTACGAATTATTTCACTACACAATGACTTAAAAAATCATATTAATTAAATATTAAATTCAAAAAGCTTTTATTTTTAATACTGTCAAACAGCCTATTGGACGGCGAATGGATGCAGGCTGCTTAGGATCGGGACGGTTGGAACTCTATGGCTACGTTCTACAGTAGACGGCTAAAGCTGATTTCATTCATCCATTAATTCAACTGCCAAAATTGACATTTTTTCCTCTAATTGCATAATAGTGCCCCTCTTTAGTGCTTACATAATACTTGAATAACTCCATGATTGTAATATTTTTTTTCACTCTACCCGCAGCATTTCTTGTTTGCACAAGTAATAAAATATACATCATATCTTATATAAGATAATGTCCTCTCGTTTTTTCTTTTATCGCCCAAAAGTCTTCCAAACGCGTTTGAAAACCTATCGGGTTAATACTTTGAAGATTTATGTCTTAATATTTTTTTAAGCTGAAGCGAACGGACTGGAAGATGACGCCCATAGGCGTCTATAGACACACCTGTCTATGTCTCTATATCTAAGGATGTAGAGAGCTGTCTATGTGTCTATATCTAAGGATGTAGAGAGCTGCCTATGTCTCTATATCTAAGGATGTAGAGAGCTGTGTATGTCTCTATATCTAAGGATGTAGAGAGCTGTCTATGTCTCTATGTCTAAGGATGTTGAGAGCTGTCTATGACTCTATATCTAAGGATGTAGAGAGCTGTAGATGTCTCTATATCAAAGGATGTAGAGAGCTGTCTAGGGATATAGGAACAACTAGATTGATTGACACTTATCCTTATTTTGTCAAGCAAGCATTCTATATAGTACTTACTTAACTACGATGTATTGTGAACCGTAAGCGATAATTTGTTTCTTCTGTCGTGTTGTCATTTTCGGATACCGTGCAATAATAGCCTGCTATTGTGTGGTGTGTTCGCCCTAAACTGTTCTTTCTCTTTTTTTAATAAACGACAATTATATAATTATAACTGAACAAAGGAGCAGTCGGAGCCATTTTCATGATCGTGCCGACCCTATTCGGCTACATGCATGCTTGCAGCTGAGCCTCTGAAAACCTCTCTCCAAACGCGACCCCAATTTTAGAGCCCTTTTAATCGAAATGTGGCCCGTGTGGCAAACGCTGCGGAAGAGATCTAGTACTTTACTTTTTTAACCAGGAATAAAAGCCAATTTTATCCCGCTGCACTGCACGGAAAAAGTTGCAATTTTCGGCGTAGGGGGGAAAAATATTTTCTAGTTTCTGATATTTTTTTTGTATAAGGGAGCAAATAAGCAGTCGGAGCCATTTTTATGACTACCGACGCTCATAAACATCCGCATAAAGGATGCACAGATGCATTGCACTCCCTCCTCCCCCCTCCACTGATCTCTTACTATTTTGTTTATTTAACAAATTTTTAAATTATTTTTTTTAAATTTTTTTTTAAATTACAGGTGAATCGAGGAACACTTCAGCCCAGCTCGTCGGATATTGAAACTGAGACCAGAATACTGATGATCGAGAGACAAGTGTCTTGTCATAGTCTGAAGTGTTATGTCACAGAGGTTGATGAAACTTTTATATATAACTAGCTGCGTCCCGCGATTTCACACGCGTAAATTTCGATCCCGTCCCGGCATCCCATAGGAACATTTTTTCGGGATAAAAACTATGTGTTAATCCAAGTTACCTTCTAAGTGTGTGCTAAGTTTCATGAAATTCGGTTCAGCAGTTTTTTTGTGAAAGAGTAACAAACAAACAAACATACAGACTTTCGAATTTATAATATTATAGTAGGATAAGAGGGTGAACGAGCAGTCGCTGTTTTCATGACTACTGACGCCCATAGACATGCCCATAGAGGTCATACAGCACGTCTTTCTTTGCTGATATCATATTGGCTCGGGCTTAAAAGAAGAAGCGGTGCGAGATGCAGTTTAGGAGAATTTTCCCTTTCAAATTTTTAGAGCGCACTTCAAAAATTGAGTTAAGACATTTTTAGGCATGCGTGGGACCACACTGGTACTCATTTGTTGGGTAGCTCTCATCCATATACACTCTACAGGGTTACTTTTTGGTAACCGGGCAAAATTTTCAGGTATGGTTCAGAACAGAAAAAGAATAATACATTCGATTTATGAAATAAAAAAAATATTAGATACTATTACTTTGTTACATGTTATAAACATATTTTCATCACATCTATTCGAAAAGAGGCAGTTTGATCCTCGTAAACAGGGAGCAAAATAGCTCTTTGATCCCTAGGGATGGAAAGTGATTTGAATTTGGAACGTGGATAAAATCGTGTGTCAAAGCCCCAATGACCAGATAAGAAATTAATTACTATCCGGCCACACGGGTGTCATGGAGTCATGACGTCAAGGTGACCTTGATGTCATGAGGCCATGACACCCGTGTAGCGACACCATTTCGAACATTGTATGAACAAATCCCTGGCTTTATAGCAAAATAATATGTCTTCGTTGGCGAAATTAAAAAAAACGCGGAAAATTTTTTTGGCGCTTCTTATTAAATTATTTAAACTTGTAATTTTACTTATTAATTGAAAATGAGTACATCTCAGTCAAATAATGAATATGAATATAAATTAACACCAGAGAGTTTTGTATCGGACGCTAACAATGTTATAAAAATGATTAGTTGCAGTACTCATTTTCTCATAAAGGGCGATGAAAAATAGAGTGTTCACCTCGGGAGCAACACTATTTTTGAAGCTCGAGTACTTTGAATCCCTCGCTGTGCTCAGGATTCTACTTTAGAATCCCTCGCTGTGCTCAGGATTCTACTTTAGAATCCCTCGCTATGCTCGGGATTCTACTCTAGAATCCTTCGCTCTGCTCTGGATTCAAAAAACACTCTCACCTGAAAAATAGTGTTTTGCTCCCTAGGTTAACAATCTAATATTCTTGGTCACAACGTGGCGTCTGACTCGCGAGTCGACTCGGCCGTCGTCACTGACCTTGAAGTCGATACATTGCGTGCGCGAACAACGATCGATGTATTTTTAAGGACCATTTCAAATCGGTTTTTATTTAACAAAATATTACAATTAGACGATAAAATTTAAAACACTCTAATATAACACACTAATTTTAAAATTTTAAAATTTTTAATTAATTATAAAAACACACTAATTTTAAAATTTGGCTGGTGACCAAAAGTAACCCTATATAGAGAGACTAGCTTCCTCCCGCGGCTTCGCCCGCGTGGATTTCGGACTTCAAAAATGGTGTTGTTATTATTATACATAATCTGATATTATACTGAAATATTAACAATATACGTATTGTATGAAACAATAAATCGCTTTGAGAATCGAATTTGTCGCCGCGTATTTTAGGCGCTTTAGATATTCCGTTTAAGTCAATCTTATCGTGATAATAACTTTTAATCTACTCGTCCGAATTTCTTAGTGTAAAAGACAAAGTTTATCTACATTCAATACGTAAAGTGACATATGTAGGTATCAATTTTCATAAGAGTTCGATAAATATTCTAAAATGTGCATTGTTAAAAAATATCCAATTTAATTGAATGTTTGGTTCATTATTTTGGTCATAGTGACTTACACATGAAAGATAGATATATGCTGTCGCGGACTTTTATTTAGAACTATTTAAGATAAATAATCCTACAGTAATTATCTTTGTGTAACTCAAACGATTAGGGCAGCGCACGCCAATATTGCTCTCAGGGGGCTGATTTTTTTCCGACTTACTTGACAGTTATCGTTATATTATAACCAAATTATAAAAAATCTATAAATTTTAACTTATTCTGTTATTCTGATAAGAAAGCTATATTACTGTAAAGTTTCTATGAAAATCCGTTCAGTAGTTTTTGTGTGAAAGAGTAACAAACACACTCACAAACTTTCGCCTTTATAATATTAGTAGGATATTAGAGCGTGGATTTAAGGTACTATAGCAAAACGCAACGCGGTATTAGCAATATTTTTTATAGTATAATGGGGCAAACAAGCAATCGGAGCCAATTTCATTACTACCGACGCCCATAGACATCAGCATAGAGATTATACAGATGCGATGCCCCTCTTCCTCCTCCCTCCATGGGCCACCGGCTACTTACACACGGCATGAAACGCGACAGCACAGCTGCCACTTCACGCCGGTCTCGTGTAAGCGAGAGATACATCCCCGGTCGTGCCACTACTTCTTAATAAATGTAGTAACGATGTAGAACGTTTGAAAGTTTTAAGACAGTCGAGTTAGAATCGAGTTTTTTCTGCGAGTTTAGAATTCGTTGGAGGACTTGTGCTTTTGAAAACGAAAGGGGTCCTTGAGCCTTATAATCTTTCACAGTTAAACTCGTGTAATATACAAAATAGGTATTTCGCCTTTGAACCCACCAGGATGTACATTAGTTTTTATTGCGAAATAAAGTTTTTACCTAAATACACAGTCCAACTGTTCGAAATTCGACCTCTAGTTGACCTATAAATTATGTCAATAAAATTTACCAATTACCTGATAAAAAAAACAAAAATGCCTTTTGAACAGTTTAATGACATCAACACAGTTAAAAATAGTTTGGGAAGGACAAAGTTTAATACTTAAATGTAGGTAATAAGAGTAACTAGGTTACGGCAACAGTAAATTCCCTCTTCCCATCTGAGTCAAAAGAGGGGAGTCAGTACCGCTATCGTCTTCCTAAACCAAGAAGACAGATTTGTCTAGCACTACGAACAGATACGGATATTTTATTATACTAGCTGCACCCCGCGGTTTCACCCGCGTAACTTTCGATCTCTTGGGAATATCGGGACGAAAAATTGATTGACATTTGATTGATTGATTTGATTGGTGCCTTCACCCCTTTGTGACTGCTCGACCGACTATAACAAATATGAACAAACGGCACACCATATTATTTGGGAGTGTAGTCTTTGGCAGAGTGAGCGAACCATACTGTGAGAAAATATTCATAGTGTTACAGAGTGATATATTACGGCGATCTCGAGGACAGCGTGGGGAATTTCCGGGCCTTTAGACAACTTTGTCATAGCTGTTACTGGCAAAATACAACTTTAATTCAATCGCAACACGGGTCGTAACTTCTTAAATGACAACAAATTAAATACTATTTATTCAGTCATTTTTATTAGAATTTAATATCTCCGTGGTGCATAGCAGCTGGGCTTCACCTGGCTGCACTCTCTTTTTTTGGCTTGTATAAGTCATTGCAATATTGTACTGTCTCCCGATTTGACTGCAGAGGGAACTTGCAATCTTTTTCTACTCCTCCTTTCATTTCTTCCGATTAAATCGTTGCGGGTCTCAAGACCTTTGCCCTCGGGCTCCCTGAGATCACATCAAAGGGTCGTTGTGGTTGTCGCTGTTGATCCTGGCAAGTGGCGACACAAGAGTAGCAGCGGTGGGAAAGAGCGTTGGGCCAAGCCCGTTTAAAAAAAGATTTAATAAATGCAAAACGCTCGTTTGGTTTTGATCCAAAAATCCGAAATCGCTGCCTGGAGGGCTCGCTACCTGAGGCGAATGAAAGAAAATAATAACCTAGGGGCAGACAAAAAACCGGTGACTTATTTGGATGAGACGTGGATACATTCTCCCTTTACAGTGAGAAAATGCTGGCAAAACAGCATCAATGCTAGTATAAAAAAAATAGTAATGGTGGTGGGAGGAGAAAGAAGGGCAGCGCATTTGTATAGTAATAATAAATAATAACAAAAAAATAGAAAAAAATAAAAAAATTAACTAACATAAAAATAGAATTCTAATATCTGCCACTGCAATTTTTTTGACCTATTTTCCATTTGGATTGGATACTCACTGCTACCTGTCCGGACTCTTTCAGATAATTAAGGCGGTTTGTGTCTTCGCCACAGTGAATTACTAAACCTGAAGAAGTACCTATATTTACAACATCGTTGTCAAAAGTAAAAGAGAATTTATTCATATAAAGATTACATTTTATACAATACATTATTATTAGTGTGGTTCTATATACGTACAAATATAGTATACTAGTGTGCGTCTTAAAGAGTCAGCAACGCTGCTGCCCCATCTGGTGATGATGCGCGATTATGTTCAAGCGTGAACATTTGTGTTTGGAGAACGCACTGTCAATAATTATAAATGTATGTAAGTAGCTGTTACAAAATAAAACGTCCAAACCTAACTATTAAAACAAAAACTAAAACTACTAAAAAATAACAAATATTTTTTTTTTTAAAAGCAAGAAATTTATAAAAAACTGTGATTCTAACGCTACTCGTCTTTTACACCAAAAGCCAGGTGCCATGTTAACGCATCCGAGTAGTACCTACTTCAGAGCAGAAGTTGTACACTTTAGAGTTGACAGCTCACGCCTATGTTACACATCGTCCAACACGACAGCGGCGTAGAGTGACAGCTGTGTTCTCGCGTTTCGTGCAGCGTGTAAGTAGCCAGTGGCTTATGTGGGAGGGGGGAGGATGGAGGGCAACGTATCAGAAAAGTCTCTATGCCGAGGACTACGGTCGACGGTAGTCATGACAATGGCTCCGACTGCTCGTTTGCCCCCTTATACAATTTAAAAAAAAATCAGGAAATAGACAATATTATTCCTTGTTAAGAAAAGTATTTTCAAGTAAAGAAAACTAAAGTACTAGATCTCTTTCCGCGTTCGCCACACGGGCGACATGTAGTACTTTCCTCCTATATTGCACATCGTAGTAGATCTTTCCTATTTATTCCAGAAATTCGAGCATTTGTCTTTGTAGGTGGGAGAAAAACTACATAACATGTTAAGAAGCGGATCGATCATTAGTGATGCCGCTCGATAGGTTTATATAGATAGACCAAAAAAAATGTCCGTAACTACAATAATACCCCAAAAGTACTTCACCCACGCCCGTTCTGCCACACTGATCTTTCTGTACTCTCTACAGCTAACCGTAAACTAGACAACTCACAGTGGCGTACCGTCCTGTCATATATGCTCTAGAAAAGCTGTTTCCAGTATAATCAACATTCATATTATTATGCAAATGTACATGACATCACCCAACTAGAAATATTTCCTATTGCCACTTATACGTCACTCAATTTATTTACCATTCAGTATATTTATGTATTTACCGGAGTTCACCCTAAAAGGATTATGCTAGCGGAAGAAATAGGCATGTAAAATCGTGTGAAACTGTAACGTAACGCCGAGCGTAACGGTTTACCGCGCTTGCGTCTTTTTGTATAAGGGCCAAACGAGCAAACCCTTCTTCCGCCCTCCTCCATGCTGGATATACCGCGCGAAATGCGATAGCACAGCTGTCGCTTTACGCCAGTGTCGTGTAAGCGAAAGTACCTCCCCGGTCGTGACGCACCAGTTCGGTTCGCATGCATGCAGCGCGGCACTAAGTCCTCCAAATTTATACTCTGGTATTGGTGTTTAAGTTTGAGATTCAGTTTTTTTTCCAGTTGCTGACAAAGGATCAACGGTGCGCCTGGATCTGGTAGCCACCATCAGCTGCCAACTGGAGCCGCTCCTCAATCAACCATCTGACCAGCGCCGGATTAAGCTCTAGCGGGTCCAGGGCTTGGAGGCCTTGAATTGAGAAGGGGGTTTTATAGGTGCATAAATGATCTTGAGGCTCTTAAGCCTTATGGCGCCCGGGGCTGCAACCCCCCTAAGCCCTAACAGCTCGTTCACGACCACAGCGGTGCGAATTGCGGCGCGGTGAGCGGATCGTCTGTCTCTCTCAACTCGCGCGTCGAGTATCGAGTGAAAGAGAGACAGACGATCCGCTCACCGCGCCGCAATTCGCACCGCTCGTCAGTCTTCCATCCAGTCACTGTCGCTTCCGCGTCTAACCTATCCAAGAAGAATATTTATCTGTACCCATGAATTTAATGTTCTTTGACCTTCAAGGTTGAAGAATATTATCTGTGCCTATCAAAAATTTACGTATACGTCTAAATAATAAATTGTCAAGTAGAAATGTAATGAAAGTAGAAAAAAAGAGAAAATGCGTACCAACTTAGGTACACACAAATTAAATGTCGGTTTTGCCAGTTCGTTGTTTTTATTTCATGCGCCTGACGAAAAAAATTGGTATTTTATGTAGAAGTTAACGACAGAAATATGTATTTTTTTATAGGGAAAAGCATAGACTAAATAAAAAGTATAGACGGAGCGCTGTTAACAATGTAATGAAGTCAGCAAAACTACACCTATTCCTGTATATACACGGTCTCACATACACATTTGACAATCAAACTACACCTAGATCATTAGTTTGTGACAGTTCGTCAATGGCGTATGACTTCCCAGTAAATACTTGTTTATTACCTGAAAATGCCGAATTGTGTAGTGAAAGGCTGCAAAAATCATTCCTCGAGGAATACAAAGCAAGAAGGACTTACATTTCATACGTAAAAATTTCTTATATTATTAAATCAATTTCAACCGTAGACAGAGAATACAATGAGAACGCTCCGTCTATACTTTTTATTTAGTCTATGGGGAAAAGGTGCTAAGGGCCTTTAATGGCTACCGATCATGGAAGTCCGCATAATTGTTATTCAAGTACGTTTTCTTTTCCTCCTCCACTCCGGTGGGCCACCGGCTACTCACATCGCACGCAATGTGAAATGCTGCATAGCTGTCACTACTCACTAGGCCGGTGTCAAGTCAGCAAGAGATACCTCACCGGTCGAAATCCGCTGCAATGCCGCATGGTACCTTTCCTTTGTGGGGTAGATTTTACATGGGTACAAACGGGACACATCTAGTAACATGTTAGGTTAGTAGGTAGATAGGTAGCAGACTATATGCCCACACCTTGACCACACCTTGGGAACAGTACCCTCCTCCCAGGCCGATTTTGTAGAATAATTGTAGTAATTTGATTGTATATCTTATACTTTCTTACTTACTCCGCTGGCTCAGTGACCCGAAGTGCGTCTTGGCCTCCGACAAGAGAGTGCGCCACTTTCCTCTATCCTGCGCGATTTCCCGCCAGCTGTCGTCAACTGAGAGTGCGCGCAGGTCTTGCACCACTATCTACCCAGCGATATCTGGGACGCCCCACAGGTCTTCTTCCTATTGTTCGTCCCAGATACGCATCCTTCACGCCACGATCCTCCTCCATTCTCTCGATATGGCCAAGCCAGCGAAGTCGATGGGCCTTGACTTCAAGAATATTGGGCTCTTTGACCAGGTCTTCTATTTCGCGGTTTTTTCTTACTCTCCATGTGCCTTCTTCTTCGAGTACTGGTCCTAGGATCTTGTATATCTTATATAATATGATAATGTATTTGTATTTTTATATTGATGGATATTTCCTCATGAGGCCCGTAATGCTGGTAAAATAAGTTTCGAAAGTACCTATATTTGGTACATCGTCGAGAATTTCATCACTACGCCATTTAAAAGTTCTAAATACGATGTATCATGCACCGTCAAGCTGCCGTCATTAAAGAACGGGCCCAATAAACAGTTATTGAGTATCCCAGCCCACACATTAACACTAAATCTGTGTTGATAAGCGTCCTGTCGCGTAATATATGGGCTAGAACTTGGAATTATTTCACCATTCTTCGTTAAGCACATTAAAAACTGCTAACCTTGTGAACGTCTCTTCGTCCGTGAACAAAATGATGTAATGGTGTTTTGTAAAAACCTCCGATAAAAATTCACGCGTGGTCGCTTTCTCCTAGATCTTGCACAAGTCTGCGGTCCGGGTGTAACTCATTTTACTGGTGCTGTTCCACACTGTCCAGTGTCCACTGAGATACACCAAACCTCCGCGCGGCTTTACTGTTACTTGCGCAAGCAAGTCGAAGCAAATCCACAAGGATTGGCGTCGAAATACTCCAAGATTCCCTCGTGTAACGATACACGGTATGGTCCTCCACGTCGACCTTGAGCGTGCGATGGTAAGTAGAAATGTCCGAAATCTCGCAAGTTCTGGTTTACACTGAGTATTATGTGGCGTGTAGGTAAACGGCGATCGGGAAACATCTCTCTGTACAAATTGACTGCATTCGTTAAGCTATTATTAGCAAGTGCATGAACACGAACTGTTCGTATGCACTATGCAGAGTACTGGGACCTGGCTAGTGACGAACCATGGTCCAGTACTCTGCATTTGTAAAAGACATTTTTATTTTTTGCACAAACACGCAATGCAACTCGGTAGCTGGAAACGATGCAATCTCTCAGGTTATACAATAGTAGTCTTTGATGCAATCGTCTCCTCACCACGCGTCCGCAAGTACTGGCAATTAGGGCACGGTCAAATCAAGCAGGCGGGAGCGGGAGGGGCGGGGGTGATTTGCCGAAGGACAGCCGAGGAGTGCCTGCGGCCGATGTCCGAAATTCTAGTCGGGGTGATCGACTCTGCCACCGCGTGCGCCGCCGCGCCGTGACGTATATTATTTTATTATATCAATGTATTTAACTATCCAGTAATTTCTAGGATATTTAAAAAAAAAGTATTTATTTTAATATACACCGTGAAATTATAATGGTTCTCGAGCCGAAGCATATGAATTTGGAATAACTTATAGCACCAATAAAAACGGGTAAATCAATTGTAACGTCAACTATAAAATAGTTTCAATTTTAATGTTTCATTTTTATTCCTTCGAGTTGGTAATAGTAAGTAGTCTTTAAACTTGTATGAGTGATTCCATAGCGCGGGGTGTATTGACAGCAGTTACATAATAAGTTCTTTTACCTGCCGGCAGGCGGCGCACGTTGAACGTAAATACTAGATGGTTTCTGTTTTTCTTTCGTAGGTACTTTATACTATTAAACATGATTATTCTTATCATAAGAGATAATCAGATAGAGATAACAGAATTTTATGTATTTCAGGCATATTTAAAAGTCGGATCTATCTACGAAATAATTAACTTACGGATAATGAAATAACTTCTCAGTTCACTTGTTCTCCGTTCAATACACGTTTTAAGCTATTGTTTCTAAATTTTTCAATATAGGTACACATCTCTATCACTTTTTAATTTATCAAATGTTTTCACTATCGCACTGCGTAGTTTCATCACGATTCTCAAACCACAAGAAAAAGTCCACGGGAATTTAAGTCCGGGTTCCTAGGACAAACCTACATAAGCCATAATACCGATAGCCGCCAGGCCATGGTCTAGGAGCCGTTGGGTTGCAGACAATATGGTGCTTGTCGTGGGGACTTTCTATTCCACGTTGATGCATCTTGTAAATTGTAATTGGCAATAGCATACAACTGTACCATTGCTAAGTACTCCACGTTTGAGTATTCATAATGACGACTCATTTTCACGAAATAAACACAAGGTTATCATCACATACGGTTCCGACTTCCGACGCGCGACGAGACTGACTGACAGAGACACGCGCCGGTGCGGTGGGGGCAGAGTCCAATGCTATGATTGGCTAAGTCGCGCGTTTGCCATTTGCTAATTATTATAATTTACTTGTGCGTAATTTATGAATGAGTGGATAGTAAAATAAAGTAGTACCTCCGATTTATTGCCCTTACTATGAGTTCTCACGTTTTCAAACGCTAGCGATATAACTATCGACTTTAATAAAAAAAAAAAACAGTTATTTTAATAAATTTATATTATACAAAGGTTCTGTTTTGAATTACAATTTAATATAAATTTTTATATTGAACTCAAAATTTTCTTTTCGAGGACGACTTTAATTTCACGCTGTATATTCTGAATTAGAATCGAATACTCTATATGCTGGTGCAATATCGAAAATGACTCACCAGTCATTCTGTATACATTAGTTGTTAAATGCTATCAAATAATTTTACAAACAATTATACCGTAACGCATCGGCATATTATGCGGTAGATGCTGGTGACTCTGTATCTAAATGATCTCCGATCGGTATCAAATGGCTCATTACTCCACATAAGCAAAAAAAAAAAATTGCCAACATTATATAATAACAAAAGGTTTCTGCTAATTCCTCTAAGGTTTCTGCTACGTTTCTACTCTATGTGTTATGAATTTTATCTGTACCTATTGACAAATGTACATAAATTGTCAAGTAGAAATGGAATGAAAAATGATATGGGAGAAATGCAAGGTTAATGCAATAGTTGACTGACGTAAATGAAACGGAACCAAAAAAAGAATGGCCTTAAAAAAAAAGAGAAGGTTGAAATGGGGTGCCAGAGCAAGTTAGTGGCAGTTCTGCCGCAGAGGAGCAGGTGCGATGAGAGGGGCCTGCTAAAAAAGAATCGCGGAATTAAGAACAAGCGAAACGAAGGCCCAGTGGTAGGTATACTAAAACAAACCTGTATGGGGTCGTCACCACCATGCCTTATCAGTCCTCTGCAGATATAGGTCTCCTTCATTGAATGACAAGACGACCGATCTGCCACTCGCATACATCCCGGACCAAAAAAATTACAAATTGCGTTACCACTTAAGATTAAAACCTGTAGGTAGGATCTTTGTTAGTCTGTCTATATCATACAAGTATACATAATATCTGATTCTGATTATAATCGTTACACAGCTTAGCCATCACTTTTTTTTTTTTATGGTGTAGTTGGGCAAACGAGCAGTCGGAGCAATTTTTATGACTACCGACGCCACAGACATCCGCATAGACTATACAGATGCGCTGCCCTCCTTTCTCCTCCCACCTCCATGGGCCACCGGCTACTTACACACAGCACGAAACGTGACAGAACAGCTGTCACTTTACGCCGGTCTTTTCTAGGACTGCCTCATCGTCTAGTCGTCGTCTAAGCACTACGCATGTTCAAGTACAGTTGCGAGGTCCGGGGTTCGAATCCCGGGTCCCGAAAAGTGCTATTATGAATTTTAAATGTCTAATAATGGTCCGGAGTCTGGAAGCTGGCGGTGTGACACCCCCTCGGAGACAACAGGAATCTTAAACCGCAATCCACCACATGATTGCTGCCTGCAACAAGCTTCTGAAATGACAGGCTTCCCGCCCTAGTCTAGCACCCGTGTTACAAGTCCTTACGGTACTTACCTCGGGGTTAGACTAACGTAGTATGTAAAAGTCCACAGACATTATCATTGTTACTATTAATACTAGCTGCGCCCTCGGTTTCACCCGCGTAAGTTTCGATGAAATATCGAAATGAAAAATAAATGTTGGTCGACTCTCAGACCTACCCAATAGGCAGACAAAATTTCATGATAATCGATCTAGCCGTATCTGAGAAGTATGGTAACTAGCATTGCGAAAGATTGCGACACTACAATTTTATATATTACTAGCTGCGCCCCGCGGTTTCACCCGCGTAACTTTCGATCCCGTGGGAATATCGGGATGAAAAATAGATGTTGGCCGATTCTCAGACCTACTCAATATGCTCACAAAATTTCATGAGAATCGGTCAAGCCGTTTCGGAGGAGTATGGCAACGAAAACTGTGACACGAGAATTTTATATATTAGGTGTATATAGAGATTTTATATTGTCCATTGTCTAGTACACGTAACACGAGTCCTGGCGGTACGTAGCACGGGCGTAGGATAGCGTAGTGTGTAAAGTCCACAGACATTATTATTATTATTGTTTAAAATGATTTCAGGAGGAAGATACCTACGACAGCTCAATCGAGAGCAAGCTGCACAAGGCGAGTCAGTGCGACTCGGCGTACAGTGGAAGATCGAGGTGTGTTTCGGCCTAAAAATCTATAAGTTTTTTATTTTTAATGATTTAGCTGTGAAATTTTGCACAAATATAAAGTGGGTAGTATATAAAATTTGAAATGAGATATATTTTAGTATTTATTTATCTTAATATTATACTGTATTAAAAATCAAAGTGAATTTACAAAATTATGTAAAAATAATTGTATTTCTTTATGATACGATAATTGAAAATTGAAAAAAAACACGACGAAATTATAATTGCGAAAGTTTGTGAGTATGTTTGTTACTCTTTCACACAAAAACTACTAAACGGATTTTCATGAAACTTTACAGTAATATAGCTTTCATATCAGTATAACATAATAAGTTAAAATTTATAGGGATTTTTTTATAATTTGGTTATAATATAACGATAACTGTCAAGTAAGTCGGAAAAAAATAAACCCCCTGAGAGCAATATTGGCGTGCGCTGCCCTAATCGTTGGAGTTACACAAAGATAATTACTGTAGGATTATTTATCTTAAATAGTTCTAAATAAAAGTCCGCGTTAACAGATATCAATATTAGTAATAATAATAGTAAATGGTAAATATCACAGCTTATGAAGTAGTAAGGTACAAAGAGGATATATAGGATATATAATACCTATATAGAGGAACGGGTGGTAAAATGGAACCTGCTGTTAATTTGGAACCCCTTCTTATCTCGTAGGTAAACAGACAGCGAGATATGTTGTAAGCTTAGTAACCACGTAAAACTGATGTTATTGAATGCATTCACTGACACACGCGCCAATTTCGCATAAGTTTCGACTTGTCAGTGGCAGTTGAAATTTCACATAAACAACAAATATTTATGTCTATGAAGTTAGTACCGCCATTTTGGAAAATAAAAGAAATAAAAGTTGTGCTAGCTTGTGCTAGGTTTGTGCTACGTTATGCCGCAAACCGCACTTCGATATCTCGAAAATTAAAGCGGAAATTAAAAAAAATCTTTTTTAAGGCCCAACACCGCCATTTTGTTAGAATGAAAAAAAAAACAGTTGTGCTAGGTTGTGCTAGTGTTGTGCTGACTTGTGCTGCAAACCGTAGTTCGATAACTCAATTAGTTTATTAGAAAATCGCAATTAAAAATTAGTCGCAACACCGCCATTTTGAAAAATAAAAAAAATAAAGGTTGTGCTAGGTTGTGCTAGGGTTGTGCTAGCTTGTACCGCAAAAAGTAGTTTGATAACGCAATTAGTCTATTAGAAAATCGCAATTAAAAAATAGTTGCAGCGCCAATGGCCCTTCGCGCTCGAAATCAATGTTCGTAACAACGGTTTATAGACAATGTATCGAGATGAAATTACATATCTGAGTTGTGCTAGCCCAGCACAAGTCAGCACAAGTTTCGTTTTCACCGGCATAACAATTTTCAGGACACTTTACTCTTGATCGCGGCCCGTAGTCTAGAAACCGTTGTTATAAACATAGTTCGAGCGCGAGGGGCCGCGGTCAAGAGTAAAGTGCCCTTAAAATTGTTGTGCCGGTAAAAACGAAACTTGTGCTGACTTGTGCTAGACTAGCACAACTCAGATAATATGCAATTCCATCTCGATACGTTGTCTAGAGACCGTTATTACGAATATGGACTTCAAGCGCGAAGGGCCGCGATCAAAAGTGAAGTGCCGTTAAAATTGTTGTACCGCTGAATAAGAAACTTGTGCTGACTTGTACTAGGCTAGCACAACTCAGTTATGCAATTTCGCCTCGATACGTTGTAGTCTAGTAATTGTTATTGCGATCATAGACTTCAGCGCTGCAACAATTTTTTTATTGTGATTTTCTAATAAACTAATTGCGTTATCAAACTACGGTTTGCGGCACAAGCTAGCACAACCCTAGCACAACCTATCACAACATTTTTTTTTTATTTTTCAAAATGGCGGTGCTGCGACAATTTTTTTTTATTTTCGATTTTCTAATAAACTAATTGAGTTATCGAACTACGGTTTGCGGCACAAGCTAGCACAACCCCAGCACAACCTAGCACAACATTTTTTTTTTCAAAATGGCGGTGCGGTGACTAATTATTAATTGCGATTTTCTAATAAGCTAATTGAGTTATCGAACTACGGTTTGCGGCACAAGTCAGCACAAAGACGTAATTAGTTTATTTGAAAATAGCAATTAAAATATAGTTGCAGCGCCGAAGTCTATGTTCGCAACAACGATTACTGAGTTGTGCTAGCCATACACAAGTCAGCACAAGTTTTGCTTTCACCGGCACAACAATTTTAAAGGCACTTCATGCTTGACCGCGGCCCTTCCTCGTCGAAGTCAATGTTCGTAACAACAGTTCCTAGACAATGTATCGAGATGAAATTATATATCTGAGTTGTGCTAGCTTAGCACAAGTTTCGTTTTCACCGGTACAACAATTTTAAGGGCACTTTACTTTTGACAGCGGCTCTTCACGCTCGAAGTTTATGTTCGCAATGGTTTCCGGTATCGTATGTAGGCGAAAATGCATATTTGAATTGTGCTAGCCTAGCGCAAGTAAGCACAACTGTCTAATTCTTCACCACGGTGGCGATATTAAGGGCCCTTTACTTTTACGGGTTCGAATTTTCTGTCCATTTTTTGGGTTTGTAATTATTGCAATGAATATATTAAGCAATGAAGCTAATGTTGTATATCTGAGTTGTATCTGATTTGAGAATTTGTAGGTTCCGCTTTGGACTTTTAGGTGCACCTCCGAGTTAAATTTATACATATATTTAGAACTGTTTTTAATTGCATCTAAAAGGTTTAAAAATATCCGCAAACGGAGAAATTAAAAAAGTTTTTTTTTTATTTTTCAAAATGGCGGTGCTGCGACAATTTTTTTAATTGCGATTTTCTAATAGACTAATTGAGTTATCGAACTACGGTTTGCAGCACAAGTCAGCACAACACTAGCACAACCTAGCACAACTGTTTTTTTTTTCATTCTAACAAAATGGCGGTGTTGGGCCTTAAAAACGATTTTTTTTAATTTCCGCTTTAATTTTCGAGATATCGAAGTGCGGTTTGCGGCACAACGTAGCACAAACCTAGCACAAGCTAGCACAACGTTTATTTCTTTTATTTTCCAAAATGGCGGTACTAACTTCATAGACATAAATATTTTTCTTCTAAAATTATTTTAATTGCCAAAATCTTTTCTTTTAGCTTAAAACTAATATAGTAAGTGTTTAAAGAAGTTTATCTACACTAATGTTGTAACATTCTACTTATGTTTTCAATACTTGACTTATAATAACTACTATTAAGCTCAGACAACAAAAAACTAAATTTAAGCAATTTGACATGATGTTATAATATCCAAATCGATATCGTAAAATCTCATTATAACACTGTGTGAGAGCGAGAGAGAGAGAGTGAGTCGTGAGAGAGCCTTATGTCAAAATCCTTAACAGCGCGCGCTCGCTCCTGATTGGCCCTGCGCGCGCTGCAGCTGCGCTCTCATTGGTTAGATTTTAATGTCATCGAGTTCGCTGTGACGTAGGCATGAATTTAATGTTTCGCAATATTTTATTAATTGATTAATTGCATTAGTGAAGATAAAGTAGTGTATGCAACTGCATATAACACGGGTATTAAAACACTCGTGTTACTATTTTGAAACTCGCGTTCGCTCGTTTCAAAAAATCACACTCGTGTTTTAATACCCTTCATTATATGACAGTTGCATAAACTACTATTATACACCTAAGTTTAGTTTGTCACAGGTAAGTTTTGAGAGTTATTATAACTAACATTACTTTTCTTGATTCTTTGCGAATGTCGTAAGTTTTTAATTTGGGGCCCCATAGATGCGTGTAATATGGAACCGGGTTCCAAATTACCAGTAGTACATTTAATATCTTTTTATTCCAGTCATGCCTCAAACTCAATTGTCCCCGAAGCCTAAATCGATAAGAAAAACATGGAACAAGAACAACATGATCGAAGCTGTAAAACTTCGTTGTAATAAATGTCTTTTATGGGTAACCAGGCTACATATCACCATCAAATACAAGACGTCGGGCGACGTGGGTAACAGTCAAAAGCCTCGATGAACTTGAAAAAGGCCTTGTTTGGCCGCATTTTATTTAGATATTTTTTTCATGTAAATTTTAAATAAAACTTATAAATCTTTTAACTGCATTAAAATCTACAAAAGATAAGCTTTTCAAAAAAGTGTATAATACTTTATATCTATTATTATAAAATTTTACATTAAAATCACTTTGAAAATTAAGTGAACAGGCTTTAATTAAATGGGTATTTGAAGGAACAATAAGTCGCATGACTAAAATTTTATTTTTGCTAGTATATTTATAATTCATTCGCGATAGTTTAGTATGAACTTTAAAGTATAAATAAAATAAAAAAAACATGGCATTAGCGACATAGAGAAAAACCATTTTTGATATGCCGTGGTTCTACCATTTTCCACAGAGCGGCGCCGTCGGTTGTCTATCTCATGAAGAATAAACCTGGATGCGTCGTGTGCGACAGCGCCGATTTGGATTGGAAACATGAGAAAGGTAACGTTCTTCTTTTATGACAGGTAAGTTCTTTTCGGGATTTATGCATAGATAGACTTTTTAAGAAAGCTTTTATTTAAAACAACCTAACACAACAGTGAGCGAAATGTAACTAACTTAAAATTAAATCTTATTCTATTATATATGAGGCAGCGGTCGACGGCTACTGCGGTGGTCGACCGCTATGGGGAATACATCGTAAATAATATTAAACTAAACATCGTAGAGTATAATTAATGGTTTCCGTGATACTTAAGGTTACTGTTACACTGAATGAACAAGGAGACTGTGAGACTCACTTATGGTAAGTAAAAATACAGATCGTAAACAATATTCTAGAGGTGTAATTAATGGTTTCCGTGATACTTAAGATTATTACGCTAAGGGAACAAGGAGACTACTATTACACTGTGGGAACAACGAGACTGTATGGGACTCACGCGCACAATATATATGTACAATATATTTGCTGACTCCTAAGAACATAGAATGTGTGTCCCTACAGTTCTTTTTTATGACAGGTACGTTCTTTTTTACAACAGGTACGTTCTTTTTTTATGACAGGTACGTTCTTTTTTTATGACAAGTACCTACGTTCTTTTTTTTGTGAAAAAAATACGTCTTGGTACATGTAGATGTGCTTACAAGTGGTCTTTTTTTAATGGTATCAGAGATACAGCCTGGCGTTCTTTAAGAAAAGAGCTAATTCTTATTTAAAAGGCCCTCAACCCGCCTGCAAAGCCTTGAGTTTTGCAGATGTCTATGGGCGGCGGTAGTTATCTACCATCTGCTTGTTTGCCATTTATCCTATAAAAAAGATAAACAGATGCGTTACTCTTCTTCCTCCTCCCACCCTCTTGGTCTACCGGCCACTTACACTGCACGAAACGCAGCACAGCTGTCACTTTAGGCCCGGGGTTTCGAGGCCTTGGACTTAAAAATGGGGTCCTTTTGTGGTTACAAAAGTGTGTGTCCCTTAGTTAGTGGCCCTTAAGTCTGACGAGGCCGGTGGCTGTAGACCTCAAAAGCCCCCAGCAGGACCCGGCGCTGGTCCTATGACGCTAATAAAAATAAGTAAAGTACCAATTTGTCTTTAGGTTCAACTCAAACTGGCGCCAAATCGTGATGTAAAAAATATTTCTTTCGTAGAGAAATTCTTTTTATAGTATAGAGGGAAGACGAGCAGTCAGAGCCATTTTCATAACTATCGACGCCCACATATCTCCCCAGTCCCCATTTAAAAACATACACGCATTGCAGGGAACAAGGTGAGAAAAATAAGATCGCTGAAGAACGTCGAAATCAGCGACCAGCCGCGCTTCAAAATCGTCGCAGAGAAATTCACCAAGGTATAGACTTCTTTAGAAATAGAATAGAAATATTATGTTTTTAATAGTATAAGGGGGCAAACGAGCAGTCGGAGCCATGTTCATGACTACCGACGCCCACAAACATCCGCATAGAGGCTATGCAGATGCGCTGCCCTCCTTTCTCCTCAGATGCTGCCATCTTGTCGTAGTGGGTGACTCTATGATCCCCAAGGCTATGCCGGACAGGGCTACTCATACCATATACCCTCGACGGAACATCACCTTGTCGTGGTGAGGGGGCTTAGTAACCGTGGCTTGAAACGCCACGGTGAAGTCTAGAGGGATCCCAGGAGGAGACGCTCCGAGTTGGCTTCCCCTTGGGCCCGCCCTGGATGCGTCTATGGAGGAGGGTGTGAGGAGAGGTGTCTCGGTGTGTCGTTGCCGTGCGCCCTGTCTCCCACGACCGAACGGGGACGCACCGTCTGATGCGTTGACGATGGGGCCGCCGAGGAAGAGGAGATGCAGTGTGTCTTTGCCGTCCTCCCTGTCCTCTGCGGCCGTATTTTAACCCTGCAGCTTAATACGGGGTTTGTTGAACATAAAACAACCTTCGTCGATACTTCATTTGCCTATTTTAATAGGCAGAGGATTCTGGATAAAAACTATTTTTTTACATTTTTTTTTTTTAATGATATAGGAGAGCAAACGAGCAGCCGGAGCCATTTTCATGACTACCGACGCCCACAAACAACAGCATAGGGGTTATACAGATGCGCTGCCCTCCTTTCTCCTCCCACCTCCATGGGCCACCGGCTACTTACACACCGCACGAAACGCGCCAGCACAGCTGTCACTTTACGTCAGTCCCGTGTAAGCGAGAGGTACCTCCCCGGTCGTGCCGGCCCAATTCGACTGCATGCAAGCATGCAGTGTGGCACTACCTCTTACCAACCACATTTCGTGAGTTTAATTTGTCATTACCTGTACGAAGCTCTTCCATATCGATGAATAGAGTTCATCGCCATTTTTAAACGAAAAAGCACACAAAAAATCGCGGGCGGCTGGGCCTCAATGAGATTTAGCAGTATCTTAGAAACCGACTATTTGCTGTTTAAAGCTGTTTCTTTTTTACTAAAACAAGTTTTGCTATTGACATCTGTACCTTTTTGGATAGCCAATGAGTCACGGAAGTAATTTAAGCCATTTGTACGTAGAGTTTCATACATTATAATAAATATAATTTTTTTTTCAAGATAACATTAAGATTGCGAAATAAAACAGAAATTGATGAAAATTAATCATTGTTTTAGTGCCATAACATTATTTTCTTTCACATTTCTGAATAATTTTGTCATTATTATCTTATTGATGTACCTTATGAACATTCCAAAAAAATCTTATTTTGCGACACATAGTAAAAACTTCAATTTGAGTTTAAAATCGGGAATATTTCTTAAAAAAGTTGAAATTCCAGGCAAGTTAAAAATTAATTCTATAGATTATCTGTTACTCATATGTTGGGCAATTTTAAATATTGTTGGTAGGTACAGCATTTCTTTTAAGCAATCTCCTTTTTTACATTCAATATAAAATTCACTAGAGAAATGTTTGGAACATGGATTGTTCCCAATTGGTTCTACGTGAGGCCTTTACCCACAGATTCTTGACCACAGCATCTTGAGGAAATCTGAAATCAAGATATCACATTTTTTATTAGAGTAATTAAACGTAGACTTCAAACAAATACTAAGTAGAATGTCAGAAATCAGAACTATATCAGAATTAATATATAAGTTATTCGATATGAGCAACAACATCCTACTAGGTGGTTAAAGAGAGATACTGTTCCTTGAGGCGCTTTTTAAATGTCGCAATTGTTTGCAAATTCTGCACCGACACATTTTTATCATCCATATCCGATGCAATGTCGGTGATTTTTACTAGTGCAGTGGCCGTACTATGACGTGGGCTTTAAGCCCGACTGGAAAGAAGGGAGGAAAAGTTAATCCAGTATTAATAACATTAGCTTGTTTAACATAGAAGATAAAAATTACCCCATATCGACATTGTTATTAAACAAGATTGATGATTTACATCACTATAAAACCAATTTCATTAATATTTTAGTAAATGGAAATAAAATGGGGTGACTATTTATGTCAATGTGGTTGCTTGTTGCTCATAGTTTATCATATGACTTATAAAGTTCTTCACGAACACATAAATTTATTGAAAAATGTAAGAAACACCTACCTGTGAAAATTTGATGCTTGCTCGTGGTTGCATTTCTTAAAACTATGAATTTTACAGCCTAAAACTACACACGCCATGGGTTCTTAATTAAATGCACTGCGCGCAGAACGTAAATTTTCGGCATTAAGAAAAAATATCACTCAATATATTAGAGTAAAACTCCGAAACCGTTAGTCACCAGAATGCTCAGTCGCGATTGAAAATATGGCTTCGATACAATTTGACGTCTTAAAGATTTATTTCATTAAGTATAGGTATCTGTCTTTTCATTTGCCATTAGACTAACAAGCGCAACGAGTGTTGACAAACTTCACCTTATTACTACTCCTCCATATTTCTATAATTACTCCAAGGTACTGCATGACTATTGACGTTTGTGTGAATGAGAGCAGACGTTGGGCTCAGCAACTGACGAATGCCAATACAGCCAGCTCTCGTTTGACCAACGGCGAATAAAGAATTTCCCGTGCAAAAAGATTGGTTGAAATATTTTCGCGCCTTTCAAAAAAATGTATAATACGCAGGTACATCAGTGTAACTTATTTCTGTGGTGCAACTATACACGCTCACGAATTATCCATAGTCCTGGGAAGTTATGTCCTCTATGTGTTAATAAAGGTGAAGAAGAACAATCTAGAAGTAAGGCATCTAGAGGAGAAGATAGTCTGCGTGGAGTACGACGTGTTCGAGACAGGTGGAGCCCCGAAAGCGTCTCATTTCCCCGTGCAGACCATGCGCATGTACTTCTGCATCAAACCCGACGCCACTAACGGTAGAGTTATAGTCCAAGAAGTTTTTTTTTAAGTTTTTGGTAAGTATAAGGGGTCGGAGCCATTTTCATGACTACCGACGCCCATAGACATCTGCATGGAGGCTATACAGATGCGCTGCCCTCCTGTCTCCTCCTACCTCCAGGGCCACCGGTTACTTACACACCGCACGAACGCGACAGAACAGCTATACATCGGTCTCGTGTAAGCGAGAGGTGCCTCCCTAGTTCTGTCGGCCCAATTCTGCTGCATGCAAGCACGCAGTGTGGCACTACCTCTTACTGTATTGTATGTTTTTTTATACGTATTTCAGAAAATATAATTGACAAAATGCCTGATGTGATGAAGGAACAATTCAGCACCGAGTCTGCTTCTAGAAAGTTCAAAACGGAAATATACATACTGGACGAGAAAATACCCGAAAATGCATCCTACGTCGAAGATCTTAAGGCTTTTAAACACAAGCAAAGCAAGAAGAAGGATATATTTAATCCAGAGTCCCTATATAAGATAGCGAGAAACGGTCCCGTGGATGGAAACATCTCTAATTTGTCTTCTACGAAATTGGAAGAGTTCAAGAAACTCATCATGGACAGAACGCGATCTAGTTTGCACGGATTTCGCTGGCGGACTGTCAAAACCAATAGCGAGATAGCAACAACGGAAAATTTATATTTTTTTGAAAACTCAAATAATAAAAATATATAATTCCATATTTATTCGAGTTATGTTTGGACATAAGATCTTTATTACCAAGAAGAAAATGTAACAAAATATATTATGACTAAGCTAAAAAAAAAGTCGGTTAACCTATTTCTCATTGTCTATATAGATTTTCTCAAAGATTTCAATTATACATAAAATTAGTTAAAATATTAAGATCAGTTAAAATAAATGCCCACATAAACATTGTATGTGGGCATTTCACACACGAAATGACTAATGAGACTTATAAAAATTAATCAACGAAGAATTTAATTTTTAACACGAGCCTTAAATATAAGTGTGAAATGCACTTATTTTTTTACTTACGACAAAGAAAAGCAAATGTTAGGTAATTTAGTTTACATTTACATCTTAAAGGTAAATTTTATAATAATAATTAGATTCACTGATTCGGCTGACTGAAAATAATAAAATCTCTTATTAATAATCGTAGAAACATGATTTATCGGTATAGATGATAACTACAAAAAACAATGTTTAAAAATGCTATCACACGATGCATTGACAAATTTCACCATTTCCATTCCACATTTGACCAATTTAAAAATTTAAAAAAGAAAATAAAGTTTTCGAATTTAACTGATACAATTTTTTTCAACAAAATTATATTTGGTTGTTGTTTCCCTGCACGGACACTAGATGGCATTATTTAGTGTTCACTATATTCCCTTGGGTGCTATGAATTATTTCCGTTCTCAACTGTTTCAGGGTTGAACGCTGGATCTAATCCTAGCCTCTTCATTTCGACGGCCATTTCAAATAAATAGTCGAAGCACTCAGTCCTGAAATGGAGAACAAAAATAATGAGGTTTTTCAAAGACTATTTTATTACAAACGACTGAAACATTCACGTCACCATAGGTAGGTATTAGCAAGGACTATCTAGTGGAGTTTCGACTACGACGGGTGACACAAGTGCACTCTCTATTCCCACATTCCCCAATTATTACGTTTCTATTCTAGAAATTTCCCCGAAGAAAAAAATTAAAGCTATTGGTGTTTTAGAAGACGCTCAGATATTATGTGTTGCTAATGCGAATGTCTATGGGCGTATGACGTCATAAAATGTTTGTGTGCTTGTTACTCACATGGTCTTCGCCTGCTGCCACGTGTCCCCCCACACGTACACCCCGTGCCTCCTCACCAGGACCGCGCTAGTGCCCGGGTACTGCCGCAGGGCTCGCGCTAGTGCCCCCGCCAGGTCGCGCTCGAACGGCGTGTTCTCTATGATGGGCACTACCAGGCGCTCGTCGTAGCGGAGATACCGACCTAGCGCCGCGTCTTTGATGCCCTGGAAACGTTAGTCATTTACTAGCAGGCGGCCAATGGACAGACCTCAACCAGGAGTGCCACAGGTCACAAGCATTCAGCGGCTCTCCGTGACCTTGGGCAGGTCAAATTACAGCAGAAACTTGGGAGGTTTATGGGCGTCGGTAGTCATGAAAATGTCCCCGGCTGCTCGTTTGCCCTCATATATCATAAAAAAAAGAAACTACTGTCCATACTCAAACTTGAAATTTGGTACATTTTTAGATTTTAAACACTTCACTAATAAAAACTACATTAACAGGAAACAATGTGGGTCATATTTTATTATGATTGACCATATTAATATGATTGACCAATTAATTGAATTATTGAGAGATGTGACAAAAGCAGGAAGGTGTCCGCTAGTATTTATATACCTACCGACACTGCATGGAATGTGCCGTTTCCATTTCGGAAAATCGAGCCGTTTCGGAGGAGTATGATAAATTAACATGTGACCAGGGACCGGAACAACCTATTATCTAATTAGGCCTATTTTTAGGGACACCCTATTGAAATCTTACCCAGATGAAAGGGTAACCTTTGATAGTGTCAGCCTATCGATGTGGTAACTGTTTTGAATAAGGCACTTACCATAATATGTTACCCTAGTACCATAGAATTGAGTGCGAGCAGAGATTTAGGATGAGATTAAAGACCTTATGAATGGGTAAGCTTCAATAGGGTTTTTGAATGCGGTTAGTGCTTGCCCAAATTAACCCTACTGATTTGGTTAGTTTCTAGATAGACTAAGTCGACGATCTGCTTACCGGATTGATAGGAACAGGGTAGTTGAAAACAAGTCTATGAAACACCAAATCAAATACCCCTTTAAGGGTAAGCGGTACCGGTCCCTACATATGACACAAGAATTTTATACAAGGTTGATAAAAGCGACAGGCATTAAATGAAACCACATACTATTTTAAATAAAAAAACCAGATCAATCAGAGCAATTGTTTAGCCACAGGAATTTTATAAAGTTTTTTCACAATTCGTACACTGTGCTGTCAGCTGATAGCGAGTATAGGCCGGCTGGGGTCATTCACATCGTACGAGGTTGCAGTTTGCTGTACGAGCCTGTACAAAGTATATTTAAAGATTACATTTTTTCGCTATTTGACTTGTGTAAAAAAAAAGTATTTTCTTATACTTGTCGTAAACTTTTTTTTTATATTTTCGGATTAACTGAACACTGTAAATAAAGTATATGTGCTTTAATTTAATGCCTCTCGCTTTTATCAACCTTGTATATATGTATATCAAATACCTTGATCATCTCCTGATGTGTTATAACAAACTCCTTGTTGTATAGCAATGTGCACCGGACAGCATGCGGGGAGTGTGTATGTATGACCGCACCCGCGCCTCGTTCCTTATACGCCAGCATGAACAGTGGAGTGCATTGACTTTTCTTTAACCTGGAAGAGTGGTTTTAACATATAAGTTTTATATGGTGTAATGTACCACGAGGCAGTGCTAAGGTGCAACCACAATTAATCCTAAATTAATTTGAGAGAATCACTAACAAATTTATATATTTTTATTGATGGAATACTTAAAGGTTCACTATGAATGAAATTAAAAATGGCAATATTTATAAAATTTTAATTTAGTTTGTATTTTAACTTAATTAAGTTAAGGTACATCTTGTTGGCGTGATACTGCCACAGAGTTGACAGCTGTGCTTTCAAAATTCCTGTGGTTTAAGTAGTCCGTGACTCATTAGAGGGGAGAAAGAAAATTAATGTTTTTTTTATTGTATAGGGTGGCAAAAGAGCAGTTGGAGCCTTTTTAATGATTACCGACGCCCATGGACATCCGCATAGATACTATACAAATGTGCTACCCTCCATTCTCCTCCCACCTCCATGGGCCGTTTGTCTGCTTCATTTAGATGTCCCAGGACATTGGTAGTCATCAAAGGGCTCCAACTGCTTGTCTGCTCCCCCCTTCTATAAACAAATATAATTTCATACACCACTTACTGTTTTTCTGGTGGGGGTAGTTCTAGATCCTCATCATTGATTGTTTGCACGAACAGATCATCTGATTTCATTCTTTCTTTTTGTACACCCGATGGAGCTATGTATATCTTGTCCCTGTAATGTAAGTATTGCAACTGATTACTACACAAGCAAAACTATATAATATAATAATTACTTAATGCTATGTTTATGACATTAAATACTAAGTTTACATAATAATTTGAGCTATCTAAAAATTACAGAAGGAGTATATAGCTGTTTCTAAGAAAATGTATGTTCCTTTATGCACTATAGTGGTGTGCTTATGATGATTAATTTTGTAAATAAAGAACCTCAGCCTATTTTGCTTAAATATTGAAAAATACTTTACCCTTCTTTTATTGAGATGCCTCCACCGGTACCAGTAACCCATCCTAGATGATAAAATTGATTACACAATTCCGGTATAAGTTTCCTGGGGTGTTCCTAAAATAAATATTTTTTTAAATGTGTAGGTACTTAATGAAATAAATTTGATGCATCTTATCTTATTAGAATGATATATTTATTATGTTTATTGTTTATTAATTAAGTTGGTTGATTTATTTGTTTGAAATAACATTTATGTAAAATTAAACTTACGGGTCCAAGATTCATTATCGCAAAATACCTCTTCTATATCAATATTTAATGCGGTTACTTTGTATGCTGTTGAGATAATACAACGTTGTTATCAGTGGTTCACAGAATGATAAATTATTTATAGAATGAATACAGAATATAGTAAAATATGTAAAATAAATAGATAACTCGTAGGTAAATATCGTTGGGAAGGACAACTTTGTGATGACATTTTATGATTATTGTCAAATGTCAATGTCAATAATCTTGACACTGACGCATTATTTTTTTTTTCATTTTGCCGTCTCTCACTCCCCGCAGGGGGGGTGGGGCGACCCCGATCGAGGCTTTAAGCCCCCTCCAGGTGGGGTCAGCCGCAGTCTGTCACTACAGACCGGTCGTTGGGGTGGTGACTCCCTGTAAAGGGAGAGCAACCGTAGAAATGCCTGCACTGTCGCACCGCGCACCTAGAGGGTTCGCACCTGGGCGGTCTGCCCCTGCCGGGTGAGATCACCGGTTGACCCGGTGAAGGCCCAGCAAAGAGCGACCAGCGGCTGAGGTGCGAGAGCTCCCAGTAGGGGCGGTAGCGATGTGGCGGCGAAGTGGTAGTAATGGTGGTGGCGAACGGGCCAGAAACGGGCTCGTAGAAGCCAGGGCTTCCCAATCGGGGGAGAAGAAAACTGAGTCGCCCGCATACGCGTACGCTACTAATAAATTAGTAGCGAAGCGATGTCGGGCGAGCTGCAGTTGTGACGTAATTACATAGAGGGCGTCGGCAAAGACACCAGAAGCTCTTGAACGAGCATTAGAATTGGAGGCAGGCACTCTTGTAGTGCATCCCACAGGGAGTTTCTGCGGCGACCCGCAGTTATAAAATCCATGATGATCTCCCCGAACTGGAACCAAAGTCCAGCTCCGGGGGAAGAGGCAGGGAGGGGGGCGCGGCGGCGGGGCTGTT